>JAPSGF010000010.1:5368698-5484701 GCA_035772895.1 Perdix hodgsoniae
CGCGGTATATTTAGCGCTCGAGAGAGAGGATGTGGCGTGCGAGCGCCTTATGTAACGGGGTTAATGAGAAACACCGGAGAAACGGCCTCGCTCCGGCGGGGAGTTCTCCGGGCGCTCGCGGGGCCGGCGGCTGTTACACAACGGGCGGCCGCGGGCAGATGGTGCCGCGGGGCGGCGGGGCCCGGCCCGGCGCTGGCGGAGGGCGCCGCGGGGCGTCCATCAATTATGTAACGCTCGGTCGGCGCTGCCGCCGGGAGCGCGCGGGACGGCGCCGGGGCGGCCGCGACCGCGGTGCGGAGCCGCGAGGCCGCGCCGCTTCTGACCCGCTGACCCACATGTCCGCGCTGCGGGACCGAGCCCCGCTCCGCGCCCCGCGCCGAGCCGCCCGGGCCACGGCCGCACGCGAGCGGCGCCGGTTATGTAACGCGCGGCTGCGGCGCGAAGGTCGGCGGCGGAGATGGCGCGCAGTGCGCTCGGCTCCCGGCCGTGTGCGGGGTGCGGGACCGGGGGGGGGGGGGGGGGGAAGAAATGTTTGGGTTTTTTGGGTGATGTAATGGAGTTGGCGGAAAACGCGAGTCTGCTCCTAGAGTGCAAACAGTACGAATGTCGGAGCTGGTGTTCTGTGCTAATGTTGCAGAAATGATGGTATTGGAAATAAATTGAGCTACACACTGCACAGCAGGAGAATGTGGTACTAAAAACACGAAGGTACAAATCTGGGCAGGGAAACATCACGGTAGTCATATTTTAGCCTCCTTGAAATTGGTACTCAGTGGTGACGCAAGGTGGTCCCTGCAGACTTTGTCCATTTAGTGCTATTATTATTATTATTATTGAAGTCAGATTTTACTTCTTGCTTCTTTTGCGTGGTTCTGGATTTCCTACAGCACCAGCATGACCTTACCGTGTAACTGGTACAGGTGAATGCATTTTTAAAGCAGCTGCCTGTAAGTTTGTGTGTTCGACTGTGCGTGGGTGTAGGAATTTCCCTGCTTGGGCCACGATTCTGCAGCATGATCCAAACCAGCAGCACTGGGCTCTGGGGCAGCGCGCGGGGAGGAGTGGTGCTGTCAGTACAGCTCCACGTGCACGCAGCTGTCTGTCTGCAGGAATCCTCATTTGACTCAGCAAACCCTTCAAAACAGTAGAAATGTTTGGTTTATGCCCCTTCTTTTCTTTCCCGATTGCGTCTGCTGCAAAGCTGCTCCGTTACTTCAAAATTTGTGACAGCCAGCTTATCTGAAGGAAGGGAAAATGGTGAAGAAAGGGTTAATGGTGAAGAGGGGATGGTTTGTTGTAGACTAATTCTAATGTGTTTTGTAATGGAGATTAACGGGCTGTGTGACAGTTTCAGTTTGGGTACAGCACTGCATTTGAATGGAAAGGGCAATTTCAGCTTTGGGAGGTTGTCTGGTTTTTCTAGTGTTTGTTTTCTAAGCTACAAAAATGCGTACTGGGAAAAATCTGGAATGTCTCAATTGATCTCAGTGGATTTAATCTGAGAGTTATCCCAGCGAAAAAGAAAGGAGAGAGAGAAGCTGGTTCTAAATTACTCTGCTATCTATATCTCCCTTGAAATTAATTCACGTGCAGGTGATCCATTCTCTACTGAAACGTGGTTGAAGAATGACTTTTTGGAGGCAGGTCGTTGTAGAAGAGCAGGAGTTAAGAAAAAAATAAATAAAGGGGGATATGTCTAAATGCAGTGGCAAGTCTGAGTGCTCTGTAGCCTCAGGGTTGCGTACAGACGGTATTTCCTGGCTTCTAAGCCCACAGCGAAGAGGCCTGCAGTTGGAGGCTGATGTCAGGCAGCAGGGTAAGGCTGGGAAGGAGTTAGCGTTGGGCTCAGGCAGGTCGCAGGAGCTGTCAAGTGGGGTGCTTGGCCCCGGGCCCTTGCTTTGTGTGTTGCAGGCAGTTGTGCCACGGCCAGACGTCCATCCTGGACCTTTGGCTGCAGACATCCACTCACCCACCCCAGTTCCTGCCATCTCCGATCCGCAGGGCAGGATGTGTGCAGGAAGCTGATGGCTGCTCGCGTGGTGCTGAGGCTGTCACAGTGCACTTACACCCAGCCTGGGCTCACTGGGGACATTCTGTCATTTTTGAGAATTTCTCTGGCTTTGGTAGAAGCAAAAGTTAATACAGGTGTGAAGTCAGAGAGACCTTTGGGTGGAGGAAGCTTCTAACGCTTCATACGCGGAGTTCTCCTGTCCTCTATTCTTTCAGTCATTCTTTTTTTAATTTTTTTATTTTTTTCCAGCTGTCTCATGTGTGCTCTCTTGCAAAGACGCTCCATGTCGCCTTATTAATCACTTGTGGAAGTGTAATATACAGAGTTGGGAGTTTTAAGATTCAAATATGCATGTCCACAGCTGGCAGATGATTTGTGCCTCTGTGCCGCGCGGATCCTTATGGATCTATGGAGCACTCAGCCTGAGTCCTTGTGCTGTCATTACATCCGTTGCACAATTTGCATCACAGACTGATTGAACTTCAGTTTAAAGGCTGTTAGCTTTTCTGGCTGCTCTGTTCTGACAGAAAGTTTTTCTACAGCTTTGCTGTTCAAGTGATTAGAAGGCTGCTTCTAACTAAATGCACCTGTGACCTGTTCTCTCATTTCTTTAAAGACTGGTTATAAAATCTCCTTGGACTGAAAAATGAGAAAGAGGCTGGTAATGTTTTTGGTAGCTGAACTATCATACCGAGCTCTGTTCTCTCACTCATGCCTTAGATCTGCAGCCTGTCTGTTGTAGATGGCCTCTGCTGATAGAAACGCAAGAACAGCCTGAGCTGCGTGTTAGGAGGAGGTAGTTGTATAATTTCTTGAATGTGAAGGTTGTGAATTATTTCTCATACTCTTATCTGAGGGCTCATCTGGGCATGTTACATGTTCAGCAACGACTGAGCTCTTCAGAGACTGAAGGTATTAGGGTGTGTACTTTTATGAAGAAATTGTGGGGCTTATTTTACGGCGGTTTAATCTTATAGTTTAGCCTCATTGCACCATTCATTTGGAAAGATCCCCAGGTGTTTTAAACTCTATCGGGAACCATTTTGCTTATTACTGAAATCCAGCCACTTCTAGTGTAGAATCTGACAGCTGCTTAATGGTGCTCAGCCATGCTAAGCAGATCAGAACAGAAAGTGAAGAATACCATACCTGATTGAAACACTCAGAGGGATTTTAGGTACAGATAATATAATTATCTACATTGGAATTGGGTCAAACAGCGCTATTCCTGTAGAAAATTACTAGATATTTTCAGGGACTGTGTATGGTCAAGAAATTGGTTTAAAATATCTTCCTGAAAATTGTACCTGCAGCAGAGAGATAATCGAAGATCCTGCTGCTTAACCTATTATGATCACCAGTTGCAGTATTATCGGTGTTCTCTTTGGGTATTTCTGTGTATGTGAACTGTTTGGTCTGGTGCTGGTGTGGGAAATGTTACAGAACGGAGTAGAGACAGGGTTGTCGGAGGCCTTCCTTTGTGAAGCAGATTTCTGTGCAACTCTCCCTTCCAGAAGCATTCTGTGATGTGTACTGATATTAACAGAAGTTTTTACCTTGCTTGTGGAGGTTCTGTTGGCACTTCACTTAGGCCAGGAGGGAGTTGAGTGCATGTGTGCCGCTGTCCTTCCTTAGGGAAAATGTGGGGCTCTCTTCCAGTTGTCTTCAGTTTCGCTTCCCATACGATCTTGAAAGACAGAATGTAAAAAGAAGATCCGTAAAGATGCAAAGGAACAAACGGTAAAATTCACGATCAGCCAAATGTGCATAAATGTTCCAGTAATCACGACTGACTGCAGAGACTTTCATTTGTAATTTAATCTAATAATTTCCATGCACTGCTAAAGGAACGCACTATGAAGCTGGCAACTTCTGAGAAATTGCTGTGCTGTTACAAACAGCATTTGAGCTGGCATTATAGCAGCATGATAGATAGGGAGATGGAGAACAAAGTTAGCAGTTGAAACCGAGCTGAGAAATTGTTAGCAGAATGTGAGAAAGCGGAGCTGGATTATGATAACCTCCCTGGTAGAATCAAATTAAACCTTTTTAAAGGTATTATTGATTTTAGTTTATAGTTGTACCGTGTATTTACCTCACATGGGTGCAGGAGATTAATGAGGCAGGTGTAGTGATCAAGGAGTGAAAAACTGCGGTGCTGCTGTTCTTTTTTAAAGCTTTCATTCTGTACAGACCGTGGGATATTTACAGCTTTAATTGACAATATGTCTGTGGGCTTTAGTTCTGCAACTGTTTAAATGGCTTGGAAGTGTTTCATCTACGGTACTGGAAATGAAAGCTCCTGAACTGTGTGAAGGAGGTTGAATGGCTTCCCCCCTTTTGTAACTCAGCTAAGAATCCTTAAACAATGCATACTTGTCCAAGGGGACGCTTAGTGTGAAGAGTGGTGGATGTTTGGCTGTGAAGGCTACGGCTAGTTTTGAACATATGACTGAAAGAATAGAAAATGAAAAATCGAAAGGCAGAGGTAGACCATTTGGTGTAAGTGCTGTTGAGTACGCATCTGAGAGTGCTGCCAACTCCTCACACAGGAGAGAGGAGTTTTTTTCTGTACTTAGATAGAAGTGTTTGCCTTGTATTTCTGAAAAAATGTTTTTGCAGAGCTGTAGACACCATGGGGAAGACTTAAATTATGTATTAGTAGAACTTGACTTGACTGTTCTGGAACTGAAGCAAGGTCTGCTAGATACAGTCAAGGATAAAACCAAGGCCAAGGCTTGTGAAATACAGATTGTAGGTTTTATTTTCTTCCTGTCACAGAAGTGTGAGAATACTTTAAGTAGAGGTGGGAAAAAGCTTCTTTATGAACTGATAGATGACGATACCAGAGTCTCTGCCAAATGCAAATCAGTTAGAGGGCTGTGCTGCGTCGCATCTGTAACTTAGGGCAGAAAGGTAAGGTTTGAACTATTACTTTGAGAGAAGTACTGAAATTTGATAAGACAGCTGAAACACAGCTTTTCTTAATACTTTACTTGAAGTCAAAATCTGTCAGTATAAAAGCGTCTTCTAAATCCTGTGTATATTAAAAAATAAAATAAATTGAAGCCAATCTCAGTGGAAACTGGGGCGTAACAGAAATCTCCCTTTGCATCATCTTTCATTTGTGTAATCTTCGGGAGAAGTTTTGTAGTCGTTTATGTTGTAGTTATAGAAGTTAGAAAGGCTTTTTTCCTGCCTGGATTATTGTCAAGTGTCCTTTTAAAAATTCTAATGGAATATACTCTGAATTATTAGCATCTGATGTTGAATCATAGTGTTTCTGAGGCAATACATGATAGTCTGTTATCAGAAGCGCAAGAGCAATTCTTTCTAGGGCTGATGCTTGGAAGAATAATGAAGGAAGACAAATGTAGTCACATCGTAATTTCAGTCTCTACACATTTTTGCCCATTTATCAATGAATGACCAGTTCATCTTCAAACTGAGACTTTCATAACCAAGCCAGTAAGTCATTTCTGAAGATTTTATCATTCAACACTTGTGATATTTTTAGTGATATATTATATTCTGCTAAGTTCAGGTGTACTTTTAAAAACTCAAATCTTATTTCCATGAGCACCAATCTGCAAGAGATCAGATTTACACCCGTTGTGTTAGCAGTGTGAAGGCTTCTGTTGGCTGTGAGAGTTCTGATCTGCTGGCAGAAGACTTGATCGTATCTGTGTTTAATATTAAGCGTCGTGAATGGTTCCGTTGATGTCAGTGATACTGTATAAATGTACAAAGCTGTGTGTTTGTTAAGGATCAAGAGAAGACTACTAGGAATAAAGAACTGCACTGTAAAGTTGTTGAAAAGAAATACAGACTCATAATACTGATGAACTTAATTATGGAAAAGGAATAAATGGTTGTTTTCAGTGTAGTAGCACTGGGTGAGTAGTTGCAATTACTTTGGCAGATATTACCCAGCTATAGTCTTGTTTCCAGAATCATGTTGCAGCTCTATCACAGGAGAATAATCAGTCCTCGTTTCGGGAGAATTTTATGCATGAAACTGCTATTCCACTTCTTAGATCATTGTATATGCAGTTATGCTAATATTAGCAGAAGTTTGTATTATGTAATTGGTGAAATCCTAACTCCCTTCTTTTTATAACAACCAAAAAGTCTTCTCTGTGTCCTGCTGGAGAAGAAGAGGGAGGAAAAGGGAAACAAACTGTAGGGAAAACTGGAAGGCTGATTGTTGAGATGACTGGGCTTTCTGATGTTGGTATCTTTATTCACTGGCTCATTACCAAATCTATGTGTGCTGGCTTGGTTTCATTCAAGAGAGTGTGACATGTAACTGAATTTTCTACCTTTTCCCCCTTTCCCAAGCAAATTACACTTCTGGACTTTTCCTCTTTTTAGGGCTTCCTGTTTGTGATGAAGTTACAGTTGGTAATTGTGCTGATTAACACCCCATAGAAATTACTATACCCAGGTCACTAGCATCTCAGAGGTGCTCTGGTATGACTGGAAGTGCAATATCCAAGCATACGCAAAAGATCGAGGTATGATCATACATATTTATTTCTTAAAAGGAAACAAATTCATTTCAAAATTCCAGCTGGTCATTAACTTTGCCCAGCAGTGACTGTGTCTCTCAGTAGATGAAGCAGATCTGTCCCTAGAATCTTTAGTTTCGGTTCTCCAAAGAACACTCTCTCCTACCACATTTGGCTTAGAGGAAACAAACTATTTTAGAGAAAGCCAGGACCAGCGAGGTTTACAGATGGCCTGCTGAATGGAACTTTGTGTTTGCATTTTGTCCGAGTGTTGGGTTTCTCTGTTCTAGCTGTGTGCTGAAATGGCTGACTGGAGTTCCCAAGTCTGCCTTGCTGTTTTCAGCTCAGTTTAGAGGTTGCAGAAGTGACTTGTCACAGATCTCTGGAATTGACAATTCTCTTCCGAATTTCTTCTGCATATCTTCTTTTCCACAGCAGAAGTTCAAAGTGAGACGTCGTTAGGGATTTGAGAGCAAATGATCACAAATGTCTAGGTGGGAACTTGAGCCAGTATGCTGAAAATACTTTGTCGCAATGCTTTTGTCTGCACACAGCAGAATGCATGCTGAAAGCAGACTCGGCTCTGGAAGAACAGCAATAAAAAATGCAAAAACAAACCCAGAAAGGAAATAAATGAGGCCAAAGGGGAGCTTGGTAGTTTTGGGTAATGAACAGTAAAAGAAAGACACGGTGCTTAGGGGGAGCAGCGATAGGGCATAAAGGAAGGATGGCTGGTTTGGAGATCAGCCTGAAAAAGGATCCAGACACATTTAGAAAAGGACTGGAGTAATGGGAGAAACATTGGTGCCTATTGAAGGGAGAGGATAAGATTTTGTTGCCTTATTGCCTCAAGACAATTCGTAAATTAATATTCTGTGATGTCGTCTTTCCTATGGAATGTAATAAAACATATTTTTAGTGGACAGTGGGGTCTCAAACAGTTGCCTCTTGCAGATTTGCTTCAGCACCCTATTGTTCTCAATGAGCTCTGACTAAGTGCTTTTGCCATAGATGTGCTAATGTGTTATACAAATTATTTGTCTTATCTCCTTGCTGTGAAATTAGAAGCCCTTCCCCACAGTGTGTTAAGCAGATTAAAATGAAAGCCTGTTTTTATGGTCCAGGAAAGTGCAAATATCTTAAATAAACAAAGAAAAATAATGTGATCTAATAGTGGGATGCTATTGGAAGCCTGTATGAAGCAAATGTGTTTCATGACAAAATGGTGAGATAAGTTTCAAGCTTTACTTGAAAAGTTTTATATTGTTTTTTTCTGATGTCTTAAATCAAAAGGAAGAGCTTGAGACAGGTAAATTCCACCAAAATACCTTTTTCACTGTTTCTTGAAGTTAACTTCCTAGACAACTGTGCAGTTCCCTCTTTGAAACCCTTCTGCTGGCTGAAGGGCTATGTTTACTTTCTAGCAGATCATCTTATAGCAGATTTTTGGCTGTCCTGGAAAGCATCATACAAGATGCAACTACCTGCTGTCTTTTGTTTATGAGAGAGAAGTTGTTTGGAGTAATATCCGATGGCTTTGCAGAGGTAGATATGAAATTCAGGATTCATGTTGCTCTCTCAAACTTCTGTCTTGTGCACCACTCCCTCCTATCCCCCACCTCCCTTGTGGGTAGAATATATTTTAGTTACAGCTGTATTTTAAGTTACCGATTTACTCTAATCTTAGTGTCACAGTGTTCTGAGACACCTCATACTTTGACTGCTCTTCTATGAGTGTGGCCTTGGTCCCATAGAAAGTTTAAAGCTGTAATGCCATTATTGCAGATAGGCTGTGGTTAAGGTAAAAAGAGTATCTTACTGTGTTTGAACAATAGCTTAATTAAGAGATCACATGCTAGCGTTGTGCATTTGGGAACAGACAGAATGATGGTATAATGTCAGAACGAGCATTGTACTTTTTAAGGACTATTTCTGTAGTTCTCTTAGTAATTTCTCTTATTTCCCTACATGGAAATAGTAAAAAAGATTGTATATTGCGCTGTCAGTGTAATGCTGGTCCTTGGAGCCTCTTCAATTCCTGGTCAGGGTTGAGAAGTTTGAAAATTGCAGGCTACACTGTTTTGGAGGTTTAAACTGAGGCGTGCTGAATTTCAGATCACTAGGACAGTAAAAGGCAGAAGGTGTGTGAGGGAGATCCCCTGTCCATGGGTTTACAGCACCAGGCTGAGGAAGTGTCATAGGGCGTACTTCCATTGCTGACCTTATAGACATTTGCTTCCCATAGGAAATATGGGGAGGGATAGGTAGAAGTCACGCATTTTTCTGCCTGCCAGACAGGGGAGGCAGAATAATTAGAGGAGGAGGTGATGGTAACAGCTGGGCTGTTTTCCTTCTTACTCTCTAGCATCTGCTCTAGGTAGCTCCATGCAACCACGTGTCCTTGTGTATTTTGTTGGCACAGTGAATCAAAAATGCATGCTTCATCCCTGATACTGCAGTCACAACTACTGGTGTGGATGCAGCTATGCTGGCAGAAGGGAAATTTTGACAGTTAATCTTGTGTTAAGGAGAAGAGTTTAGCTATGTCAATGCAAAAGTGTTTTGCATCCTAAAAATCGTCCGTTGTCAAGATAGCCATGCCAGAGATAGAGCGAGGGCTGGGGAGGAAGGGGCTCTCATCACCATCACATCAGCAGAAGCCATACTGCATGGATGGTGGAAAAAAAAAAAAGATAGTAGTCCTTCTTTTGGCATAAATTTCTAGCAGAATGGAGTGGTTTATAATACATTGTAAAAACATAGTGTTATGGCAGTCCCTTGAACAAATAGCCTCTTGACATCTTCTGTAAGGACAACTTGGAAGAAAATAAAGGAATTCCATTCAGTGGCACAGCCATGGTGTGGTTATAAATTTGTTTTCTATTGCTGGTGAAATTTACTTGTGAATGTTGCCATTGGGGTGCCCATCCCTTGGAACTCGTTTAAAGCTTCATGGGGTGAAACTGAGGAAGGTGGGGTGCGGATATTGCGATGCGCTCTGCTGAGCATCACGTTTGTTTGTTTGGGTACAGGTGTGTGCAGGGGTGCTGTGCTCAGGACAGGGACAGTGGTTTGAAATAATTCCTAGGTGGTGTGCTGCAAGAAGTGAATTCAGTTCTATGCATTTGATGACAGTTCTTACCACGGTCACTGCATTGTCAAGGGGAAGAAGCCTGGTGGAGAGCGAGCAGCAAACACAGCCTCAGAATTCCTTGGTAGCAGTGTTTCGTGTGGTTGAGTCTACATGGTCAAATCTGTATTTAAAAAGAGCCTGTAAGGGATGATATGGCTGTGAAACTCCATTTTTTCAGAGCTGCGTTTTCCTTTGGGTGCAGGAGAACATTTCAGCCCAGCCCTTCCCTGAAGTTCAGCCGCAGTGTCTCAGTGCCTGCAGCCATCTCAGGCTGCACCTGGTGCCTTACAGGCAGGGGCAGCCATCAGCTGGGTATCCTATGGCAGAGTTAGGGGCTGAGAGGGCTCTGCTTTGTGATGGCCTGCATCAGGCGCGGCTGCAGATCCAGAACTTAAAATGCAAGTGTTTGCTGGTTGTATCTTATCAGCCGTCAAAGACTCCTCAATACTGAGAGGAGTCTCGGATTCAGGATGTGAAAGGGATTGGAATATAGTCTGTTATCTAACTTCAGTTATTATGCAGTTATATTACTGATGATGAAGGACGAGTTTTGTCCAGAGATGCTTTTAGGAGCTTGAGATATCCAGAATGTTATCAGTGAAACTGCCCCCTTTTTAATAACAGTATCTTGCTCATGCAAGCGTTACTGTTAACACTAGCAAGGGAGGTTGCTGGTTAATCAAGGTGTATTGAAGTGAAGCAAAGGGGCTGAAAGTCACTGCTGTTTGTTTTTTTCCAGTAACCACCCCAAATAACAAAATCCAAAGTTAATGTGAAACGCTCACATGGAGGTGTCACTGGGAACCTGTTATTAGTGTGGTGACTAACTTCATCATGTAACAGCATCCTTGTCATGCTTAGAATGTGGTCAAGATGCTATATCCTCCAAGACTGCACTTGAGAAAACTTTTGTCCTAATTGCTGTTGATGCAAACAGGGAGTTGTCTTAGTTTCTTTTGTAAATTTTGACTCAGACACTTAAGAATGATTTTTATTATTTTTTTTTTTTAAAGCTTCAGTGGTGGAATAATATATGCAGTCTATTCGTTAATCAGTGTTCTGTCAGTTGGTTGTCAGCCACTGATTCTTCATGTTTGTATCAGCTGTTTTGAAGACACCTTTTATATTCAGCTATAACAAAATGTTTCAGGTTATTGTTTATTCCCTAATTTCTACATCTTTGCCAAATTTGTAATATTCTGAATTAAAACTCTGATTTCAGGAATAGAAACGACTGTTGAGATTATGTCTGCTTCCTTTCTCAGTATATATTTGTTGTCTTTTAGAAATGGCAAAGACTTCTTCCCAAGAGTATAGGGAAGCTTCTGCTGTTCTTCTTGATTGAATCATGCTAAGGCACTAAGTGCTATCAGATATTGTCTGCTAAATCTGTAGCAGTGTTAACTTCTTTGATCTTTTTTTCTGGGTGGTGGAAGGAAGCAGGCTTTACTGTGGGTGACTTCCATGCACGTTTGGTTCCCAAATACTTTCTTAGCACCAGAGTTCTAAAAATACTAATTTGTACATGGGTCACACTAAAAGTAGTGCCTCCTACTTATTTTCATGGAAACTAGAGCAGATAGAAAGGGCACGATAACACTGTTTGATAGAGCAGATTTTCAGCTACAAAACACTTTTTCAACACAGTCACCACCAATAGTTAGGTATGCATTTTCACCATTGAGGGACAGGAGCCTGCATGCTGCGCTTGTAAAAATCTGCAGCCGTGGAGGTGACTGTTTCACAGCTGCTATGACAGCGTAGTCACTGGGAAAGTGCTGCCCACGCAGTCCATCTTTCATCAGCCCAAACAAACGGAAGGCAGAAGGTGCCAAATCTGGACTACATGGTGGGTGTGGTAGGGCAGCCCAGCCAAGATTGGCTGTGTGCTTCGTGGTCTTCAGACTGGTACAGGGCCTGGCATTTTTGTGTTGCAAGAGGAAGGTTGTTGTCTTCTCTGGTCTGACTCTGGAAGTTTAAGCCTTCAGCTTAGTCAGCATTGCAACAAAGCGGTCAGAGTTGATGGTTTGTCCAGGTTTTGGGAAATTCTGAAGGATCACCCCTTTCCCATCCTGAAAGAGAGCACCTATCACTTCACCTGAATCTTTCTGAACTATTTCTTTGATAGGCAATTCACACATCACCATACCATGGACTGCAGCTTTGACTCTGGTGTAGTGATGAAATCACAGGAAACAGTCATCTTCAGCCTCATCTGGGTTCAGTAGGTCCTAACAAACTTGCATATGGTGTCCTTTCTGTTCCTTGTTGGGCATTTGTGAGACCCACCTGGTGCAAACTTTGCAGTATTCCAGTGTTGCCACCATAGTTTCCAGAGCGTTGAAGCTGATACTGAACTCTCTACGCAGTCCTCTGGTTGTAATCTGCCAGTTGTTGTAGATGAGCTGATCAGGATGTGCTTCATTTCATGGTGTGACAGCTGTGCATGGTGGACTGAAATGTGGCTTGTGAAAATTCACCTCTGTGTATGGATCTGTGTGGTCTGTGTCTGTCACCCATTTGAATATAAGCTTTTTATTGTTGGGATCAGTAAGATTTTCTACATTTGAGATCAAGGAGAACATCTGGAGACAAGAAGCATGCAATTCTAAAATGGCAAAGGAGGATTTTATAGAACAAATGGAGGGGGCATGGTGTCCCATTAGCAGACATTATTGTTGTTTTTTTTTTTAATTAACAAAATTATAACAAATTATGGGCTGCTGAGATCAACATGTTGTACTGACCAGTTAATGAAAGCAAGGAGATGATTTTGTTTCAGAAAATTGATGTACTGAGCAACAGGAGCAGATGTAGGTATGTTCATAAATTGCTAAATTGATGCATTGAAGTACTGCTTCTGAAAGATGAACAGCTGGATAAGAGTTTGAGGAAGTGTTGGTTTTTGACTTAGTGAGATAAGTACTGATGATCAGACTACCAGAAATAATGTTTGAGTGTTATTTTACTGGCTGGTATGCTTTGTGTGTTGAAATTACAATTGAGTTGAGGTCTCCCTCCACTGAGGTTTGATGAACTGTTTCATTTGTGTCTTCGCTTGGAGTAATTTTGTTTTAATATTTTTGCTTTCTCACCTCTGTGCTGGTTGTGCTTCAGCCTTCTCACCCATAGATATTTCTCACTTATTTATTCCTTATATATCTTGTTCCTCATTTATAGCAAAGAATGTTTTTCAGGTTGAGTAAACTTCATGATAGCTTAATGAAATTTAGCTTTGCTTGTTGCTGTCCCAACAACCTTCCTTCTGGCTAGACAAAATTAAGCTCCAGTCTTTCAGAAGACATTTTTATGTACAGATTTGACAAGTAACTTTAGCTGATTGCTGAAAACAAGCAAAGATTATGGGCTGGCAGTGTTTGCTACCAATTCTGAATATTAAAGAGGCAGTATCTAGTACCTGCTGGGAAAAGAGCCCCTGTTAGGCTGGTGATTTGATGAAATAAGCTGCTAGCCCAGTTGTGTTTTAAGAAGTACAGTGACCAGAGTTTATTATTTTTCCATGGGGCTGATTACTGATGTTTTTGCCGTGTTCTTCTTTACGTAAGACTCAACCTGGGGGAGAAGAATGTTGTTCATAACTCTGAAACCTCATTGCTTAGGTTAGCTGACAGCAGTCTGTAGACCAGTGCAGCATATCTCCTCAGCGTGGCAGAAACTGTGAACATCTGTACAATAAACATCTGCAGATGGCTTTTGACTATTTCCTACACGATCTTTCACTTTTGAATCAGTTTCTTTACACTTCGTAAAAAGTAAAACTTGTGCCAGTTTTCTTTGTTTGCTTTTGACTGTAATGCTAGATACGAATCGGTGTTGCAGTATTAAGTAGTCATGCAATACAAACAAAAGTTATTTCCAAACATCCAGGATCAAATTAATGGGTTCCTAAGGGACAAAAAGAACAATATTCCTGTAGTTAGTTGCTCAGAGAACAGTTTTGTTGCTATTGCCATAGGTACAGTAACCATCAAAACTATAGCATTATAATTACTTAAAAGGAATTTTTGGAGGGGACTGTTTTGGCCGTTCTATCTTCACTTTCTTTAAACAGTACAGTAATATCTATAGTGTAAAAATTATCTATGTAGATTCTAATTTTTACCCAGACATTGCAGAATCCTGAAAAACTTGTATACATACATTCTGCTGCCTTGGTCCTTTCTTTGGGGAGGTTATGTGTGCGTGTCAATGAAATTAAATAGTTTTGGCAGAAATGTGGAAAAACCCTGCTGGTATCCTGAATAGATATTGTCCCTGCAAGCATAAATCCTGAAAAGCAAATGAAAGCTGCTGTTTGGGCTGGGGAAAGGAGCATGAAAATATTGTTTGCATGATATCCAATTAATGGACTGATGAGGAAAGCGCCTGGCATGGACTGCAAAAAAGAAGATGAGGGCAACCCTGTATAGAGAGGCTTCTGATGCCTTGAAAACCAGGTGAGTGAGTTAAATGCTCTACAGGATTTGAGATTTACTTCACGTGTTTGATGCCATAGCGGAATGGTATGAATGCTGACTTGGAAGTATGTTATCGTGTCACAAGTCCAATAACATAAAGCAATATGGTCAAAGACATTTACCTTGTTTGCTGACAGAGTCTAGCTTGTTGTGATCCGCAGTTTCTTTGTAGTGGCTGTGAAGGTTCAGCCATTTTCCTTACCAGTAAGGTCTGCATTATCTATCCCTCATCAGGTTTCTCTTTCATAGTTGTCTGAAAGGGATTAGAAAGGAAGAGGCAGGTCTCCAAGGTTGATAAGAAGCCCTATTGTGTTTCACTTTCCACACTGATAAGTGCCATAGGGTGTTCTAATCCTCCTTGTCTCCAGGTATGCAACATTGATACCTCTTACTCATTCAAAGTAGTGAATGCAATGTAGTCATGTTGGGTTGATCAAACAGTTCGTAGATGTTTGCACAGTAAGTTCTTCAAGATGTCCCTTATTTCCTAACCAAAAAAAAAGAAAAAAAAAAAAAGAAAAAGAAAGAAAAAGGCATTTTTAAGTATAATAAAGGAACATAAAAATTGTGCAGGTTGATGTCCAAATGAAGTAAAAGAATCACTCTCAGCCTACCTTCTTTCATGAAAAGTAAAAGCATTCCATAAAGAAGCCCAGTGTTTTAGGGTGTGTGGCAAATTCAGGTGTCTTTACCATGAGTGTTTAAATGTAGGAGTGGGAAAGGAATGCATCTCATTGGTATACGGGGTATATAGCATGCAGGGAAGAATTCTAGGGGTAAGTTTCCTTGGGGTGCACTTTCTCCTGCTTGGAGATTTTAGGACAAAGATAAATTGAGAGCAGATGACTTATCTACTTTTTTCTTCTAGCCACGATGTAACAAAAAGTTAATTGTTGTGAGTTTGAGTATTGGCTCTGTGTGTATTTAAATGGCAGAATTTTCAAATTGCTGAGCATGGCTGTCAACTCAGTGAAGCTGAACATGATTTTACTGTTGGAGTTGCAGTCCTCTGTACACGCTAATGCAGGAAGAGTCCTTCCTTTCTTGTGACTTGCATTCCTTACGGGCTTACTGCAGCAATCAGAAAAGTCACTCATAATTCATTAGGAGCAAAATATATATATATATATATGATCAGAACTATCTGTTGGAGAATAAGTGGCCCACTGCAGTTAACCTGCTTCAGATCTAATACAGTCATTGTTATAGAGAGCTCTTCAAATTCCTTTTATTCAAGTGCTATATAATGTTCTCCATCTTCAGCTAATTTGTGGGCCACTGATTGGAAATATTTCAGATTGAACGAAATGGAAAGTCACTTCCAGTTCTGTGTATGCAGTATTTAATTTTTTATGTGTGACTCTGGGGCCTAAATATGCTTTCATGAGCACTTACGAAGCTGCTGTGAGAATCCACACGTGGCATAACTGAGGGTAGAATTTAGCCTTTAATAGCACTGTATTGTAGTTAAAAACAAAACCAGAACCCTCATGAAATTGTCATAATACATACAATATTTTATTAGCTGGAAATATTATAGTAATTTAAAATTTCACCTTTTATTTATACGTCTCCCTCCTTGTCTCCAACTTTCTTGCTTTAGCTGTTACTCTCTGACTCTCATAGGAATCATTGATTTTACACCAGGAACATTAGTGGATCAGTGGACTTTGAAGATTAGTAGGTCATGACCAGGTACAGAATGCATGTTATAAAACCCAGGCTCTTGCATTTGCTCAAATCTTTCCTCAACAAATGAGAAAGGGTAGCTTTGAACAACAGACATCTTTGAATGGATTAATTCCTTGTGTATTTCAAAGAGCTGAAAATATGCTGAAGAAACTACAAATGAATTAATTTTCAGTGACGTGAGAATTCAGCTAGCTGACAAATAGTTCGTTTAGATAAACCAGGATGGTGAGGATGGAAGTGAAACAGTGAAGGCTTGAGGAGGAGAGCAGTACGTCCAGTTATGGTTTCACTTTTTGTGCATTCCCATGTTCTCTTGCAAATGGAGATCCACAAAATTGGCTGCCATATTTCAGTCACATTTCTCTGATTTCTAAGCTTTGTTTTCTGTGTAAGACTGGACGTGTGAGTACTCTTACATACTCAAATGAAGATAAATATGTCTGATTTGTCTCTTGCTGAACTAATCCTTAACTGTCTAGCATTCAGCTACCATCTTGAACTGTTCTGCGTAGGTTTTTTAGAGAAGTTTGACTAAATCCAAGTAGCTTTTGAAGGTCTCTCCAGTGATTGCATTCCAGTTGTGTGTTGTGTCACCTGCTTGTACATCAAGCCGAGGAGATTCAGAAAAGGTTGCTGGCTTGATGTGGCAGATGAGTTAAGTGGGAACAGAGAATTCTGAGTGGCATTTGTTTGTTGTGAATAGACTAGCCATAGGATGCTTGCATTTCTTTTCCTTTCTTTTTCCTTTCTCTCAAGATTGCCATCTTTGTATTCTCTTTCATTTTCATTCTTTCACGGGGATTTCGATTTTAGACACGTTTCTATTTTTTAATCTGTCAGTTTTTGGTCATGTTTGACAGAAGGACAGATGTTTCAAAGATAATGATGTATCTTCAAGTTTTATGAGAATAGGCATACAGCAGAGGCTTAATTACATGCAATTAAAGGAAAGTACTTATTAGGCGCTAGAGAATCTATGTAGAGGAGTGAATTTAAAAATGATTCCTCTCCAGAAAAAAATGCTAGTGGAATTTCTAATTGATAACAAAAAGCATCAGGTCACTTTAAAATCTTTTAATCGTGTCAGGGCTCCTTGCTGTGCATCAACCTGCATTTGTGATGAAGCATCAGTAACGCTAGTTGGCAAACCCTGTTCTTCATTCACTGACTTCCTAGTGTAAAACACGGCTAATTCTTTTCTTACTGCAGCTAAAATTGGTACTAATCTACAACAACCATATGAGTCTTAAGTATTCATTCCAATTAGTAAATTACCATACCAAGCCTGACCACAGTATTGTTGGGAAGTGAAAGCAAATCTTCCCGAGGGTGATTTTTATCTGCTTTCTCCTTTTCTAGGGCATTGCTTCTATTTCTTTTTATGCTATGATATAATGTGGAAAACTTTATTTGAATCAACATGTCCATAGAAGTTGGTAGTTGAGGGGATTTGATCTGTTGTGAGAATGGTTTTTGTTTTACTGCATCATTATCAAAGGCTTTCTGTGGGCTTTCCCTCACACTTGTCGTCAGGGAAAGGATCTGTCTCTGTAGTTGCAAGGTGTGCATTGCATTTTTAGGGCCATAGACAGTTTAATTCAGGAGCGATCTAATTAGAGATCTAGAGAACTGGATTTAGTGTATCCTTAAGTATTGACTGTCCTGAGAGATGCTCTGGCAGATGGTTAGTTCAAAGTGAGTTTACCTTGGGCTCAGTTTCTTTAGACTGACAGCTTTTTTTACTCAATTAAATGAGACAACTGTCAAAAGAACAGACTCTGAGTTGATGCAAATAACTATGCAGCACAGATAAAGCTTAAATGTGTTCCTTGAGTCAGCTGAAACTGTCAGGTGCTTTGAGTAACTAGTTCAGCCAGCCAAAAAGGCACGCTGGCAAGTAAAAGAAAAGGTTGGGAGGTGCCTAAAAATGAAACAACTCCCAGGTTTTTGCTATCTTTTTCATTGACTTCTGTTTTTGTCACATGCCACTGTGGGATATTGGAAATTGTTTTTTGCTCTCGCTGTTGTATTCATTTAAGTAAGGAATTCTTGTTATGTTTTAATTATCCTCTGAAGTTTATTTGTTGTTAGTGTGCCCAAAGTCCTTAGGCTATGAAAGCGTGAAAATAATGAGCTATTATGATGGAGCTGTCAGGCAGTCCCTGAACTAGCTGTCCTTTGCCCTGAGATTTCAGCTATTGGCAAAGAAATTACTGTTTTTTTGTTGTTGTTTGTTTTGTTTTTTAATTTAAAAATCCACCTGTGAAGCTTATAGCTAAAATTCACTATGCTCTTCCATACCCTCTCTTGGCCCTTTCAATAAGAACTCAAATAGCTCTTCCTGGTGAGGTTCTCTTTCAGCAGGTGAGATCCTGTGTTGCTGCTCTGCCTGGAAGTCACTTTGGTTTCCTCATGAGTTGGTAGGTGCAGTGAGCTTAGTGCAGTAAGGAGGCCCTGCTGATGCTACACCACCACTTGGATGGTAGCTCCTCTGCACCAGCATTTGTCCAATGTAAATTGGGATTGGAAGTGGTGAAAGAATAGACTTGTGGGCAAAGCAGAAGCTGCTTATCTGCTGCTAACCTGAAAATGAGTTGTTGATATCTTGGGAACATGTACTTAAATGTGAAATTAGGACAGCGGTCACGGAAGTACAAAAGCCAAAAGCTTTGGGGTGATTGCAGAGAAAGCTGTGGTATTTGGGTACCCGCTTGCTGCTGTGTTTTGCGATGTGGATGCCAAAAAATGTTGAAACTTTACCTCATTTTAATTAAGAAAGGGGTGAAAAAAAACAAAACAAAAAGACACCCAGAAACTTTACTTACCTTTTCTTCTATAAATTTCCAGTTCAAAAGGAGGAGTGGGATGAAGCAGGACAAGAGCAGCATCCATCTCATGAAAAAGTAGATCAATGGCTGTGTGAAATTATGTAGCTTTTAGGATGCTTTTTTATGCCCTCAGATATGGGCTCGTGGAAGACTCCTAATTTCGCATTGTCTGAGATGATTAGAAGTGTTAACAAACTCATGTGATTTAAATTCTTAGGGAATGGGGAGAAAGTCCCTGGAGAGAGCTCGGATTCCTTCTCAGTGCAAAGTCAGGAGGAGGTTTGTTACTGTATCAGCTCCCAGTTTTATAAACTCCTTGGTAGACTGACTGGCAACTTCTGCCAGCTGACTGATCAGAGTGCTTTAATTTCATTCCTCAAATGTATCAGAAACATGAAGCTTTCAAGTCCTAGCTGTAAAATTTCTGTTATTACTCGCATGTGAACTTGAGAATCAGAATCGAAATGTTCTCTTTTGGGCACCTCCTCCCTGTCAGTTTGTTGCCAGCTTCCTGAGCAGCCACTTCCCGGCATCCCTCCCTCCCAGGATGACAGGCTGCTCCCTCTGCTACTGGCCTCACAGTGCAGTCGTGAGAAGTGTACAACACCAAGCTCATGCCAAATACATTAAATCATATCAGATATGTTTTCCTATCGAATAAATAAGAGTCCAACAGCAAGGAGGCGTTTTTAAACTTTCCACCTCCTTCATTTGGATGAAAGTTTTCAGTGCTATTATTTGTCTGGCATTCCAGCTTGCTTCTGAAGTTGTGGAGTCTGAAAGCTTTCTTTCCCTGAACAAAGCTCAGTCCAGTGAGTTTTGTAGATTTTTTTGCATTTTAACATATATATGCCGCTTGATACATTTTCATGAACTTATTTGAAAGTCTTTTTAAACCAGGAGCATTAAGCAGTAATTTCAGCTTGAATGAAAATGCTGACTATAATGAAAGTTAAAGAGAAGTGATGAGAACATCAAAGGCCTTGTTATTTTTATTAGGAAACAAGATACAGAACTGTCTGCAAGCCTAGAGGGAGAAGGGAATGATGAAGCCAGGAGTAATTGGGCAGCCGGGGTGTGGCTGGTGGGTGTAATCCACAGGCATTGAATGGGTGAGGAGTGTCTGGCTCCATGGAAGCTTGGAGGTGGGCAGGGCTTCTGATGGCAGTCTTAATCACAAGGCCTTGCAGCTAGCTACTGTCGTGTATTTTTTTCTTTCATCGTTGAAAGATCATTTTTTGGTTGACTTGTTAATGGAAAAATTGTGGATTAATGCTACAACTGAGTGATAAGTATTTAAAACCAGTGCACTTATCTGACACAACTGCTTGAAGTAGTGCTGGAAAGATTCTTGTAGTCCGAGCGTATAATTCTAGCAGATGTATGGCAGTAGAGATTAGCACAGACCTCCATGTGAGCATAATTTATGGGTCGTAGGAACTGAGGAGTACTTGGTCAGACCCGATTCTGAGCTTTCCTCTGTTGGTATTAGTGAGGATTCACATTTTCGTTGTATGTATGTACTTCTGAAGGGAGGGGTGGTGAAAGTGAAAATAGAGGGCGTTATATCAGTCATTGCTGGTCTTGACCTTTGCATTTTATTTAGTGCTCTGCAGTACTGTGTAGCCATGTCTCTGGCAGGCAAGTTTTGAAAGTGTAGGATTGCTCTGACTGAAGCTGTGCAATCCTCCAACTGCTGAAAAAAGTGCTCTGACCAGCCCCCTTTATCTCTAGCAAAGAGATGCAATGATCTGGAGTGCTGTAGGGCCTAGATTGTTCGTTAATCAGTCTGTCTGATTACTATGCTTATTCACTGTTTCTTATTTATAGAAATCATTAGTTTGGACAATCGATGGGGCTTTCACACTTCTTTATGGACTTTCCTTTAAAAGAGAAGGAAGGGATTATGTCTGTGGTGCAATGTATAAGTGAGGGAATCTGCTGGTGTGGAAGGACTTGTACGTGGTTGTCCATGCACAGTATTGGTGGTCTGGACATGCTCAGTTCCGTGCACTTGGGCCTTGAGCAGTCCAGCATAGTACTCTCAGTTCTTTTTTTTTTGGCTGTGCTGCAGAATGTCTAGAAATAAATCCCCAGTAAGTTTTGTAAATCCTGCTTTTCAACCCCAGCAAGATTTGTGGTTGAAAGAAGGCAAGCATGTTATTTTCATAACCCCAGTGCTATATGCCTGTTTGTAAATACATTAGCATATGCTTTCTAGTTTAATTTTAATAATTTTTTTTCTTCTTTTTCACATCTTTTTCATTTTTCATCCCATAGCAATCTACCATACTTTACTTACGAATGCAGAATTATTTCGGGTTTTAAGAGATATTCCCGTGTCCTTGCTTTTTAAGTATATCAAAACATCTGTGGATGCTTTTTCAGCATATGCTTTCCTGAGATCACAGTCATATTTTCATCTTGACTGTTTAAGTGTATTTACTTCAAATGCTTTTCCTTCCCAGTGGGTTCAAATGTTGGCATGTTCTGTCTCTAACCCATGAACTGGAGGACCAATTATGCTCAGTATAATTACGATACTCAGTATAATTGATCGGTAAGGTGGTAGATGCTGGTGATACATTAATCTTTCCTTTTGTAGTGTCCTCGCTCATTTAAGTTTGAAAACAAGTTTTTCTTTAGAACTGAAGACTGTTGTTAGCAGTGACAATAGTCAGTTGTTACATTCAAATAAGTGCAAAACTTTCCCAGTGAAACCTGAAGGGATTTCCAAGTCAGAAGACAGGTATCTCCCGGTTCTGGCCTGGTCATCAAATGTACAACAGGGGGAGGAAGGAAGCATCTCTTCTCCTGAACCAAGCTCTGGAGTTCTCTGATATGCAAAGAACTTAATGATGTTTCAAAATCATTAGAAAAGACTATGTGAAGACCCTAAAATGAGTTGATAATCAGGCACAGAGAGGCGTTTCTGTTTTTTAAAAAAAAACAACTCAGTTCTGAGACATTTGTGTATTTATTGCCACCTGCTTTCTTGTTTATTTTCAGACACGGGCTGTCTGAGCTGTGTTACACCTACCTGATGCTCTGTTCTTACATGGGTGCTAATTCACCAGTTTCAGTGAACGGTAACTCAGTGACTTGCCTGTTGATAAATGATGAGAGGAGAACAGATTCACAGATTAACGTTAACTGATAGTCATAGGGAAGCACTAATTGCAAGTGCTAAAACAGTTTCATAACAGTGCTAATAATACACTTTATTCTCATTATAAGGTTCCCTGTTATGATTTCGTCACGGTAAAGCACACGCACTTTGGCTTCTCGCTATATTAAACTGTGAAACTGCCTGTATCGCCTGTGCCTGCTGTCTGAATTCATGTGGGAGAGATCAGAGCCAGCTTCGTATCCGAGCAGCCGTGCTTTCCTCAGGATTTGCAAGCTTGCTATTACAGTGGCCATTACCACCAGGTTTCTCTAACAAGCAGGCTGGGGGCTTGATGTGCGAGTGCCTTATCTAATTATTTCTGTGCAGGAAAGAGACTAGAATGGGCCCTATGTCTTTAAATTTCTATTATTTCATATGATCTGTCAGGCAATAGACCTCTGTCCTAAACCTGCAGAGTTAAATTTACCCAGAATGACAACTGTATACTGAGGGTTTAGTTACATAACAGCAGTTGCTGCGTTTCACATTGCACTAATCCAAACACAGTGATAAAGCAAGCCATGAAAAAGCTGTCTGTTTTTGGTATGTTACATGGGCAATAGGATAAAGAGCTTTTTAATTTTCCTTTCCGCATTGCTGAAAGTTTTCTTTTGACTAGCTTGTTGTGCCGTCCGGCAGCTTATTTATTCCTTTAACCAGTATGCTGACAGATAATGGTGTTTGTTGCACAACTTCGTAAGTTACAAAGATGGATGAGAAGGCGGCTGTGTTTGTAGGCAACACGCATGCACTTCTGTATGTGTTTAGATAATAGCATCAAGCCTGGAACTCTGAGGTACCATAGCGATTAAACTGCGTTTCACCTTACATGTTCTATTCTGGAACTGCTCATAGCCCAGTTCTGCAGCAGCGCTTTCCAACAGCAGAATTCATGTGCTGGTGGAAGGCAGTTCTCTCTGCGTGCTCACGAGCCCGCAGCGGTCATATCATCTATCATGTATCCTATTGATAACATGGTATGGCTCAGCTTTTGAGCCCTGCTGAGAGCATGCCATGGCAGGGAGATTGGAACTGGGTGATATTTATGCCCCTTCTAGCTCAAACCATTCTATGATTCTGTGCCCAAGTGCACTGCTGAGTTCCATTTCTGAGTGTAGGCATTCCGTTCCCCATGGAAATGTTTGCAGAACTTTGTTAAATATTAGAGACGTTTTTCCATCTTCACATGTGTTTAATCAAAATAAGAACTCTCCCTGGAGGTGAGGAGGAAGGAAGAACACATTTGATACTTGGGTTCTGGCAAGAGCTTGGAGTTAGGAGTCAGCTTGTTCTAGGCCATCTATTCCTTGAAACTTCCTCAGCATCCTTGCTGAGTCCTTGAGCTTCTTTCTCAGCCATGTCACTTTTGTGAGACTTCTGAAGCAGTGATAGTTGGTATTTGTTCTCTTCTACCATCTTGCTTGGCACTCGGTAAACAAAAATAAAGGCCATCTACGCCATATAAAGAGCCTGAAGGCTGGGAGCTTATGCCTCTGATCCTGGGAAAGAACCACGTCATATCCCTGGCAAGATACCTGTGTATGCAGTGTAGCATGGCAGAGACCCACTGCAACCCCGTGTGCATCGCTGCACGGTGCACTGCTAGACCAGCTTTGTGAGGTAAGCAGCAGCATGCAAAAGGGTCCTGAGCACAGCAGCGCGAGCGGCCCAGGGCAGAACTGCGGCAGCACAGAGGTGGTAACGTCATGAAACTGTGCTGCAGTCGGTGGGGTTGGTTTGGGGGCACCAAGGACAGAAGTCTTAGGAGAGTTTAAATGCAAGAGTTTAAAATGAAGTTGTTGAAAGAACGGAGGTTATCATAAACCCTGTCAGGTGGAGGAGGCTGGCACATTTGTTGTTTTGCGTTCAGAAACAGTGACTGTTTGAATTAAAAGCTACAGTGCAGGACTTAAGTGCATGTTCAGAACAGTATGTCTTACTGTTTGTAATATATGTTATTTTTAGTCAAGTAATCTATTTGGATTTTCTTTACTGTGGTCTTCCTGCTAATTTTTATGCACACAACTGTTAAGATGATTAGTTAAATAGCTATACACTGGCCTTGGCAAGAGTACACTGCAATAATTTACATGAATATATTACCTTTAATCTCATGCACATCTGTTTTGAAATATAGATCTTACTTCTTGGTCAAGAACCCAAAAATATAAAAATCATTTTCTTAAGTGAAATTAATGAAGGTAGATATATGAGATATAGGGCATAAGTATTAATAGGTGACCAAAATGGTTTTGTTTTTGTTTTTTTGCTAGAAGCAAAGCTTATAGGAGCTAATAAGAAACTGTGGTTAGATAACATCTGAGTGTTCAGAAATGAGGTTCTTTCTTCTGCTACAGGATGATTTGAAAACCCCAACATAATGGATTGCATTTTGTTTTGTATTTTTTATTTTGGACAGGCTGAGCTCCATTTGTGAATGTTCCCTGATACTTGCATTTTATCTGGGAGCTAATGGGCTTATTTTCTCTTTTGAATGATGTACTGTTCATCCCAATTAGAATCAGGAGATGTAAAACTTGATTTTTTTTTTTCTTCCTATTCAGCTCTCCTGTGTTTCCTAATTTGTGTTCCATTCCTTGGACACTGTTGCACGAGCAGCTGTTTTGGTCACCTCTTTCAGGATAAGACTCAAGTGCATGTGACAGTGGAAAAATAATGACGAAGAGAAGGGTGTTTCTTGTCTCTTTACTCATGTCATGGTAAATAACTGGTGTTCCTTGGTACACCTTCACCTTGGTGTAGAGTTCTTAAAGGTGGGTGTGTTAATGTTAATTCATTTCCTTTCAAAAAGAAATGGAAACAAAAAATGGAACCAAAGATTGTGCGGTTGTGGTTTTTGGAGCAGGGAGTAAGCAAGTAAGCATCAAACTGTCAGTGACTGCAGTGACCGTCCTTTTTGCATTCACCACAGGGGGACAAGGAGAAGGGCCTGGTCTTGATCTCTGTGCTAATTGAAACTGTTGTCTTAGTAAGGATGGCACCATTTTCAGATACACTGAATTTGCATCCATCACCTCCAGTCTGTGACTTTAAGTACTTGATGGAGGTCTGCAAAGTGAAAACAGTGCCTTTGATAGTTAGCTCATATTCAGCTTTTGGAAACTTGCTCTTTCTCCTTAAAACTTTGCTTTTCAGTGGGTATAATTGGTGTGCCAGGAACTCAGGTTTGAGAATAGTGTAATGAAGCTACTGTGTTTTTTTTCTGATAACCTGGGCAGGCAAAGCACTGGAGGATTTTGGTTTTCCTTTTGGTTGGTTGGGTACTGTATACTTTTTTCTGGTAGTGATTTTTTTTTTTTCTTTAGCAAGGTGGCTCTTTTCCCTCATCTTACAAAAAGACACATCGTGAAGCTGTCTTTCAGTTCCAACAGTGTTTATAAGAGGTCTTAATACAACAAGCTCTGTCACTTCTTCCCTGTTCTGAAGTTTTCCTCTAATTTTACGGGTGTCTGAATGCAGATATACCCTCCTCCTCCCTTTTTTTTTCTTGTTGCTGTTTGAAGGTTAGTTTTCTTTAGGGTATCACTTCATTCCTGCCAATCTGATAAAGCTAACTTAATTAAAAATGTTACCATTAGATCATACAGTTCTCTTTATTAGTTTAGTCTATGGGGCTCCTTTTCCACTGGGAAATTATTTACTTCAGAACTTGCAAGAGTAGCCTTCACTGGCTTTGTTTAATGCAGCTGCTTTAAAGCCTTCTATCAGATGAACATTTTCCAGGTCTTTTCTTGCAGGTACACTGTTATTTGGAGATAATTCTGCTCAGATCTGCAGTATTCACTGCAGAGCAGGGATCTGATGGGAGTGCTTTATGGCAAAGGAGCCACACTGATTTATTTCAGATGACTGGTTATTTACTCCATTTTTCTTTTTGTTCCCTCCTCACTGCCCCCACCTTTTTTTTTCCCTTCCAAATGAGAAAACTACCTTTTGCCATATGGACTGTCTGAAGTCCTTGTTTACTCTTCCAAGGATTGGGGTTGTTTTTTTTTTCTTGGCTTTACGAGGTGGGGGAATAGAGAAGCACCAGGTAGATCAAATGACTGTTCTTTTACAAACAGTTTTAAGCAATAGCATGGACAGCTTGTTTAGTTGTAGGTCTGACCTGCGGGTTTTTATTTATACTTCCATTTGTTGTTTTGTAATGAGGAGGTGCTGAGCAGGATGCTGAAAGCAGTCAACATTGTATTCCATATAATGTAGACATACAGGTTAGAAGAGCAGAGCAGTGTGTAAATCCTGTGCTCTTGATCAGATTGTGGTGTGACTTGGCTCTGTTCTTGTGCTGTACTTTCCATCCTGTATTTGATGTTTTTTGCAAGTACTCTTTTCCTGGGTACTTCTGTAAAGCCTAATGTGATCTTTAAAGCTGCTGAGACTTCAGTACTACTCTGGTAGCAAGAGATGACAGTGAAATTAGTACTGTGGTTTTATTCAATATATTTAAACTCTTACAGCACAGATACCCGTTTCTTTTTTTTCCCTAAACCAGTATATCTAATCAAGAGTTCAACTTTTATTTTTCAGTGGATACTTCTAAATTCCTGATACAGACCAAATAAATTTACATTAATGCATCAGCCTTTAGAAACACTCTGGCTTCCAAATGCTGTTGCTGTAGGCAGCAATCCCAGGCCAGGCAGGGTCAGAGTTGCAACTGCTGCAGTGGGAACCAGCTGCAGGACTGTCAAGGCCTCACTGGGCACAGCCACGTTTGAGGCTTATTTCTAGCATGTTCAGTAAGTCTTGATGCATTTGAGATGAGACTGTTATTTCCAAACCTCTCTCTTCTGGGGCACGTGACATGATTACCTAACATGCCTGTATTAGTCTGTACAGCAATAAATGTGCTTATGCTCGTAGCTTTTTTTTTAAGCTGATCTCTGGATATCGAATCTACCTCCGAGGGCAACTCCTCTGCTGCTCAGACCAGCAGTTCTGCTGAGGTGAGAAATGCAAGTAGGATTTATCCCCGCGAACCTTCCCTATTTCTTGTTTCATGGCAAGTGACTTGCAGTTTAGGCCATACCTGATGTTAACATGCAGGTGGCATTACTTTTCAGGTAGCTCCCTCCCTCATAATTGAAATTCGCGAGCAGTTCCCCAGGGAGCCACCTGAGGTAACGGAGTCTTTTCAGTCCGCCATTAGTACGCAGGAGCACTGAATGCAGGCATTTGGCTGCGCTCGCTCTTCCTCAGTCTTCCCTGGCTGGTCGCCTGTTTGTGTTGTGGAATAACAAAACTGAAATCTGGACAATTTATATTTCAGTAGCGATGGGATATTCTCTCATTCCCTGTCACTTCGCATTAAGGACCTGCCACTAATAAAACTAATTAATAACTCTTGGCTCCATGCAGAACTCTTGGGCTCCCCGGTGCTGGCACGGTGCCACTGTAGCTTTTGAAACAAGTGCTTCATCTTAGTCAGGGACAGGATGAATATTTCTCTGCAGTTGTAATTGGACAAAGTGCCTCAGCATTTCAAAGGCAGCAGATTAGCAGGCTGTAGATACTCCTGGTGGGACCTTCCTTCCACAGCCTCTGAGGGGAGGGACCGCAGTGTCTCATCTGTGTGCTGTGGCATAAAGAGAGTCCAGGAGAGGACGGCACCAAAGAGGCGTCTCCCAGGGGAGGATTTCACCCTTCACGGAGTTGGCCCTTAGGGAAGGTGCCTGTAGCACAGGCAAAAAGGAGGAGGTATAGGTAGCACAGCTTCTTGTTTCAGCAGAAAATGAAGCGCTATTAAAAGGATTCCTCTGGCTGTTATAAAATCATCTGACAAAATGATAGAGACAGTACTGACCAAATGACAGTCTTGCTGAAAAGCTGCACATCTGTGGGAGGCTTTGTTGGCATTGTGATTCCACTTGTGGGCATATTTTGTTTTTGTTGTTGTTTTTTTTTTTCCCCTTCTCACTACTGACATAACTGTGGCAGCAAAATTTTGTAGTATAACCTGGGTTGTGTTACATAAAAACATTGTTCTGCCATCTGCTCTCACCCCTCTTTCTTCATTTAAAAAGACACTGTTTTGCTTGCATACTTCAAGACCCAGAAATGGATCTCTGTTCAAGACAAGGAAGCAGGTGCCAGTGGCCCTCGTGATCCCAGATGTCATGCTATATGTATGTATTCATGAACAGAACATTCTCATTTACAATGATCTCTCTGACAGCCATGAAGCACTCTTATATGCCTTAGTTCCTGCTCAGACAGTTACACTTCTTGCTGGACACAGTTTTTTATACAGGCCTCGTTCTGAAGGAGGTCAGTATAACAAGGAATATGTTTGAATGTGAAGCAAGCCAGAGAATTTCTCTCAAAGGAAATTTAATAGAAACAGTGATGTGGTTGTATGTAAAGAAAACAAATTGCAAACAGCAAGCCCTTTTGGATTTTCTCACTTGGGAAAAAAGCATCCAGTCCCTTAGCACAATTTTGCTGAATTTCTGACTGTACCTCTATATAATCGGTGAATATTTTTTAGGCCACAAAAATATTTCAGTGTTTTAGTATGGAAAAGGCTTCGGGCTTATGAACAACTGAGTAGATTCATAGTTGGAATTACGCCAGTATTGATTTTAATACCTCAAAATGTATCAGGTAAATAAGCATGTATGTTCTGCATTGTACCGACTGGTTTATTGTCAATATAAGATACTTCTCATTTATTATAATTAATTTGTAATGGCTGTTGATGTTCCTTTACTGGCAGGTAAAGGAACCACTGACCACTTGTGCGAGTAAAATGAAACTGGAGGAGGTGGGAAATGTTGGATTAGAGGTGAAGAATGACAGTGGTGACAGTGCGAGTACACAAAAGCTTGGGTTCTTTGCAGGGCCAAGGCATTCATAGCTTTGTGTATGTGTGGTGAGCTAGTAGCCAAGCATACGCTTCTGATATGCTTGTATTATTATTTTTGTGTTCCTAGTACCTCTCATTGCTTACAGACCCTTAACAATCACAGTGATGGAGCTTCAGCAACTGATACCCATGAAACAAGGAGTGCTTCTGTTTAGCTATAGTCGTGTCTTTGTTATTAGGAGGAGTATGTTGTCAGATGTGCATATGGAGTTTGTGCTTTTTCAGGTTTTCTGTCCTCTCTGTTGTGGAGATGATATAAGACAGGTTATGAATCCAGCCCTTTCACGATGGTGTGACTCAGTAGTGCCACTGGCTGCACCGTAGTCGTTTTGGAATTGCACTAGCAAAACTACAGACAAGAATTTGCCTGCTGGTCTTCTTGCCAAGTCAACTTAGAAGTGTCAGTATTAAATTACTGAAGAGGAGCTCCTGACTCCACAGATCCTGCAAAAGTATTAAAATCCACGTTGTGCTGTCAGAAGAAGGTATGAGTCTCTAACTCCCAGCTACATGCTTTCCCTAGTCCTGCTCCTGCAAGGGTTCTCCTTGATGTTATTCTTTAATCCTTTCCAGCAGAACAGCCAGTTGGCAGCTTCATGGGCTCAGAAAATAAAGTTGTTGTCTCTTCCCCCCAGCATTAAAAAAGGGGAAGGTTGGCTGGGTTATAACTGGTAACTTCAGTTCCTTCATTACAGAGAAAGCTTTCAACTACTGCCATCTCCTTCAATTTTTGTCTGGATGTCAAGAATAAGAGCACAGCTGAGCAGAAGTGCCTCTCTCTCTCCAGCTATGGTGCACTGAGTTGTTTCCAGTTTCTTATTTGTGAAGTCAGAGGTGATGCATGAGTGTAAGATCAGTGAGACCTGACCCTTTGTTTTTCCTGGGATTCACTGTTTTCTCTACCCCCTCCCGGATGCTTTTTTTAATAAAAGGGTTGCCTTTTTTCTATTGAACAGCAGTTGCCTTCACAGAAATAGTTAGGCTCAGGCTGTGTTTCCCACCAGCAATTCTTTTTAATCAAATCCAGGTTTTCTAGGCAAAAAACCAAATTCCTCATTTCTTAACTTAAAGAAAGCATTTCGAAAATAATAACAAAAAAGTATTTTTTAAAGGTGCAATCCACAGTCGTGCTGTTGGAGGAAAGCCAGTGCTGGGTTACTAAATTACCTCTATTTTACAAATTACCACATAGCAGAGGCAGGTAGGAGAATGCTGTCAGTGATCAGCTGTGTAGGAGAGCTGTCTTGGGGTGATATACGCCCAATTAGTATGCCAATTTGGCATACAGGGGATTAGGTGAGAGAGCATCAAAGGAACTGTGGGTGACAAAATGAGCTGGGCATTTAAGCAGCATCCGAGGAAGCTTGGTCATATAGATTACAGGAATGCAAAATCAGGCTTTGGTTAAAGGTACTGCTGAAAGCAAGGCTGTTGTTGGAATCAAAGTTTTGCAGAGAGATGTTGCTTGTGATGAGAGGGATTTGTTTCAGAATATTGAATTATGATGTCTTTTCTACTCCAGCTGAGGTGCTTTATTACAACACTATTGCCTCTATAACTGCATTTTTATACAATTACTTCAGTTTTCCTTTAGAAGTTGTAGTTTTACTCAGAATCTCGGATGTGGAGGTCTGCGTGCTCGCAGTTCTTGTCCTTTTCCCAGTATGTTTGTAAGCTCTTTTTACAGGGGGTGTGACATGGTTGCACTTCAGGTATGCCTCGATGTGCTCCGCTTTATTCCATAAAATCAGGAAATCCAAATTTCACCATGTAGTTGAATGCCTGGATGTGTAGGAAATGCTGTGTTATCTTTTACTGCAGTTCTTGAGGACTGATTAAGGCAGCCAGAAGTCTGGAGCATTTCTACAGCCGATGCCCTGAATGGGACTGTTGAGAGATGATCATGTAGCACTTGCTTGTGGTTTGTAGTCAGAAATGAGAGCACTTCAGGGATTGTGGAAGACTCTAAAAATGTCGTCTTCAAACAAAAACAATCAGTGTGTGTCAAATCAAAAGCCTGGCTATAGGCCTGGTCGCTGCCTGTGGCACACAGGTCTTGCAGCCGCCCTTCCCTCCCACCCTGGGCAGCAGCAGATCCTGCAGCCTCTGGGCAGGTTGGGCTGCATGCCCTGCTGGGGAGTGCTTGCCAGCGCTCAAACCCCTTTGCTGGTGAATGCACTTACGTGAATAGGGAAAGGAGAATGGGCTTGTCTGTAGTGGCGCAGTAAATTCTTTTTTACATCCAGTTGTTGAAAAGAAGCGTAAGAGTTAAGAAGGAGGATGTTTCACTGAGTCAGAAGGTGCCATGGAGAAGATTGAATTACTATTGAGTGCTCCAATTTGGCGTGCAGGGAATATTCTAAAACATCTTGTTGGTTTTGTTTTATTTCAGTAGTTATGAAAAATAATAATTTAGACCAGAGCCTCCCCTAAGTACTCCTCTTTAAAAGCTTTCTTGTTCAAACAGATGATTTACTTGACTGCTTTTGGAAGGCTTTAGTGTGTTGTTCAATACTGAGCTTATTTGCAATTTAAACTTACGGTGACTTACAGTGTTTGGAGGGTGAATGCCATTTCGTATCCCACTCATATTTTTGACTGTTTGCTCCCTAATGAAATAGCAGTGTTGACTGTGATTCTTGCACATCTATTATCTGGAAGGATCCCTCTCAGCTTTTACTCCATTGTAAGGTTCGTTCATCAAAAATAAAATAGTTCTTGCTCCTGTTAGTTTTGATGATGATATGAATACACAGTGCTATCAGCGCTGCCTAACAAGCTGCACACAAAGAAAAGTGATGATGCCATAAATCAAGACGGTGGGCTTCTCCAAAGTCACTGCCTTGGGAACTTGGCTCACTTCTGTTGGGTTCGTTCTTTACATTTCATAGATAAAGTCTGTAATGTACTGGTTACTGTGAGACTTCACTAGTTGGATATAACTATTTGTAGTCGAAGCTCAGAGTATGTGATGCTTCTGATAATACGTAATACCGAATTCTGATAATACCGAGAGGTTACAGCTTTTCTATAGGCAGCTTTTAGCACTGTGATTTCCTTTCTTTTTTCTTTCTTTCTTTTTTTTTTTCTTTTTCTTTTTTTCTTTTTTTTTTTTCTTGTATTCTGGAGAGCCTCTCAGTCTGTAATTTCTGTGTAATGTTCTACATGGACATGCAGGTACAGAAAGTTTACCTGATAGGGCTTGATAGCTGCATTCATAGCAGCTGTTTGTAGGGGGGAATCCAGCTGTGTAAATTTTGATACAGTCCAACTTCTTCATGTTTTCTTGAAAAAAGTTAGTTAAATAAGGATTTATGACTTTTGTTTTCTTCCCAGCAGTGCTCCATAGAAGTGTAGCACTGGAACAATCTTTTGATACATTATTTTAGAGCTGATTGTGGTTTTATGATGCATGTCTGAAAACAGATCAAATTCTCTGGACAGTTGTCAGTCCAGCCTCTGCAACAGGAATTCAGCAGGGAATCTGTACAGAAGGAAAACTGTGGTCATTGTGGAAAACAGTCATGGGTTATCCACAGGAACTTCAGTGAGGCATCTGCCAGCTTGTTATGAGTGACAGCACATGTGTGTAATTGTGTGTATGCCTATTAATTTTGCAACACTGAGAACAGCAAAAATACCCCAAAACACCTCAAAAAAGATGCAAAATAGGTAGTATGTAAGATATATTTAAACAGTATGAGGCCTGCATATAAAACCTACCTTATGATTTAAAATTGAAGCCCTTCTCAGGTATTCGTTGCAAACCTCCTAGTAAAGAATAAAAATTGCATGTGAAACTTGTGGTTAATCTTGTGTTAGTTCTGATAGTGGCTTGACTCAGAAACGCCCCGTCCATTTCTCTGTACAGATTTGTCATCACTGTACTATTCTCTGTACGTATTTGTCACTGCTGGTGAGTGCTGGACAGCAGGCCAGCTGGAGTGCTGGGCCTGCCAGGGGGAATGGCTCCTCGGAGATGCACAGTGCATCACAGCATAGGTCCTACCAGGAGGCAGAGGCTTTCTGCTCAGGATTTGCTTGTCTCCCCGTTCCTTACTGAAGAAAGAAAAAAATAATAATAATTAAAAAAAAAAATATATATATATATATATCATGTTTAATATATTGCCTTGAATGTGAAAACATGTTTTTTTTTTGAATCTGGGGGGAAATTTTAAACACAGGTGTCTGCATGTCAGACCCCTCTGCTGGGCGCACAGTTTATTTGTAAATTCAAAACAATCCCTATGAACTCAAAATTTGATATAACATCTCAAAACATGTTTCTCTTTTCCTGTGGTGTGAGAATGTCTCTGCCTATATAAATATATACTGGTGCATTTTTATTTTTTTTTCCTTCACAATGACTTGTGGGCCATAGCAGAACAGGCTGCTCAGTTACTATGCTTGGATTGCTTATTTAATAAATATGGACTTAAATGTCTTGTGTGTGTTGGTTTGGGTGTAAAAATATGCAGTCAGAAATAAAAATTGTCGATTTATTTTTCTGAAGGAAAATTACTCATTGGATAAAACATTTATCCAAAAAATGGACTTTTCCTGCTATGCATCAGACATCCCTTTTTGTGAAGAGCAGTAAGGATATTGAATGAGAAATACCTTCGCCTGCAGTGTGTTGGGGTGAGAGTGTAATTCTGATTTATCTGAGCTGATTTTTTTCTTTGATTTTGTTTCATTTATAAATGTGGAAGTGCAAATCAAAATGCATCATGTAAGCATGACCCAAGATCAGATATGTAATGTAGTACTGAAGTGATGCTTTATTAATATAGATAAATAATGCTGTCCAGTATTGCCGAACATCCTATAAGCTTTTGAGGCAATAGAGATTTTTGATCTGAAAATACCTTCCCTAATAAGCTTTTCTACGTATATCAGGACAGACCAGCCTCTGTCACAGGTCATCTAATTTGCTAATTATTCAGAATTCCAATCAGGTACTTGCAGTGACATTAACATGCAGAAGGAACGTTTCCGAAAGTGTTTTCTGATAGGAAAACAAACAAAAACAACCAAAAACCCCAAGCAAAATGTAGAGTAAGATTTGGAGATGTAAAGACATTTTTATCTCCATGGTTGCTGGAGGGAATATTGAAGAAAGGTGAATAATAATAATAGTGAAATGAAGTGGCAGTTACAAGCTTGGAAATGGCCCACATCTTTAGTTACAAAGACAAAAAATAAAAAATAAAAAAGAAGGGGGGAAGGGGCTGAAAGAGGGGAGAGGAAATGGTTAAATCTTTCATTTTGGTGGAAGCAGCAGTATAAAGAATCATACATGGCTCATGCGTAGAGGTTGAAGAAATTACAACAGCTGGAAAAAAAAGAAATAAAAAGTTTATGAATCTAAACTACAGGGAATCTATTCTTCACATGACTTATACCATCTACTTGAGAGCTTGAGAAGAGAGAGAAGAAACATTTATGGTGTTGGTCTGTTTTCTGACATCTGGATGGCAGTTTTCTCTTATGCTGTCCTTTGTGCTGGTTTGTTTGGTGTCACAGATGGATCAGCTCATAGCTGATTTCAAAATATACTCCCAGTGCTCACTGTATAGTATTTATTGTGTGATAGAAAAGATGGTGAATTTTCCTTCCTTCTAGCTGATGTACATTTCTAGATATTTGTAGCAAACAATGAAGATGCTATGTCATCTTCCTGTGCTCTGTTCTGCCCCAGTAGGCAAAGCTCAATGAGATAAATTTTAAGCAAAAAAAAAAAAAAAAAAGAAAAAGAGGTAATATGGTTGGAAGATGAATGCATTTTGAAAAGGTAGCTTTTATTTTAAATTTTAGCTTCTTACTCTCTTGTGGTTTTATCTTTATTTGCTATCATGGTGCTTGTATGTAACTTTATTTTTAGGGGTTTCTGCTTCTCTTGAGTACCTACCAGGGTGTAGGTATCATGCCATACATATCAGATCACTCTTCTTGTTTGGATATGCTTCTGTCCTCACTGGTATGACTCCTACGTACTCCACTAGCAGCTTTGCTTTGGAGGAGAGGGTAGGCATGTGTAAGTGTTCCAGCTGGACTGCTAGGGCTCTGCCATGTGTAGTGACAAGGATCCATGGCTTTGGTGCTTTTCGTATGATGCTGCCTTTTGTTTTTTCATCGAACTCAACTCAGGATGCCTGTAATCCCATTTGTCTTGTTCACCCTTGTTGCAGAACACGAGTTGTGTTGCACCTAGCTAGTGGCGTCTTCAAAACAAAGCCTGTGTGCTCAGAGGAAACAGCATTGGAGACTCAGTTACAGAATTGCTTACAGTAAGACCTGAGAGTGGTCAAACTACTTGGCACATCTAACTGAAATAAAGGACTGGAGTTTTTGGAAGTTCTAGAGAAGGAGAAACCTTTCAGAAGAAGATACACCGTTTCCCTCCACAACACAGTGAAAATTTGCCAAGCTGTAAGAACAGCTTTATATCTCAGACCTTGTTTCTTTTGGAATAATGCCTCCGGTCACCTGCGCGGTCAGAATCTGAAGGAGGATGGTGGCCCAGCAACAGGGGAAGAAACAAAGTGAGCAGTGAAACTGTTCATCGCTGTGGTGCTTGTTAATGATTCTTCTGTGTAGCAATAATGAGCAGTTGAAAGAAGTACTGTATGTACCCTGAGTAAATTGCTTCCAAACATCGTAATTGCCGCAGTTCTGGCTTTCACTAGACCTGGTAATGAATTTTTGACTGTTGTCCACTTGTAATGCCTGTTACTGTACTTGATTTTCATCCCATTTTGAGTTTTCGCATCATGGGGTAGATGTTATTTGTATTAAGTGTATCAAGAATTGGTAGTAAATATGAGCTTGAAATCAATTCTGCAGTTGACTTGCAAGCTGTTGGCTTTTTTTGTGTGTGTAAGGCCTCCTTTTGTGATTCTGATTAATTTTGGTTCAATATGGATAGATATGTCATGTCAGATGGTACTGCCTGGAAAGCCTGGTGTGCTGATAGCAAGAGTAAAAAGATACAGCAGCCTCTTACAGGGTACTTTTATACTTAGGGGAAGATAGATGCCTTCTTGTCTGGGAAACGCAGACACCACTGAGGTGCTTTGAATGCCAGAAAATGCCTTCAGTTCTGATGGACATGATAAAGCTGAATGTCCCTTAAAGGCTTGTGTCATGTGTCTGTCATCAGAATTCAACATGGTTCTCACCTTCTGCTGACAAAATGAGAAGAAGGAGGAAGTGGCAGATCTTAAATTTTTTTTTTCTTTTTTCTTTTTTTTTTTTTTTTTGGAAAGAGAAAAATAGAGAAATCTGGAGAGATTTTTACCTCACTTACATGAGCTCTTCCTATATGTATAATTTAACATGGCACCTTATATATAATTTAACACGTGAAATAAACATCACATTTGAATTTCACAACTGGAACTCTTGTACTTACAGAAGTGGATTTTTCTCCATCTGCTTTTAATTTGAAAATTCCCTTTCTTAAATGAAATGAACATGTATCATGACTTAATATTGCTTAATCCTAAGGGTAAAGATTGCCTGACATCTTGTGCTCTTTTTAAGATAGTGAGCTGAACCACCATACAAGGTATACATTGAACTGGCATCAGCATCACGACTGATAAATCACTTTCATCCTGCAACAGAGCCTTATTTATAAATAGCTCTTTAATAGAATGCCCTCAGTTTGCCATGATGCTTTTTCAAACCCCTGAGAATACTTGCTCCTGCCTCAAAGAGCTTATAGTCTAAATTAAATAGATAACCAGGAAGAAAGGATCAAAGGGAAGTGGTGAGAAGCAGTGGGTAGCAGAGAAGGGAGGTGGGCATAAACCTCAGCTCAGGTCCTGTTTTTATATTCTTCTGTTGGCTTTTTATTTTTAGAAAGAATATTGTTTGCTGCAATTGTGGTTGAAATCAGATAATGTTCTGGAGCAGAGCTCACTGAACAAAACTAACTGTTCTTGATGAGTTTTGTGGAGAGAGAAAGAGGGTGTTCTTTTGTGTTTCAGGAGAAGAAAGGCTGATGAGGACATCAGGAGCAGCATGAAAACGCTGCTCAGAAGGAGATTTTTACAGTAGATCGACAGCTAGTTGAAGTTTTACTTCATTGATGATTTTGATTCATTCCAGCTGAGCATGTAACCCAGAGGAAGCAGTTAGGAGGGGAAGAATTTTTCCTGCATTAAGCCTTTGGCCCTGCAGTCTGAATCACACCTCTGCTCCTAAGCAAATGCACAATGTCAAGCACAATGCAAGTGACCAATTGTGCAAGCACATTTAAGAACAAGAATAAACAAAAAAAACAACCCCAGAGCAACGAAGGAAAAACAAAGAACAACAACAAAAACAACCAATGCAGAAATAGAGTTCTGTGCCTTTCTTCTTTGCTGCCTTCTGATATGGAGTTGTTTGCGACAAAAATGCTAGTGACAGACTGCAGAAATGAGGAGATACATTTAGTTAAGGTTTCTTAGCATAGAGGAAAAAATAGCCTCAAATAAGATGTTCAGTGCATTTGGAATTTAACAGGTGTGCTGTTTTTTGTTGTTGGTTGGTTGGTTGGTTTGTGTGTGTGTTTTGCCATTCTGCAGAAGGTTTGCTTTTTGTGTTGTTTGCTCATCAGCATCTGGGGTGGAGAGAAGGGGAGAAAAGTGAAGCAGAGTCACTTGGTACTAAGCTGTAATTTTTTTGTCTCAATATTCATTAATTGTAATCTGTAAGTATTTGCTGTCTCGGTGACCAAATAGTAGCAACAAATGGAAGAGGTTGGGATGGGATGAGGCCTGGTCTCTTAGTTCTCACTCAGTTGCCAAATAAACTTAATGAAAAAAACCAAAACAATATAAAACAATATTATATAGAATTACAATTAGTAGTTATCTTTAGCTTTGCAGTTTTGACCCTTCTGCTTTTTGTCATATTGTGTAGGGAAGTAAATGTACCTATACACATGTAACAAAATTAAGTAAAGCTTCAAAGCCATTATGTGTGTACTTTGTATCTGCTTAAAGAGCTTTACTTCTGTAAGTATGTAATTAGTTTTCTCAAATTTGACAAGGTGCATGTAACAGCTGTCATTTATAGTTCCATTTCTAAAAGCAGAGCTTTGAACTCTCAGGCCTGACATGCAAGCACTATGGCTGCTTTTCCGGATTTTCAGTCTTAGCCCCATTATCTTGTATTTGAATTTAAGCATTTAGCCTTTCTGGGGAGAGAGGGTAAAGCATGAAGTTTACTTGTTAGGTTTGACAATATGTGCTGTTTTAAATTGAGTTAATTCCAAGAAAAAATATAATCATCTTCAGAGATCTTCTCTTAAAGGTAAAAAAAAAAAAAAAAAAAAAATCTTCAGCTGAGAAGGTATGCGGATATAGAAAATTCCAGGTTGTACTTCTGGGCAATTTCTGTGCCCACCTCAGATTCAGAAATACAGTATGATAGAATCACAGAAGGATTTGCGTTGGAAGACACCTTAAAGCTCATTGAATCCCAGCTCTCTGCTGTGGGCTGGTTGCCACCCATCAGATCAGGCTGCTCAGAGCTCCGTTCAACCTGGCCTTGAATTTCTTCAGGAATCGGGGACCCACAGCTTCCTGTGTAGAGAATTTCCTAGGTAAAGAATTTCCTCCTAACATCTAACCTGAATCTTCCCTTATGTTATGAATAAATTGGTCGCATTCTGAAGCTGCACAGCTCAATTAAGGTATTTTGTGTTTGTTTTAAACCCTGCTGCATTTGTCTTTAGTAGATGTCTACGAGATAGGATGCTTAAAACCTGTTGCAAACTTCTTGCGTTGCTGCTTGCAGCTGTGGGTATCTCTTCAGGCTGGGGAGAGTGAGGATGTTCTGATGAACTGAAATCCTGACAATCAGCCTGAGTGTTTGTAGTAGATCACAGGCCTGATGAAAGTTTGAGGAAGAAGTACATTGCTTGTTTACCTGTGGTGGATGATGAGAGAAGTTTTTGCGGCTTGGAGTGATTGCAAGTTTGGGGTGTGAAAGCAGTACAGTGGTGCTGATGTGTGATAGCTTCCAACCTATCTGCTGGAAGTGGAAAACAAATGGAAACCCAGAGCGAGAATTGGAGCTCTCTGGTTTGTGGCAACTATTTTTAGAGCAGTAACATTACAGCCATTTAGCTGGTCTCATAAAATGGTCAGAATTTCTTAACAACACTTATAGCCTTGTTATGGAAACCTTGCAGAAACTGGAGTTACTGGAACTTTCCCTTTCAGTCCTTATGCCATCAGTGATGGTTTTAAAATATTTCCAGTGTGTGGAAAAGTTTATTATTCCAAGAGAAGTTTTCACATATGAAGTACAGCATCTCAGCAGGACTCTTAAGTTGTGTCAGACTGGTAGAGGCTTCTGAATAGAACAGGCAAGTGTTTTCTTAAAAACAGTACTAAATTCTTAGTTTAAAAATGTGTATTGTAGAAGTGTAGGATTTGTTTGCCATCATCAAAAGTGGAAAAAGTCACTGTGCTTGTTTTCTTTGGTGCAAGGAATTTCAATATAGAAGTGCTGATAAAAATCCTTGGTACTGAACCTGCTTGCTGCTAGGGAAGATGAGTCAGAGTGTTTTAATTTCCAGTCTTCCAAAATGCCAGATCTATAACGTTGCTGTTGTGTCCAGGCTGTTGATATGGCATGCCCAGTTAAAACGTTGTGCATTATTAAGCAGTCACCAAATTTAGAAGTATTAAGTATTACTGTTGCCACTTGACAGTGGTGGAGTTGTTAACTTGGCTGCAATAAGACCATTCCACTCTCATTTTCTCTTTGTAACATACTGTTTTTATCTTATTGCAGTTATGCCTGTGTTCTTGTATTTTACTTGAAGTTAGTAAAACATCTTGCTGCTACTTTTCCATTAACCTTGCTTGGATGAAGATAACAGTGGTGTAGCATAATATTTCTTTTATTGATTCCCTCCTTTGCCTCCCTGAATTGCTAAGCCAACACAGAGAGGAGTGAATAGCTATTTTTAAAATACCTGTTATGATTAAAAACTGTAGATAAGACACTGTCAATTTTTCTCTTATTGTGCTCTCTTAGTTGCCAGCTGCTACTGTGGCAATTTAACCTCCAGCTGGGAGGGTGGACAAGTAGCACCCTCTTGGATGTTTGTGCAGCACAGGCCATGAAAAAAAGCTTTGTGGATGGGTTGGTGCAGTACATTGTGCTAGCCAATTTTCCAAAAGCAAATTGACCCGTTTTGTGTCAAGTAATAGATCAAACCTGCAGCCGCACGTGCTGGAATTTCTTCTAAGCACAGCATTAGATTTTGTGTTGTGATTGTGATGCCAGCTTTTTTGCTACTTGGTGTCTTCCCTGTTCGCCCTCCCTCTTCCTTTGGTTCAACCGAGACTGCTTCTGAACGCGTCCGTATAAATACTCACAGTGACTTGTAATCACAGGGCAAGAAAGGAGAGCCCTGAGGATGTGGTGGCCTAAAAATACCCTCTCTGCAGAGCTGCTCAGTGCAGGTAGCTGGCGGTAGCATCTCCTCTGCCTCTTCTAGGGGCACCTCTGTGCTCACACTTTCACCGCAGGCTGGCATAGCAGAGACAGGTGGGACGTGGGACCGAATCCCAGTCCTGCAGTCAGCAGTGTCTGCAGTGCCTTGAAACTGAACAAAAGAATGGCTAAAATCTGTGCTGTTTTACAAGATTCAAAGTGATACGTTTGTCTGTTGGGCCTTCTTCAAGCTACAGAGGGAAAAATAGAACAAGATTAGTTTTTCCATAATCTTTCCCCTGTAGCCCAAAGAAAACTACATAGAAGAGATGTCTTCTCTAATCTTCTCTTTCTTCCCTGCATTATTTTCTTTCCCTCCTCCTTCCCTTCTGTCTCACAGCTCCCGTCCCCACACGCATGCACGTATACACAGACTTTTGACAGAACACCAGTTTTATTCTCGAGCTCTTTTTAGCCCGCATGGGTGTCTAGTCAGTGCCTTAGCCCCAGCTAATACACCAGAGTTTGAATAAATGTATAACAGCAGGTAGCAAGTGACTGTTGACAGGGTGACATATTGACTTAATATCTTGTGTAATGTGATATGAAGGATGTGCCTTTTGGTGAGTATTTTCATTTAATTTTTTTTTTTTTTAACTTTGCTTAGGCAGACACTTGTAGGCAGTTTTGAGTAATTGTCTGAAATCATTAACATGTTTATTAAATAAAAAAGCAGAGTGCATTATCTAGCGAATCAATTATGTAAATGCACAAAAAGCATAAGAGATTAGTCTTTAACTGTTGCTGAACTGCAACCACTTTCCTAAATTATAGATGAAAGTGGGTGTTGTTTTTTTTTTTTTGTCAGTGTCTGTGATGTTAGGCTCCACTTTGTTCTGATGGAGCTTAAAGTAACAATTAATTGGGGGTACTGTGCAAGAAGAGGGCAGTTCTGATGTACACTAATGAACACCAATGTGTGTACATCCTTTCTATAGAGGGAAACAGATGGTCTGTAGTGAAGAACAGACGTAATCTCAATTGAAGGGTCTGGATGACAAGATAAACTGACAGTGAAGCACTAGCAATTTATTCTCTCATCTAGACACTGGGAAAAAATCTCAGGAAAATCTGTTAATCTTCAGCATTTTTAGCAATATGTTTTCTTTCTTGATAACTTCTGATAAAAAAGTGAGAGTATGCCTCTATAGTTATACCAATCCTCAACTTACACAGTGTGGAGAATAGAGTTTAATACTCACTGTGTATGTAGAAAATTGACCACCTGCAATTATAGCTATATAAATGTTGTGTGTAAGGGAATATGTAATACAGCACAAACTACACCGCTCTGTTTTCACCCACTGCATTTTTGATTTTTCTCAGCTGGAGGGTACTCTTCTGTGATTCTGTGACTGTGATTTACCCATAGTCTGAAGCACATTGTACAGAAAAGAGGAGTACTTGCATCTGCTGATGTACGTATTGGATACATCTGCAGGAGTCATAGAGAAACTTACAGATACGTTTTTAAAGTAAGCAATGCTCGTGGAAGCATTCTCGTTCTTCTGTATTAACTGCATATGTGATCTCTAGCTTCTAACATCTCCTGTGGCATCAACTGTATTTTTTTTTCCCCTCCCACTGTTGTTTTGCTTCCATGTCAGCTCCTCTGTACATTCCATGGAGATGTTCAGAGACGTTGGACCACATTCAGATACCCAGGACAGGGGATGCTGAATTTGGCTGTAATGTTGCATAATTTTGCAGGTTATCATAAATATTTGAACTGTCTGCATCATAGTTGTCCTGTGCAGTCATTTATGTCTGGACTGGCTACTTGCTGTCATTGGAAGGATTTCTGGAATGTGTATTGCTGGTGTTAGAAATGTGCAGGTGTGATAATTTAGCTAATTTAGATAATTCAGGAGACATTGAATTACTTTACAGTACCTGAAAGTATGATTGTTCTGGTTTCTGATGAAACTTTCACTTGAGCAACTCTTGTATAAAGCCAGTGTCTTCCTAAGAATTCACAGTGTTAAAGTAACAGGACATTAATTGTATCATGTTTATTAATTGTCAAAATTAGATCAGTTTTAACAGAGCTAACAGATATGTCTGGTCAAACTGGGTGATGAAGATGGAAGAGCTAATGAATATTGCCAGGGAGCTGGGAGATGGTAGGAGAGGTGGCATGAGGGCTGGATGAGCTCAAGTGGGATTAGAAGAATGCAGTCCTAGTCATTTCCTCAGTGAATAAATAGTAAGCATTGCAGACATTGAAAAAATGTTTTGAGTGAGCTAAGGAACTGAGGAGTTTGATTTGTGCCATCATCTCTGACTTTCTGGAAGTGTCTCCCTCTTCATGAGAACTTAACATAGGGGAGTCAGTGCTGTGAGAGCTAGGAGTGGAAGTTTTATTTGTGTTTAGATTAAAAGATAGAGCACAAACTGTAAAATATGATTGTGCGTGATCTGATTCTTTGTGATCTTAACTATATCCATACCTTTACTACTCACAGAGACTTGAAAATCTTTGGCCTACAGTGTTAAAGATCTATTCTGCAGTGACTCACTTGGGAGCAGAATCTTGTACCTCATCAGAGTGTAGGAATAAATCCAAGGTTAAAAGATGGGTGATCGAAGTCCAGCCTCCCTCCTTTCTCAGGGGCTTTGTGACCTTTCCAATGAAGTGGGAAGAGCATTTCACAGTAATATGAGAAGAAATACAGTGGGATTTGCAAAGCATCCGCATTTGGAGTTAGCAAAGTGCCTAAGAGGCTCTGGTAATATGGCCAATATATACTTAGTATTATTTCTAGTAATTATTTCTAGCTAATTTGGCTGTGATAAAAATGGTAAGAACACATCTTACTGCATTTGATGTTTCATCCCGTCCTTTCACATACATTTGTTTTTCAAAACATGGAAGATAAGCTAAATTCTTGAATGGTGACTTTGGAAAAAGAGAACTTACAGTTGTTTCATGTGATAATGCTGCATAGGTGTGGCACTTCTGTAAAAGTTGGTTCAGAAAGTCTGCATAACACCCCCTCGGTGCTATAAAAACATCTTTGTGATGAAGCTCAAAATATGCCTAAAATATTTTGATATTGTTTTTAACTTTCTGATACATCTCTTGGCTTCAAAGATGAAAGGATTCGCTCCTAGAATTTACACTTCTCTGATGTGATTAAAACCAGATAGGTGTACTCTAAATAGAATATGCTCTCTATGATGATAGGTATGGTTTACTGTTCTTTGAGCAGGCGGTTTCATACAGTAGAAAACAGCTCTTCCTGATGAGTTGCTTGTCACTGTTTTCAGCAGCCCCTCCTTTCATCTATTATTCATTTTGGGAGACTTAATAGTATAGTTTGGGTGTGGGCTGGTACCAGGTACCAATAAACTGTAACCCCTGCTAGCATCAAGCATAGAGTGGAAAACAGTAAAAATGCTTTTTTTTTTTTTTTGCTTTTTTTTTTTTTTTTGTAAATAACTCCAGCTTCCAAAAGAAGCTGCATTCTATGGTGTAAACTCTCCTTTAATCCCTTATTTGACTGCTGATCAAGCAGGAAAAGAAGAAAAGCTTCTGTGCACCATTTGCCTGCAATAAGGTACAATGTGAATGAAGACCCCTGTATTGTACTGAATGGAGTAGGAGATTTGGTAGGTATTGGAACACAAAGCAGTATCTATGAAGATTGCATCTAATATTTTTCTTTAGCTCATGAAGACAAGCTGAAGTGTTTGTAAAAGGTCTTCATTGGCGCAGTTGTGGGATCTTTTCCTTGGAGATCTTCAAATACCACCTGTCTACGGCCCTTGACGCCCTGCTCTGGGTGGCCCTGCTTGAGCAGGGATGGGACCAGGTGGACCCAGAGGTCCCTGCCAACCTCAGCCATGCTGTGATTCTGTCTGCAGTTTCTTCCCCACGGTTTACTCTGAGGTCTGAAGGGCTACAGTTTAGTGTGTATATAATGACTGTGAAGTCCTACGTGACCGAGGATATGTTGCAGTCTCTGTGTGCATATAGATGGATGTATTTATAGAAGAATCCCTGTGAATGTGAGAAATAAGCCTTTGAAGTGTCAAGCCAAATATTCTAGGGGGAAAAAACGGATTTCTTGTCTACATCAGAAGCTTGCATTTCATGTAAACTTGTCTCATTTTACCCAAAATATCTCCCCACAGGTTAGGAGAGCTGAAAATAATAATAATGCGGCAAGTAGGGGGAGGGAGAATGGGAGAGAGAAAAGAGGGAAATAACAAACATCTCTGAAATGTTTTTGTTCCTCCTTACTTCAGGCTTGTTTCTTTTCAGTAGTTTTCCCTCTCACTTCATTTCCTGTTCTACTAGAGGACTGCCAGGGCTACGGAGCTGTCTTGCTTCCCTTTGGTTGGGCCCCTGCAGGTGTCTTGTTGGCAAGAAGCAAGTGATAGAAGACAGCTTTCAGTCTTCTCTAAGCAGCACGGACCCCTCCAAAGCTTTGTGATGTGATGCTAAGTCAGTGTGTTGGGAGCTCAGCTCCCAGCGTGGCTGCCACCACAAGGCTAGCCCAACCCTGACACAGAGCTTTTTATTTGTTCTTTGCTTCCCTTTGGAAAAGAGAAGGCATATTGTCACTCCAGAGTCACAGAAGGTGTCCAGTAGTCTTTCATTAAGCTGCAGCAGTGATACGAGAGCACGCTGAGTGATTTTTGGTTATGGATTAAAGCTGAGGAGTGTTATTGAAAGAGGCTCTTTGCAAAGTGAAATAAGAGGCAGAGGTTTTTCAGTATTTGACGTTCAATTGACAGCAGTGTTTTTATGTGTATTATGTATTACTTCCATTTCAGCAATAGGAAGGCAATCATTTTTATCAAGAACTGTTAGGGACAGCACTTTGAGGCACATAGGTGTCTTAGCACACATTGGTACTGGGGCATCTCAGAACCTTCAACCGGTGCTTTCAGTGAGAAATCCTTGATCTCTGTTAACGGGTTTGGAAGCGATTCTCCACATCCTTTGCTGTATATTTATGCCTTGAGTACAATATATTCTTCTCACAGTTGAAAAAGTATTTTCCAAATAGTTCGTTGTGTTAGGATGAGGTTTTTTGCTTATATATATATATATATATATATAGTGCTCATTATTTTCATATTGTAGCTCATCTTTCCCTTCCTTTTTCTGGTTAATATAATGTGTATTACTGAACCTAAAGAAAACCAAGAAGGCAGAAGCATTCACTTACAAGTGGGACACAAGAGAGTCTGTTTTTAAAATACCATATATTTTGTATTGTTGTGTTAAGCCTTTTCATGCTATGCTGTAAGCTTATGTGCTAACAGCATGTGCTGTTAAGAGGTCATTTCAGTCCTGAGGAACTAAACCCTTCCAAACAGCTATTTGTTGTGCTCTGTATTTGAAATCCATTATTTATAATCCTACCTTGATGTGATTTCGGTGATTGTTCTAGTTCTGTTCTTCAAAACTATTAGGAATAATGGTTTTCTTTAGTGTCTAGCAGACTTAAAAATCTTCAAGTTACAGTAGTAATAGGGTGCTAGCTGACATCTTTCGTATGTATTTTGAGCAATTCTATAGGGACCCAAATTAAATGAGCAAGTGTCTGGAATTAAGAAAGCGTTAAAATGTAGCCTCAAATAGCTGTAAGAATCAATAACTGCAAGTGCTTCATCTTTTTGTGGAAATATCTGGGCTGGACTGGGCTTGCACCTTGGCATTTGAATTGACTCGCACGGCTGTAGGTAAATGTTAACATACAGCAAACACTGCAGGCAGATGAGCTGGCTGCCAAAAGAAGGGCATTTTTCAAATGTACTGCTGTAGCACTGAATGAGAAGCTGAGAATATGGGAGATTTAAAATACTAAAGAAGCCATTAGCAGTAAATGGAAGTGCGTCCATTGGTGAACAGCATTTGCCTGTGTATCAAGACCGTTTCTGGAAGCAAAACTTGTAATATAAATTACTGAATACTGAATTACTGCAATGTGTTAAGGATTCTTTTTAATTACAGGATGTTAAGGCTTCAAAAATAAAATTCTTCAAAGTTAATCATGGAGTAAAATAACTCCATATTTAGCTGAGCTTCAACTTCATTAAAGCTGTTCAAACGGCTGATGGAGCCCTAATAAGTTTTGTTCAAAGATAGGAAATCTTTGAAAATTTTCTGCAAATCTGACTGTTATCTTTGATACGCTTTAATTGGATATTGCTATCTCTATTCATGTTGCCCATCGAATTGCATCCTTGATACGGTGTTGCAGATGTATCCCCTTGTCCTGAATTTAGTGAATCAGGGCTTGGAAGGGCTATTTTCAAGGCAGCATTGAAGCCATCGAGCAATACTTTACCATCAGGCAGGTACAAAGTATATGGTTTTCCTTGTATAAATATAAAAGCACATTGTGAAGCAGAAGGCAGGGGAAAAGCTGAATTCAGAGCATCATGCTGACAGTATCAAATCATTAATGAGGGCACCAGTTCCTTAATTATTTACAGCGTATTCGATGTGCTAATCTGTTTTAGGATTGTTAATATTGAATGTGTTGTTTTCTATATGCACATCTTCTTTTCTTTCTTTCTGGTTTCCTTTTCGAGATATAATTTAATTACTGCTGCTATTCAGTCTCCAGAGCTGTAAAGATTTTTTTATTTATTTGTTTTTCTTCTACAAAATAAAACCACGAGGTAGTTTACTCCAGATTATACCTCTTACTGCAAGCTGCCGATGCGATGGGGGTGATGGAGAAGCGTGCTATCCTGACCCCTTTCTCCAATAGCGGCGGTGCCGGTCCGGGTCCGGGGCCGGGGCCGATGGCGGTGGGCGCTGCGCTGCCATCCGCCGATGCGCGCCCGGTGCTCGGCCGCGGCTGCCCGTGGGCTGTGCGGGGCGGGCCGGCCGGGAGCTGTTCTTTCAGCACCGCCCGGGCCGCGGCGCTCGGCGAGCAGCGCGGAGCGCTTTGCCCTCTGCTGGGAAGCCGGGTTTGGCAAGCAAGGAGCGTGAGCCGTGGTGCCAAACGTTCTGCTCACGGAGAGCACGCAAATCTGGATAAATATCCCTCTGGTTTGTAGATTATATATATATATATATATATATAATATACCATAATCCCCCCACGCCGTGGCTCATTCGTCAGATGTTTTAGCAGCAACCTGGGTTCCTATTCTCTTTGTGTATGATGTTTTTTTTTCTCCTTTATGACACCTTCTAATTTTACATCAGTGTGGTCATTAGAAATCATCTGTGGCTCTCAGGCCTCAATGAAGTCTTTTGTCCCGACCTCTTATAATAATATGAGCTACCGCATTCTTCCGTGCCATTGTATTTATGGATCTGATGTGTGGTGTGAAAAATCGAGAACTCAAAAGGAGGAAATGACCTACTTTCTAGTTCTGGTATGGAAGCAGGAAAATGTATTTCTTATGTAATTGTTGCTAAAGTTTTTGGAACGATAATAAAATAATGTTTCAATGTAATTTTGTTGTTCTGTAATTCCATTATTAATTAATTTTTTTTAGTTGCTGTTTTGAGATGCCCATATGAATGAGCCTGTACATCTTAGATAATTGTAATAATGGATAGGACCATTCCTCCTTCATATTTGTTTTGTTAACAATAGCATAAGACTCTTTGGCTACGAAGCTGCACGGCGGTTTCAGGAACATGATACTTGCATGATGTTTAGCTGGCCAGATGTTTTGCTGAGCAACAGCCCGCTTTTCTGAAAAAAAATACATACTTACTGAAACATACTGAAAAGACCTGAACAGTGGATAAACTTCATGTCTATTCACTGCAAAACATCAAGTTAGCCTGAAATCTCGGTGATACAAAGGAGAAATATTAATTAGATAGAAAATATTGTTTAGCTCATTCTGTATTGAAGATCCTGAATTTTTACCATCAGCATCACTATTTTTTGATCTTTACTTAGTCTGAAACTGAGCAGCTCATTAACACAGAGCATCAACACAAAACCCTCGTGCTTTATTCATGTGAATGTAATGTGTCACAGATATTTTGGAAAGGAAATTTATTTCTTTCCTTGCAGTGCCGAGCAGATTCACAAAACTTTCCACGATCTTTCAGCATTCTTTCATGTAGGCATATTGTTAATTGTGGTTTGAGAACCCCTCTGGGTTGGGATGAATTTTATCCTTGGGATTATTTAGTCAAAATCTGACAGACACTCATCTGTGGCTGGTGGCCATCTAGAACCATACCGTTTTCAGAAAGAAATTGTTGTGATTCATACAGAAAAAAAAAATAATGGCATGAAAGTCACGCAGAGGACAGTGTTAGAAGAGATGTTTTGGCATCTGTCTTCAGTTCAAATACTTGGCCTGTATTAGAAGCTTTATCTATGTAATTTAGTAGTCACTAGGTACTGTGAGGTTCTTGTTACAGCATTTTTACTCTATGAAACAAATTTTGGTCACTTTAACTGAATGAAGTTAGCTTTTTTTTTTTTTTTTTTCTCCTGTAAGTTGTCATTTTATCTGCAGATCTGCCTCAAGGACATAAGTTACCTTTTTGTGTTGTTTAGTTTTGTTTTTCTGAAAGGTTTTCTTTCAGGGAAATGTCTCCAGAGCAGAAGACAAAATGAAGAATAGGCCTGTACTGTTTCCTTGATACCATGTTGAAAATGCCACATATATGTTTTGATTTTCTGCCCAGCTGAAAATGTGTGTAGTTGTAAACATCTGAATTATCAGATTAATCATTTTTTATAATTTTATTCTTTTAAATTAATGAAGCATAGTGAATGAACTGAAGGTCAGTTTAAAAACCACATGAAACCCTTTTACCTTGAAAGTTATTGTCATGAATGCTCTGTGTTATGTGCTCACTGAGTACTGTGAGATCAATTTACTTAATCTTTATATAACTCCCCCCAGCACCATGAACCTGGTCTGTGTTTGTTTGGTGTTCTTATATGCATGGGCATGCTCTCACGTGCATCATTAAATGAAATGTTGTTTAAAATGGTCTCTTCTAAGGCTCACACCGAGGGGTATTTGTTGTATCACTTTTCTGATCTATGCTTTCCCAGTTGTTTTCATGGAATGTCCCACCTCCATAGGTGTGACCTTTTCTATTAAGTGTGGGATGATGTGTTGTGCCACAGTGTTTGCCAGCATGCACACACGTGTGCACATGCAGAAGCCTGTGAAAAGATGTGGTGAACACATGTCTGTAAGTTTTCCAAACTTAAAGAAGAGAAAAATAGAGAAGTGCATGGATGAGGTACAGATGTGCTTTATGTAAGCGTAGTGATTTATGAGAAGTATTGTTTTCTGGCTACGGCAAGCATCTTGAAGCTCGAAGGTTTGGGTGCTGTTCCCAGCTCTGTCACAGGCTTCCAATGTAGTCACTCAGTCACTCAGCGCCTCAGCTGTTAGTGTGTCCAGGTTCTTCGTGGTCCCTTGATTGCACTACGTAGGTAGACATATTATTGACACAGTGAGCTTATTGCTAGAACTGTAGGTTTGCCAGGACTATAATACTAAGAAGTTTGAAAGAAACATTAAAAATATTGCTCCTGCACACTGAGTTACAAAGTGAGGGGAAAAATCTGTAGTTGTGTGGGATTAATTATGTTTTTGCTTTTTTTTTTTTTTTTTAAACCCCTGAAATACTTTTGCTGAAATTTAGCTGGAAGCATTTTTGTGTTGCTGTAATGTTTTTTGAATCTTGGAAGATAATGCAGGTAACATTCTTGGTTGTTACAGGATGTTGCAATGCTTAGTGTAAAGTATTTTTGTTTGTATCATTTTCCTTCACTTCAGATGTTCTGTCCCCTGTAATCCTTTGCATTTCTGTTTCATCAGCAGCCTGCACTCAGTTTCACTTGCTTGGTGGTTTATTTGCCATTGTCTGAAGTAAATTGTAACAGTGATACTGAATCTACTCAGTCATGAGATCCAGAGCTGGTTCCTTCTGCAGAGCAGTATTGCAGGCGTTGCCAAACACAAATTTGAGACTGGAAAATCACAGTAGCTGTGAAGTTAGCTCAGATGAAATTTTCAGATGAAAAATGTATTGCTGTTCAAAGACTATACTCATTTATTTTATTCTTTTTCTCCGTACAGATGCCCCATTTTTTTTGCTTTTTTTGGTGAATGGTGTCAACATGGCAGTCGTACACAAACATGTTGTCTCCTTGCTATGTAACCTGTCCACAAATACAGGAAATAGGAGACAGCATTTATGCATATGGTAAATATTATCTGCACGCTGGTTGGACAGAGTAATGAAGTGCAGAAAGTGAAAGAGCTATTTGTTGATTACTGAGAAACTGAGAAGTAACTAGCTTCCCCAGCTTCTTGTTACGGGTTGGTCAGTGACTTTTGTCTTGATACATCGCTCGTGCTGAAACTGTCCTAGCAACAGCTGTGCCTTCTGATGCAGATTATAGATAGCAGAGCAGGAAAAGTAGTTTTCACACTGTCCTTTATATAAACAAACTGGGGGAAAAAAAAGGATTATTCAGATACTTCTTTTTTTTTTTTAATAAAAAGCTTTATCATATCAAGGATGAAAACGTAAGTGAAGTGCAAATTAGTGTATGAGCAGGATGTGCTTTTAAAAAATCAAGTATAGGTGAGGGAAAGGAAAATAGCAAAAATAGAAACTAAGAGATGAAAGATGGGAATAGAGAGCAAGAGAAGGTTAGGAAAAATACGAAGTGGAACCAAGATAAACTCTGACTTTCAGAGTTAAAGATGACAGAAATCACAGTAGCTATTCATCTCTTTAGCTTGGCTGAATGAAGAGGAGTGTAAAAGTTAAGGTCCTGTTAAAGGGCAGGTCAGCAGTGTGGCTTAATCATTCTGTGTTCCTACAGCAGTACAAGGGCTTAGAAAAAGGAATGAGATGAACTAAAAGAACATTGGAACATAAAATATGCCTTTCTCTTCTTTTTTTTTCTCAAGAGATTACGATGATTCAGCATGAAATACAGGCAGTAATGCCCAGTGCTTTGAACTGGACTTTTTTTTTTAACCTGAATGTTTTAAACACTTGCCACATTAGGGATGGATATCACCGAAATTATATTAATTTAGGCTGTCTCCATCCAGATGAAAGTTACTTAATTGATTCAGACCTCTGCCCTTTTTATTGTCTCTTTTATCTGACAGTGTTCTGTATTGGCTGCTGTGAAAGAAAGTGTAAAGTGTGAGAAGGCATAGAATGCCAAATTAGAGAATAACATGGTGGTATGCAGTATTTTTCCTTTCTCAGATGAAGACCGGCTTATGCCATGGAGAATTTGGGCTTATATTCCTTCAGCATTTAGTTAATTCTGTGCAACATAATACAGGATATTCTCACTAGCTATATCAATCTGAAATCCTTTTTAAAAGCTGCAGCACTGATTATCCTGTATCTGGATTATCCATTCTTTGGCTGACCAGTAATGTTCATTAAAATGGTGTCAAGCTTCTTGGGTTGGTCACTCACAGAACCATACTAAATGCAAGAAAAATAGAAATATTTTTTTGCCTCCTCAAAAAGATAAACATATTAATAGATAAAGGTGAGAATTGAAAAAGAAAGAAGTGGAGACTTTTTTTTCTATATACAGAAGTTCTAACATTTGAAAACCAAGTACAATTTCCTGACGCGTAGTGTGTGAGAGATAATCCTGAGTTGTGCTTATAGTGGCTGCTTTCAGCTTTGAGGGTGCTGGGGTAAGTTCTGGGCCTCTTCTGTAACTCATGAACACATAGTAATCATCAGTTTTTTCATGATTATCACCAGTTTGAATGTGTGCTAGAGTTCACTGTGAAGTCTAAAACAGCTAAATTGTCTTAATAGTTTATTCCTGTCATAGCATCAAAATTCTGTTACTTCCAGCATTTTTAGTTTGTAGATAAATACCAACACTTCGTTGAAGGATGTGGTTTTTATACCAGATAGTTTGGTAATGTCATACATAGACAGAGTTCTCATTTGCCAAATCTATTAATCAGTGCAGCATGTTCTGCCTTTGCCACGTGTCATATATTCATGGTAGAATTTCCAACTCTACTGGATATGTGTAGGATTATAAGCAAAGAAAAAACATTCTATTTGACTATCAGAAACCAGACTGAGTTGATGTAGGTAGAAAGCAATGTTTGCATGTCCACCTGTGCTGAGATTATTCTCCATGGGAGTGCTTTAGGAAATTATGGTTCTTGTACATGATTTCCCATGACATAAGTACTCAGAGTATGTTTCAGTTTTTCAGTTCCTTCTTGTTTCTTGAAAACCTCTGTATTTCCATCGGTGATCTTAACTATTAAGATAAAAAATTTGCTCCAAAAATATTGCTTTGATGCTTCCAGGTGATGTATTCCAAGGAATGATCCCTAAACCTCCTAGTGCCATGGGATATTTCCTTGTTTAAAGCCGATAGTTCCATACTAGGTGAATTCTTTGTGTGTTTGTGTTGTCCTCAAATTTTTCCTAATAATGCTGAAATACATGATGTGTCAATATCTTAGCCTCCTCAAAAGCCACTGAAATCTGTTTGATAGCATGTCATTGAATTACATGCAATTTTCGACTCATATTTTTGTATTAAGAAAAGTTTTCCTTTGGTACAATATTTCAAATACCTTTTCTTGAGTGCACTGATATTAAACTTAAATTCAGATGCACCTCAAACATTTCCCTGATAATTAAAATTAGGGGAGGAACATACAACTCTTCCCTGTGGAATGGGAATTCAAAAGGGAAGTAGGAGAAATGTTTGTGAGAAGTGTTGACTTCCTGTGACTTAAGAATGGTGAGAATACTGGTTGAGCTTTAATCAAGGCTGTTTCCCACTGTCAGATTTACTAAATAAAAGGGAGTTGGTAAAGTAACAAGTAGTTCTCTAAATTCAAGAAACCCTCAACATGCCTCAGGAGATGAGTAGTGAAGTCAAAAAGAGTTTGAAACCTTGGTTGGAATCATTAATGGAAACAGAGCAACAAATCCATCACCAAGGGGGGATAATTGCTTTATATGTGAGAGATACGTATCCTAATAAGGCATCTTCTTACACCCACCAGGCATAAGACATACCCTGTACTTTTATATCCCGTCTTGTTTTCGGTAGGAATAATAAATCTTTAATAAGAATAATGTTTAGGAAAGACAAGCCAACAGGTTTTCCCATGTGCAGGAGAAATCATGAATCATTTCCATCAGAATATGTTTCAGAAGAGGAGGAGCATGCCATAAGAGAACGAACATCTGGTATTTTTCAGATGACCTTCCAAAAGAACACAGTCTGGTTATGCGGTAACTGGTTTGTGACAGAGGAGTTACCTTTGGTGGGGAAAAACAAAATAAAAATAAGGGGCCATCCATCAACTGGGAATACTAAATATATTGACATATATCCTCCTGGAAGAAAACTAATGAGACTGGAGATGGCAAATCCAGGACGGGTGATAAAGAGGTGCCCATGTTGTACCGCCTTTTGCTGTGTAGTCCCCAGTGAGAGGATTGTTGTTGCTAGATGGGACCTGTGTGCTCTGGTGAGGAAGCTCAGCCAAGAAAGAGGCACAGCCAGAGTCTCTGAGTCACATGGCAAAATCCCATTTGGAAGTGGCAGTGGGGGGCATGAAAGGAAGAGAAGACTGAGTTTAGGGTAGTCATGGGAAGAACATGAGAAAAACAAAATACTTCAGGAGGGTGCTAAGTGGATGGCAATTGCCCTTGCATCTCCTCTCTTTCTCTCCTGGCAAACTTTCTTCTTTCCTTGCTCCACTCCTGGAACCTGTATCTCACCCATGAGCAGCAGCCTCCACCTATCTAATGAAAGTTTTAACTTTACCTATTGGGCAGATATGAAACTGGAGAGAAAAGGCAGCACGTTATATCAGAGGGAAAGACTAAACAGGGCCTGGATGGGGAAGCGGGAAGGCAGCTCTATGGGGTAAGCATTCTTCTGTGGTTTGCAGGGGAGTGTTCTAAGGGCTGTCTGCTCTCCAAACTCCAACCTATTCACCTATATACAAACAAGAGAAGCTGTTGTTACTGGAATAGTTGGCTGGCAGCTGTTCCTGGCAGATGTCTACTCTGACTGTGCCTTGAGGCAGCCCTGGGCGTAGATACTTGAACCCAGACTTGGGCCTTTTCCTGTTCTGGCAAACTCTGTATGGAATGAAACTGCTGAGAGGAGAGCACTAGGCAGCCACACCTCAAAGCTGGGCAAGAATACCATGTTTCTTGAAATCTAGCTGTGTTTAGTAGGCAGCCAGTTTGTGTATTTAGTAAACTGCTGGTCATTTGGTTTAAGATTTATCATTTTTCTCTTAATTGTTGGAATTTTAATTTCTCTTAATTGTTGGAATTGTTATATTCTTGGTATATGATCTATTTCAGAAAATGACATTCCTTGCTTTTCCTGTCCTTAGATTTCAGAAAAGACACGATTAGTAGTGCACAAGGAGATGTCCAAGAGAGGAGGACAAAGAGGGATGGATATTCTCTTCTGCCTGGTGGGGTAGCTGAGCAGAATGCTATCATACATTTTGGAACAGGAAGACATGCAAGTTGAGGGATAGTGGAAGAAAAGTTGTGGTAAAGTGCACCAGCTCTCCCAGCAGACTAAAATAGAAGCATGTAATTGTCCTCCAGGTGGAAACATACTGGTGTAATCATCTAACATCTGCACGGCCAGAAATATGAAACCTGGAGAAAGGAGGGTCTCCAGCTGTAGCAAATAATTGAATGGGAGCAATTTCTGCAAGGATAGAAGATGAGAGGAAGCTGTTTGAAGTTACAGCTATCTAGAGACCGTTTTGATGGGCCTATTCAGTAAGATTGGGGATTTCCCTAGGTAAGTGAAGGCTTGGTTAACAGTTACTGTGATCTAGAAGCTCTGACGTAAGCAGAAGTCTGGGAACAAAATTATATACTCTTGTTCCTTTTCTTTGCAAAATGCATGACAGCTGAGTGGGAGAGACGGCCAGGGAGAGATGAGGGGGAAAGGAAATCTGTGCTTCATCCTGACCCCTTCACTCGCTCATTCTGGAACTTGCCTTGCTACTCCTAACTCTACTTAAGAGATTTCTTTTCCAAAGCCTTTCTGCACTTGGTTGTTAAGATATCTTCTGAATACTCTGCAGGGTAAAATTGTTTCCCACATCTGCTTTTTTTTATGAGACTTACTGGCATAACCGATTTATGGTATACTTAATATACCAGTGAACTTGCTCATTTCAATAAGAGTTGTCATGCAGGATTTTTCCTTCAAGAAGTGGTATGACTTGATGTGTTCACATGGAGGTCTTGGAGGGCCGGTTTTACTTTTAATGAATTTCAGCTTCTTTAAGAAGAGATATTTTCCCAGCATATTATTTTAAGAAGTTTGATAGAGCTTCAACAAATGGTACAATAACTGTCTTTTCTAATGGCATCCCAAGGAATGCATTAGTCTTTGAAGCTGAAATACTTTGACATCACACTGGGAGATGAGTTGCTATGGTTTCAAGGCAAGTGTTAGTACTAGGAAGAGGCTGCGTCCTTGAAATGTGCGCATGGGCAGTCCTGTGCTCCTGCATGCTTCACGGCCAGAGCTTGGGAAGTAACCTTTCACATCAGTGACTTCTTCACAGGGCACAGGGAAAATTAGAAGGAAGATGTGCAATTTGATTCCTCTTCACTAATAGCCATTTTATTAGGTTTGAATAGGTGGAGCTGTGTGTGGCAGCTTCCAGCACTTGGATGGAAAGGCAGGAAGTTTATGCCTAGTGTGCTCTTTGTACGCAGGGGGAATTTCTATGGCAAGCAGAATGCAGAGTAAGAGGAGGTACATAAGGAGAGGATTCCTGCTCTGGTGTTGAACGGGCTCTTCCTTCAAGCCATTCACCAAACTTCTTGAAATAGAATTTTCAGTCTGTAAAAATTGCCAGATTTTATCTGGTGCAGAGAACCACACTGTGTATGTGTACGTACTTTTTCTGAAGAAGCAGCAGTGCAGCAGTATGTTTTTAAGAGTATAAAACCATATTTTTAATAACCAGAACAAGTGTATTAGCCACCTTGCCTTAATTTCCATTTAAATGTACTTAAAAATAGAGCTCTCATTACAATTTTCCCTTGAGTCCTGTAGCTTGCAAATAAGGACCGGATAAATGTTGAATGTTTGAAACAATACATTGTTTTTCAATGTATCATAGAAATTAATTCCTGTGAGTTGTATTTAATGCATATATTAATAGTAAATGTATAATAACTTCTCTGTGGTTAGTGAAGTGTAGTGTGGTTACTCTGAAAGTAAGAATAATTTTCTTAGGTCTTAGTGGGCACCTTATGAGAGTTCCTCTTCTACAAATAATCTAATTTTGATGAAACAGGTATTGTTCCCATGATTGTCATTGTTAAATTTCCTCTGATTTTTCAGTTTTTTTTTCTTGATGTAGCTGTGGCTGGGTTCAAGAAGCTGCTACTTAGATTTGGAGCTGTACTTGGTTTCTGCCTATATCACACATTTCCCTTTCTCTACCTAAAACATGAAGCCCTGTACAAGCTTCATAAATGCACCCCAGGTAACCTGCCAGGCATAGGCCTGGGTTTCTCCTGCTTATCGGGTGCTTTTGTATATGTTGAGAGATAAGTAAGACTTTGTGGGCACACGGGAACAACGAGGGGTCTCACAGTTCACTTATCTTTGTGTTATTCCCTTTTTTTCCTCCTTGATCCTTCTCCCTTCACCTCTGTTTTTCAGTTTAGTTGGTAAAATGTGACTTTTCAGAAAAAACCTACCTGATATTTTTGGGAGCAGTTATTTGATCCTCAGTGAGTTTATGGATGTGTTTAGTCCAGCAGGATTAGCAGTTTTCGTCTAGAAATTTCACATTCTCACCGAAGTGTAGAAAGGAAGAAATGGTGCCAGAAGGCTGAATGCTGTAAGAGCTATTTCCAACTTGAAATGGTTGTAGGCACACTGCAATTTTTTTTATTCGTTTGTCGTCAATCTAGCAAGCTCATGGCACACGTGTGTGTTTGCCTGTGCGTAACAGGGAAGTGTTTTGGACATCTGTAGGGAATGCAGTTAGCGAATTTGATTCATTGTAGTATTTATTAGCCATGATGGCTGGGCGTCAGAAGGTTACCCATTTTCTTTAGGTAAAGTTCACGTATTCTAACCCCCAATTTTTGAGATTAGTATCTAAACTTCTGTTTCCCAAAGGAGGAAGGAGTACTGGACCTCCCCAGTGGTTTCAGATGGAGTGAGACCAACTTTTTTTTTTTTTTTTTAATGGATTCAGCTGAAGTGCAAAGTGCAGACGTATAAAAATAAAGGGTGGAAGAATCTGAATTCAGGTGTGGGTCCTGCTCAAATCTTACGAGGCCATTTAGGCAGTCCTTTTTATTTTGTCTCTTTACCCGCTGCTACTTAACAGCTTGTAGAGATCTTTTGAAACTCTATTACTTTATGCATTAGAGATTTGCCTGCTTCCACCCTCCCCCTTCTGGGATTCTGTGAGGCTTTCTTCTTGTATGCTGTGCCAACAGCAGATTTTGCCTGAGTATTCTTTTTCTCATTAACATCAATTGAAGTGAGACGTCAGAAATCCAGGACCATTTGCAATGACAGGACAGTGCCAATGCTCTTCCTTTTATAACCCATAGGAATAAAACTATGCAAAGCATCATTTCATTATTCACTTTATGATAGCCTGCATAAATTACAGATCATAAGCTGGGGAAATAATTTTCACGATGTCCTTTGTCAAATATCCAAAGTTTAAATTTTGTGAGGAAATGGGAGGAAGAATAAAAAGAAAAAAAGAAAGAAAATGCTACCATGATGGATTTTGGATGTTGTTTTTCTTTGTTATTTTTTGCAGAATACAGTGTTATCTTACTTCAGGAAGCGAGGATGAACACCAGACCACCCATTTCTTTGCTTCTTTAAGTAGTGTGTACTGAAAATTATTTAGTTTCAAAGCTCATCAGTGTTTTCTGCTTTTTTAGAGGATCTAACAGAGCAAACAGTAGCATTCAGACTGTGATTATAATGAGCATTGCTGCATTTTCACTAGGCAAAATATTTGGAGTCAGTTAATGAGATAAAATTCAGTTGAACTGGGTGGAGGGAAAGCCATATTGTAGTTTACTCTTAGAGTTGCAATGACCTTTTATTTTTCGCTGGATTCTGTGAGTTTTGCCCACATGGGCAGAACAAACCATTTTTCCTCATGGGGATGCAGCCACAGCAGCCTCTGCCAGAGCTCAGTTCCATTTTGTTTTTCTGCTCCTTTGTTTGAAAGTATTGCTTATGTTGGGATAAGCCAATAGCCGAGGGGGATGGCAGCAGACTGTTTTCTCTAATACACCCAAGCTTTAATAACACGATGATTAGGCACATACATACATTTCCTGGTTTAGCATCGTGACTCTTGCTACCTTCTGAAGATAACAGATCTTTTTTTGGAGAGGATGACAGAAAATAAGAAAATGAAAGAAAAAGTCTATAGGTATCCCCTCCAAACAGATGTTGTCATCGTGCTTTTCTCCTGTAAAATAAGCATTTTTGTTTAAGGAAAATAAAAAGGAAATGCATTGATGTTGTTCGATATGAGGAAAAGAAAAGAGTCATGCTTTCTATCAAATGCAGAAATACGTAAGAGTTTGTTGCTGCTTTTTAGATTCACAAAATGCACCTACTCATGAAGTGGCATTTCAGGGTGGTTGGAAGGCATGTTTAAGGAAAAAGGTTTTCATTCCTTCCTGCGTGCAAATCATTTAGAGTTGCAGTGTTCATAGATCCTTTCCTTTGTGCCACAGCTTTCTGGGACACGGGTTTTAGATGTCTGGAGCCAAGAGAATGTGATAGGAATTGGAATGTTATACTTAACATCCTGTACCTGTTCATTTTGTGCTTATGCAGAACAGCCAAGGTAACTTTCGGGAAGGTTGCTTTACCTGTCAACAAATCTCTTTAAGACATAGGAAAATAAAGGACGTTTAACAGTCACTTCACATAGTTCTTCTTAGATTGAGGTAAAGTTCAGTAGTAAAGATTAAAATGAAAACAAAACATAACCAAAGGCACTGTTAGTGTAACTCTAAATGTCATACACCCCTTACAGAAAGTATCTCTCAGATTAATTATGGAATCCCTGGATATCAAGAAATCAGTTACAGAGGCAGGAGGGATTGCCCTCCAGGAGAAATGTAAAGATGCTTCATGCAAACAATGAGAAATTATTAGGGAAATGAATGGCTATGAATGATTGAAAACAAAACAGGAATAATAAAAAAAAACGAACATCACAACAATTCAGAAGTTGTCAGGCTGAAGTAAGAAGGGAAATGAAAAAATATAAATGATGTTTAAAGAATTAGTGGAATAGAGAGGGCTTCATGTGGCTGTGTCCAAAATGTTTGGCCAATTTCAAGTATGTTATCAATATTCATTTGAGGTTACCTCTGTAAGTGCATCGGGTCTGATGCCTACAGATGCAGCTCACACGTCAGGCACACTTCAAATAAAGCACATTGTGTTCTTTGTCATTTATTTGGATCTAAATCACTTTTTGTGCTGTCAAATGTCATAAATGTGTTGTTTATCACACTGTCAGCTGCAGTGGCCATTTCTTCATTGTTTGGGGTTTGATTTTTTCTTTTTTCATTCTGTAGCATAGTAGATGTAAGTTGCTGCCTGTGTCTAATCTGTAAATAAGAGGATGGCTTTTCTGCTGCTCAACTTGAGCAGCCTTGTTGGCATTTGCTGTTTTAGCTGCTGCAGTTATGTGCGTGTGGAGTATTTGTGTGTCATAAGGCCAAAAAAGAACAATATTGGACAACAATAGTGCTTGTATGGCAGATCTGAGCGTTTATCATGTGGGTCTGATAGTTGTGGAGATGAGGAGTATGTGACACTGAGGAGAGCTAGGGCTCTGTAATGGCCTTAGTGTGTTACAGAAGAGTGGAAGATGTGTTGCACAGCTTGAGGCAGGACTTTCATTTTGTTTTTGTGGTCAACTGCAGCCTGCATGTGAAATGCAAAAGAGAAAAGTATTTACTGTGGCTTGTTTCAGCCTTGATGGTAGCCAGTGCTTGGAAGGGTTGTCCACTCTGGATGGAAGGCAGTGGGAGAGGTCTGTAAAAACTTGGCATAATCTTCAGAAATTGTCACTATTTTTTATTTTTTTCCCCAGTGTCCATAAGATGGTAAGGCAAGAAATTCAGCCTGAGAATCAAGTTTTTGTCTTCCTAGGAATTTTGGGATAGCAGTGGGTCTCACCAAAAGTCCTTTACCAGGAGTCAAGCTGTTTGGATTTTACAGATTTCTTCATCTGGTTTGCAAGTTTTTATGCTGAAGTAGGAATAAATGTTTTTGTTTAATGGGAAAACTTGTGTGCATACTTCTGCACTTGTGTGTTCGTATCTCATCCTTTTAGTTTAAGCCAGTCTATTTTATTTTGTTCTTTAATCCTTCAGATAGGAGAAAAAGCAGACATGCATTATTTGGACAACAGTTTACTAAATCATTCCTGATTCCTGCTTCTCAGCTGACTGAAGTGTCAGTTGGCTCAGTCAATGTGTTTGCAAAGCAGCAGCCTTTATTTATTTGCAAATGTGTATTAAAGTATGTCCTTCTTTTACTTCTGGGTTTGAACGACTAAGCACTGCCTGTTTCCTTGGAGCAGACAGAGTAGGTCGTCTCAAGTAACTATCAGACAGCACTTGTTTGGATTATGCTCACATGTGTAAATGGCGCTCTGTAAGGGAGAGCAGTCCAAGGTGCTCAGTGGAGGCAGAAGCATCAGGAGTTTAAATGTACTGCAGCTGAGGGAGTGTGATCTCCTTCACAGGTTTCAAGTTCAAAGTGGTCACCAAGTAGTGGAGATGGATGGTGTTCAGAGGGACTCCTGGCCTCCCTTCCCTCCTGCTCTGTTATAAAGCACTGCGGGCCTGGCATGGTACCTCATTATTAGGAGGAGTATTTCTCTCACTTGTCAGGTGTGCATGTGGCTCAGGGCAGCTTACAGAGTTTGTGGCTTGGTGTTTTGATGCAGTCTGGTAAACTCTGGTTTTGCTTTCCTTTCTTCTTGACTGCTCGTTTGTGAGCGTTTCTGAACCCTACCTTCCCCATAGTAGAATACTTCATTTCAGAAGAGGGAGGAGAGTAGGATAATCCTAGGCCTTCAGTGTTTGTGAAACATGGGAGTACAAAGCCTTAGCTGATTGGTTTCACTGACATTTTACCCATAATGTGATTTATAGCTCCCAGTTTGGTTTCTACAGGGTTTGGGTTGACGAACTTTTTCAGTAAGTGTTCCAGACCTTGATGTGCAGAGGTGAATGGAAAATAGAATAGATTCTTTTATTTGAAATGGATGACAGTAAAAGAGCAAGGCCTAAGAAGCCCCTCTGTGGCAAAGAGAAATGAGGCATGTGGCGATCGACAGATTTACGTATCTAGGTAAAATCTTCCACCTTTCCAAAAGAAGAACTTTCTCTTTGTGCAGTGTTAGTTTCAAAGCCTCCAGCTCCTGCTGAGCCTAATGGCAGGTATGTTTCCAGCTACTTCCTTTTTATGCTTGAAAATAGGATCATTCTTAGGTCTGTTCATTGTCATCTGGTAGCTCTTCCCTTTCACTAATTTCCCCAAATGAGTTGTGGCCCACTCTGAGGGCTGTGGGATTCATTAGAGTGAAGCTTTTTGAGAATGTCCTTGGTGTTCAAACAGGAAGGAAAAATCCCCAAGGCTGTCAGAGATAAAGATCACCCACTGAAAGGATAAAAATGAATAACGCTTCTCAAAGCAGACCTAAAAATACAGTACTTGGTTCTCTCACACAGAGTTTAGTTAGTGAAATAACTTGATTGTACAGTGCCAGAATTATTTTTATCTAAAGGAACTATGAAGCCTTTCAAATGTAAACAAAATGTAATGTCAGGGAAAACACGGTTTCGAGTCTAAATGTTACTTGGTGTTCTGGGATGGGAGGGGTTTATGTGTGTGGCAGTACGAAGAAAATGGGAGATCACTTTGCACATCTTAATTTTTCTACCTATTTGCTGAATAACTTTGGTTTAGATGCTTTACCTTTTTGTGTCTGTTTTCTATTGGCAGGTTTTTCAAAAGCGAAATGTAACAACCGTGCTTTCTGCGTGTGAAAGAGGATTACAGATTAATTTGCTGTGTTATGTGTTCTGAGTCAGAGACATATGAAAACAAGTCAAGTACACTGCAGAGTTTGTGACAGTCCTCAGGCTGATACCATTGCCTTTAAACTCATTATTATTATGTGAGCTTATGCTGAGGTTCCTTGCTGAATAGTAGTTCCATGTTAATAATTAAACTGTTCTTTATCTATTTTAACATGAGTGTCTGCTTAGTATATGCGCACAAACGTAGTAGTGATATTTATGAATTCTACATTCTCTAGTCCATATTTTAAGACACTGTTAAATAGCACAACTTTGATGTTATTGTGCATAAACACACAGTTTTCTGTTGTGGATGTTTCTGAGTCCTGCTTCAGATTGTAGAACTGGAGGAGAAAGAAGAAGAGACATATAGTCAGTGCAACTAATTATTCCTACTAGGTAAGGATATGCCCCTTCTGCTGTGTCTGTGATGATGGCTTTTTGTTTTTAGCTACAAGCAAATCTAATTTGCAAATGAAAAATATCATTATAGCAGAAGTTGCCTGCAAGGGAATTAAAGCAGACATATTCAAAAGAATTCAACAGAACACACAATTGCTTCTTAAAGAATGGATTTATGATCCCAGCTCACAATTAAAATAACAATTGCTTTTAAGTGGTACCTATTATTTTTAAAAGGTTAGATGTTCCAACAATAGAATTTTAAAGGCGTAAGTCAGCTTGTGAGCAAAACATGTGGTAGGTAATTGGCAAAGCTCACTTAATATTTTTTGTTTGCTATCCAAGAGCTATTCACGATGCCACTGTAACAGTATGTTGTTGGTACAACAGAGCTGACAGTTTTCTGAGATGAAAAGGAAGAGAATGGAATTAATCACACAAACTTCATCATCCAGTCTGGCATAACTGAAAGAGTGAAGTGAGTTCTGCTGTAGTTGAACTATTTTAAATAACTGCATGTTTTATTAATGCAGTTTTTTCTCTGTTAACCTCTTCTGTGCTTTCTGTCCAAAATCATGTTGTGACTTCTTTTCCTTTGAAGGGAAGTCCCAGATATATAGGTAGCTGTAAAACAGCAAAGGGGAATCCTGCGACAGCCCCTGTTCCATACTGAGTGTGTATGTCAGGTAAACTCACTGCAAGCTTGAAGGCTCTGGCAGGTTACTAGTTCAGAAGGAATGAAATAATTTTCAGTGTGGTTTTCTCCAAGCCTACTTAGCAGTCTGCTGCTTCTAGCTGCTGTGTTTGACATAATGCAGAAAGTGCCTGGCAGACCTCAAGGGAGTCCTGCCTCCTTTGGGGCGGGGGGATAGAGTACTAGGTGTCGAACCTCTCCTGAAATCAAACTCTTTCTTTATGGTTTTGGGTACTGTTTTTACCCCTTCCTATGTTTTCTGTCCCTGCTGGTATAATGTTTCTTCAGAGGAGGAAGGATCTTTCTCCTCTTTTTTTTTTTTTTCTTTTTTTTTAAATTTTTCAATTCAGTGCAATACCACATGACCTGCAAGTTCCACACTTTGGAAATATTTTGATATGTTGGCCTTTTTCAAAGAGAAAGCAAAGAGGCCATGGCAAGATAGCATTGCTAGCTTCCAAGAAGACTGCCCTAGGTCTTAGCTTTTACATATTTAATGTCAAGCTGTGAATGTGTTTGTGCAGATGATGTAAAATATTGGTCTTGAATTAGCTATTAAATCACAGGATCGCTTTGATTCCTTTCACTCTTGTTCCATTGAAGTTGCAAATTACATCCACTGTGATATAACATTTGTTGGATGTTACACTGGATATTTGGCCTGAATATGTTATGAGTGTATATGTCCATCTGGAGCTCAGATTTGCCATGTTAGACTCTGAAGACTCTGTTCAGTCCTTCACTCTAGCAGGAGTCCTGCAACTACACAGTCAAAGAAGCCTATGCACCACGAAACCTATAGTCTTAGCTCATGTGTGTGATGTTCCTCTGTTGACACTGAGGAATCTTTCAGAGCTGCAAATTTCTTTTCTTTCAGGCTTTTATATAATTTCTCTGTCTCAGGAATATAAATTGTATACTCGAAGAAGACAAAATGGAGATTTGAAATATTGTATCAAGACAAATGCTTAAAAGAGTCTGAAACCACTCAGCTGCCATATTTCTTTAAAACAAATTCTTGTATGTTCCTTGACATGTGGAAAGTAGTCTGTGAAGAATGGATGACTGTGACTACCGTGCACATTCTCTTGTTCTTATGGATCTGTTAACTTTCTTTTTCTGGAGCTTCTCACACGAACTACTGTGTGACTTTCTTCTGGCTTTGCACAGTCATAGACCGAGGTTGGCAGGAACCTCTGGGTCCATCTGGTCCCACTCCTGCTCAAGCAGGGCCACCCACAGCACGGTGCCCATCTGCAAGTGGTTTTTGATCTCCAAGAAGACCACCTCACAGCCTCTCTGGGCAACTTGTGCCCATGCTTCATCACACACACAGCACAGAAGTGCTTCCGTGTGTTTGGATGGAAGCTCCCACGTTCCTGTTTGTGCCCGTTACCTCTTGTCCCAGCACTGGACACCACTGCAAAGAGCCTGGCTCCCAGTATGTCCACATACCTCTTGTACTGGAAGGGACCTCTCAGCCCCAACCCTTCCATCTCTCAACAGAGGGAGAATCTGGTAGGAAGCCTAGTTCTAGCATTGAAGCAATGGAAGCTTAAAGGTATTGTGTGTCGCTTTGCAGAAGGTGATATGCTGGCTGACAGCAGAAATTAAGGTTTCAAGAAAAACAATTTTTAAGCTGTGGAACTGATGTTATAAGTTAATGGATAAATAGCAGCTTAAAAATGGCAAAGTTTTAGTGTAAGCAGTGTGCCAGCATGACTTAATTTACATTATTTGAACTCCTCCATTACAGTTGAAAATAGAGATGTATTGACCACTCTTACAGTTACTCTTAACTCTGCAGCTGCTTTTAAGAAGCAGAAACAATGCTGCAAGATATTCCAAAAACTACGCAGAAATACTGCTTATGTACACCAACTTTTATGGTAGCCATTGCAAATGTTGACCACCAAAGGATTACAAAGGTGACAATTCTCATGACTTTGCCAGAATTCTTGTGATTGTTCTTAGAAATTTGTAACTGAAGCTCATCTTTAACTGGTTAGGAAAAGAGATCTCATTTTTTAGAAAGGATATAGTTTTACATTGAGCTCTACTTTCCTTAATGATCTTGTCCTCTTTTTGTGACAGCGTGTTTCTTGGAAACTTTAAAGTGGTGACTACAGAGCTGTGATAAATTGCTCTAGGCCGGGAACTACATTTTAATACATATCACGTACGTGTAGCACGAAGAGCTCAACTACAAATACTCCTCAGTGACACTGTCCTACAATGGTCCTTAAGAAGAGACTTGGTAGCACTTCTTTAAAAAGTAAAAAAATAAAATAAAAATCAAAGACTGTTTCAAATTAGTGTTATATCTTAGTTAATGTCAAATCACTGTAAGGAGTGCTTGAGAGACTGCGCCAAGGAAGGCTTGGTTGAATTGTGTACATTTATGATTAACAATCTGGCGCTGCATTCGGAGACCTGTTTCAATTTTTAAAAAGTAAAAAAAGAAAACGAATCTTTGTTCCCAGATTTGTGTTTCATGGTCTGTTTTTTTTGTTTGTTTGTTTTTTTTTGTTTGTTTGTTTTTTTTTTTTGCCAATGAAATTTCATGGTCTGCATGTAGTCTAAGGGATGTTGCTTTCTAGAAATCAGGAAAGGTATTTAACCTGACCTGAAATAAAGTACTATCACATGCCATAGACACGGTTATGTTATGAGATGGTACAATGAGCATTTTAAAAGAGTATTTGGAAAAACCTGACTGATTTTCAGGACACTGAAACCTCTCTGCTCCTTTGCTGGAGAGCTGAATCTGACTCACTTCTCTCCCCTTGCCTTTGAGCTGCGCTTCTCTAATAAGGAACTGCTTCTGGTGCTGCTGTCACTTCAGTTTATTTCTTGACTGTCTTTTTACTCATCTATCTTATTGTAGTGCTTTAAGTATGAGTAGACAATTTGCCTTCTTTATGCAATGTGGAAAGGCTTTATTGTTGCTTTATAAACACTGACAGTGCTTTTTAGAACAAGGATTGCCAGCCAGGCTGTTTTGTTCAGACTCTTGGAGGCAGGGAAGTTTTGAAGCAAAGTTTATTTTCTTTCATAGACTGAACTTTCAGATTAACAAATCGCTATCTACATGCTAATCAGTTCAGATAAGCAGAATACATGTTAACACTGTTGTACAGATGGGGGAAACCAAGATACAGGAACGTTAGGAAACTTGCTTGAGGAAGTCTGTTGCAGCTGACCTTGTTCTGTAAGAGACCCACGCACCATCCCTTCTTGTCAGATTCTTTCTCTTTCCTTAAACTCCTCCCTCTGAGAAGTCTCTGATACATAAAAAGATCTTTCAGATTGTTTCTATGTATCTATATTTACCTACAGCTAAAACAATTTATTCTTTTCCCATATGTGACTGAGATCCTCATTCAATCCTGAAGCATTTTCTAGCTTTATAAAGCAAACGTGGCTTTGCTGGTTATCTGGCAAACTGCTTTTCAGAGGCGACTGCACCAGGAAGTGAGTTCTGCAGAAAGTACAGCAGTGTGCAGCGTGGAGCTGACTTGCATAAAGAAAGTGTTCCTTCACCTCAAGTACCCCGCAGGTCGTGAGCCCGGCTGCACCGAGCTGCACACTGTGTCCTCGTGCTTAAATAAGAATCTCAGTGGAGCTGGGTACTGTGGAGATACGGTGTTTTTCCTCTCAGCAGGAATGGATGTATGGAGTTAAACAGTATAGGGAACTAGACATTTACTATTTCCATGGCAACTTCAGATGATGATTTATTAAGCTGCATTTTTTCCACCTTCGAGACTGTGCATTTTTGTTGGTCTGTGTTCTCCAGTGAATGTTTCTTTCCACTCCCTAGTGAGCCCTTTTCTCTCATCCAATTCTTCCCTTCTGTTTTCTAAAATGACAGAGAAATGGAAATGTGCTTGCAGCAATCTTTGTCAGGCAAAAGAGGCTTGATACAATTGTTACTTCATTAATAAATATACTAATTCTAGTTACTGCTTAGAACTCTAATGTAATTCTGATGGCCAGTGTAGCAGGAGCCGAAGCAGCGAAAGGGAGAGTGTCACAAGTGCTAACAGAGCACAGAGAGCTTCTGGAAGAGAGAAGGAGACCTTTTGGCCCAGTCGGGCTCTCTTTTCATTGATCTTAAACTCTCCCTCTTGCTTTTGCTCCCCTGGGACCATCTCTTGCTTCTCTTTGCTCATAATGGTGGTTTCCAGCATCCCCCACTCTGCAGGGTCTGCTTAAGGAGCACAGTACTGCTGCAGTCTCTCCTTTTCGCAGTGCCCCTTTGGAGTCTGCAACCCGCTCTTACTGTGGCTCAGTGGAACTCAGCTTGGCTGAAAATGCAACGGTCTGTGTTTGTGATGTGTTTGTGATGTGTTTGTGAAGTTAGGGCCTGGGTGCCTACTGTGACCATAATGACACCTTCCAGCTCGTTTGTTGCTGTTCTGGGCAGGTGTGGTGATGGCCTCTATTGGCGCGTGCTTCCTCACATATTGCAACTATTCTCTCAGCGCTTTGCATCATAGGCAAGCCTGCTTTGTTCAGCATTTGGAATGCCAGCAAGATATAGCCCTAAGTAAATTCTCCAGATGCAAATACAGGAGACTTAATAAATTATTCATTTTTGAGCTGCATAGACACAGTTTGAAAATCTTGAGCATGATGGTAACCAGGCCCATGCAAACAAAATGAACGGAACAGTTACTGAATATAGAATTGTGAAATGAATCTCAGAGCAGAAGACATCTTTTTCAAAAACCTGCCATCTTTCTTAACATACATCTATCTTTATAAGCATACAGCGATCTTTATGGCTCTCATTTATAATAACATTAATTTCTATGTAAACTTTTTTATCTCAAATATCAATTGCAGATGTTTTATTTTACATTTGTCTTTATTCTCTGAATTAGAAGTATGTTCTAGGATGCTAAAGTGCCGTAGTTCTTGATGATGACAGTTTCTGTCAACAACTTGCCTTCTTTTGATAAAATGCAATCTTGTAGTGAGGTTCCAATATGATTTAACCATATTTGATACTCATTTTTTAACTCAGTAGGTGATTATGGACCTCCTAATATGACAAGTATTTATTTTTAGGTGTATTTGTTCAGTATTGGTTAACTAAATTTTTAAGTAACTAATGTACAGCTTAGTTCTTCAGCTGAGCAACCTGAGTTTACTTCACCAGCAAATGAATACATCCATATCTCTGGTTACTTTCAGTAATGATTTTCAAGTTAATTCAAGTAACTAGCTTGGCCTGGACACATAGCCGTTGTCCAAGAGAAGTTCTTACATTTTCCCTCTTAGATAGAATACACTGCTCTGTTCTAAGGCAGGGATATTCTCCTGCCTTAGTTTCTAAGAACATTATAGAAGTGCTTTAAAAAATTATAAAATTAGTTGTAAATAGTTTAGTGTACAACACTGGATTCAGTCTTAAGCCTTGCCAGTGTAGAAGCTTTGCTGATATAATGTCTAATGACATAAACAAATCTGCATTCAGGGTTTTTCTTGAAGTGCCCTTGTGTCTTTGTCTTTACAGAGTGGCTTTAAGTACCACGATAGTTCCTTTTTGAAAGTATCACTTTCCACACTGTGAAAACATTTTTAAATGCTGGTGTGCAGGAGGAAAAAAACGAATTAAAATATATATTAGAACTGTGTAATTAAAAAGGTTGCTGAAGATCATATGTAACGTATATTCATATCCCCCTTCTCTGTCCCCCAGTATCAGAATCATTATTCTGCCATGCTGGACCCAGATTATAGGAAGCATTTTTAGGTTCAGCTATAAGTGGCTCCTTTGTGCTCGCAGCCCTCTGCCACCCAGCTCTATTGTTTGCTCCGTGCTGCTTTTCAAAACCTGGATAAAATAATTCATCTTTGAATGTTCATTGCCAAAAGACATTAATATATCTCCCAGCCAGTACTTATTAATATGCCTCTATCTTTTGGATTTTCACGTACAATGCGAGTTAGAAAATGTCTTTGTTAGCTATTACTGGTATCCCATAGAAATCAGGTGCAGTAGCAGAGCTGAAGCCTGATCATAGACTAAAACTGAAAATTCCCGTCGTCGTTAGGAAAGTCAGCACAGTATATTGTAGCTCTGATATGAAAAAGTACTTTGCCAACTCACCAACTGCTACAGGCACATTTTCTATAATCCAGTGCCTGTCAGGCACAGAAGAGATTTGGTTCTGGCACCTATTATACATCAGCATATATGTCTGATGAAAAATTTTGTACTAAAGGCATGTAGGAAGATGGAGAAGAATAAGAGAGGCCTCCACCTTTTAGAATCTCTCTGTTTGAAAATTTGAATGAAACCCCTGGGTAACACTGAGTGTAATAATAATAATAGGACAAGATGAAGAATTAAAAGAAAAGAAAAAAAAAAAAAAAAAGCCCCAAATACCCCAAACTTTACAGCAGCCCCAGAGAATCACTGGCTGGATATAGTAGCTGGGGAGCTGCAGTCCCACCATTATTATCGTGTCAGAGCAATCACTGGGAATTGCTGCTGCAATTTTATAGATACTTGGGGAGAACTCAGCCAGGCAGAAAGAAAAAAAGCAACAATCCCATAAACGGATTGTTAAAACTGATGGTAAAAAAAACAAACAATGCAAAAAAAAAAAAAAGGCGTATTTCCTACTCTTGCATGTTGGGTAAATTGATGTTAAGTTTTCACACTGAAAAGGTCCTCTGTAATTGTCTAATTACAGTTATAGCTTTTACAGTACTTCCTGAATTTAGAAAATGATTGGAGAGTAAGACTGCAAAACAAGGGAGCCTATCTCCTACTGCAGAATTTGTGCCCTTCTGTTATAGGGATCCGGATTCCGACTTTGGAAGGATCCTAGAGAACCTGCCGTCAAATCTGTTCTTCACCTGGTGAACATAATGGTTGCAGGAGGTAATATATACAGTCTAACTCATTCTTGTTTACTTTTTACTCTTCCTTGAGTGGTGGCGTAACAGCTTCATGGCATTAAGGTGCTCATTTAAGTGAAATGAGTAGAAGAATTTAGAAGGAGAACAAATTTGCTTTGTCTTAGTGCTTAGAGAACAAATATTGGTGAATGTCTCGGTCCCTTCGGCCAGGAAGGCGTGCGCAGTATGTTTGCATTTCTGTGTGGTGACTCATCACATCGTGCCCAAGAGTGTTAGCCTTGGAGCTGCTTGTAGTTATTATGACCTATTGAGGAAGAGTCATATTGTGAAGCAGAGCAAGTTAAGTGTGAGATGATGTTCTGTGCCGGTACTGCTTTCAGATGTAATGTACGTGACTGAGTTGGGACGCACCTGTTAGCAATGGCTAGTACCTCCAGTGTCGGGTATGCAGCAGCATTACAAGAATGCTTTTATATCATGCAGGTGAAAGGATGAAAGTCCATGAAGGCTGTGACAGTGAGAGATTGGCAGTGATTGGAGGGGGACAAAGATTTTGCCCCAAACATCCGTATTTTTCCCCCATTAGTTCTTTTTTTTCAAGAAGTGAGATCAAACTCGGTCGTGTTGGGATGAGAACAACTCATGTAAGATAGGAAAGAATGATTATAACAATAAAAGAGAATTATTAATAGGAGAATAATTTACATCAAGGAATAGTGGGAGTAAAGTGAATTTTGATGTTTTGAAGGTTGATTGGGTGGGTGGGCATGTTGACAATAACAAGACAATCATAGCTTCTTTAGCAATTTAGTAGCAGGCTTCAAGGTTTTCAAATAAAATGTATGAATTCTGTGGAAAGTATTGTTGGTTTTTTTTTTTTTTTGAGAGTATGAGAGTTGGTGTAATTTTGTCTGCAACAGACCTGAAAATAACTTCAGTTATATGCTGACCTTTGGGGTCACACTGCCACAAAAGGTTTTGTTTTCTGAAGTTTTCCTTTGAGCATTTCTAGGATTAAGTGCTGTAGTTCGGTTTTGCTCTATGTAACTGAGTAGCTTTTAGATATCTTCAGAATATTATTCCTCCTTTCCAGGAAGCGTTTCCCTCATGCAGAAGCTGATGTTATGGGACAAAATCTTCAGGTGATGCATTTGAACGACAAATGTAGACAAACTCACACTGGCTTTTTTCTTTATGTATACCTTAAAATGTACCTTTAGCCTTAAGAAGTTTGAAGTGCTGGCATGAAAATGTTAATAAACAATGGCAATCTGTAAAATGACTTTTTAGAGGAAAAAGCTGATAAATCAGTGGCTGTTTTCATGTACTGTTATGATGCTAGCTGAGATGATAGGTGTTTTTTAACCATCGTGTCATCTGGAAAACCCATTTGTGTGCCAAGGCTAGCTCATACTGAAATGTAATTCACGAAGCTAGCCTGGCTGAAAACTCAGCAAACAGATCCTGTTCTGGTCAATTACAAGGTGTAATGCGAGTTGGTCGACTGTCTATAAAATTAGCAGCTTGATAAGGTGGAATGAAAATAGAAACAGATGCACCATCTACTGCAGAGAGTATGTTTCTGGAAAAGAAAGTAGCAGTACGTCATTTAAAGCTGAGCTAGCAGGGCCACTGCTGGAAAATAGGTGTGGGAAATAAGGATTCTTGGGTCTAAGAGTCCTCCAAAATTTCAACGGCTTCCAAGGCCTTAATCTGTATGGCTGGGTTGTTCACTTGGTAGCTCATTTTGGCCTGTCGTGTGACTGCGCCAGGTTCAGATCAGCATGTTTGTGGGCGCTTTTGGAGGCTGTGTGAGGTGCAGACAGGGCAGCTGTACTTTCTTTCAGAGGAAGGGAAAAGTTCTTGCAGCACTAAATCCAAGCTGATTAAAGTTAAACTTATGTAGCTTCTGCGTCTTGCCTTAAATTACTACATATTTTTTCCTAGACATTCAAAGTAATAAAAAGGCACTTAATGGCACTGATGACTTTTTCGTGGCATTTCTTTGTTTTCAAATTGCTGGTTCTCATGACCATTTTCCAGAATATATACTTGATATAATCCATACATTTTGAAAAAGTGCATGTATTTCTGTATGTGTGTGTGTGTATATATATATATATATACACACACCAAATACATATACATATATTATTTGCACACCATTTTGGTTTCATAGTTGACTTCAATTCCAGTGGTAGCAGTGATTAAGTTTTAAATTTGGGCAAGGGATGCTTTGTTAACAGGTATTGCCTTCACTCTGATGCAGTCCACTGAGTCCTGCCTCGGAGGCTGAGGAGGCATAAAATCTGATCAGTTTAACCACAGTGGGAGGTCAGATGTTGAAGGCTGTTCCTTTCCTGTCCCTTCTTCAGTGTTCATAGGGCTTAGCAAGTCCAGGGGTCGATACGTGGAAGAAGCAGCCAGAAACCCAGGGGCTGTTAAAAGATGTGGCATGTTACTTGGGTAGATTTCTTAGCGTAAGCCTTCCCAACAGTAATTATCTGTCTCTCCCTATTTTTGTTCTTAGGGGATGATTAAAAATAAAAAGCTGTATTCCCTAACATCTTATACAATATGCTTATGTCTGTGTTTTTTTTTTCCCCTCAGCATGTAGTAAAAGGAAGTATAAAAAGATCTTCTTGAATGAGAAAGGAAGGATCTTTAATCAGATGCACTTACTGTATCTCATACTTTCTCTGCATCAAACATGCTTTATGTCTTTTAAAATGTATCTAAGTATTATGACCTCTGCTGTATCTGTCTCCTGTTGATGTGCACTGTTGTGCCATCCACTAGTTTTGTTTTCAGTATTATTATTATTTCTGTGTTGTCATACAGTTACAGTTGTGGGTCTTTCAGGATGCTTAATCTGAAAGATACTGCAGATGGAGCCTACGGTCACATTTTTAAAGGCATATTTTGTGAATGTGCAGATTTTAAGCCACATGTATTTTTTGAAGGTGTTCAAGCACAGTAACTGAGCCCAGTGTGTGTTGTGCCCAGGGAAATCTTGCAGAATGTCTCAGTCACAGGAGTAGAAGTTCTCCAGTTCTGGGTGGGTGACCTGCATGGGAAGCTCTTGTTGCAGCTCTGAGGAGCTACAGAGAGGAGATGTGACAGCCATACATTTTACTGGCCTGATTTCCTGCAGTCAGTAGGAAATTCTGCAAAGTACACTTCGGCATAATGGTCTGTGCAAGGTTAAATAGAGCAGTCATGCTTTCAAAAGTTCAGATAAATATCTACTGTTCCTCTTGGAACACTGAGTTTTCACTTGGGATGTACCACTTGATGACAGAGTTGATGAAAGGTCCTCAGACATCAAACACTTATCAGCTATATATAAAAAAAGGCAAGCTATATATGGTCATTACGTTCTTTGGGAAGACATTCCTTCTGTTGTTCTTCTTTGCTTATTTTAGTCATCTGTTTCATACCTCCTCTTCACCACTTGACCCTTCAAGATAACCAATCTGTGGCGCTGATCCATATTTTTTTCCAGAAAACTTGGAATGAGGAAGGCTGATAGAAATGGTGCTAGGAATTCCTCATTGTCTTAATCACTGCTTACCATCAATGGATCTTCACCTTTATGTTGCAAGTTTGATGCGGTTTTGAGAACTTCTAAACTGTAAATTCACGTGCAGTTCCTGTTTGTGAGAGTTCTTCATACAGCCACAGTGTGGGGGATTGAATGCACTGTGTTCACCAGAATGTAATGCGAAGTTCCTTCTTGCTTCTTCCTGTGAGTTCTGCTTTAGCTGCAGCAATCTGTGCACTAAATGTGGCTCTGGCTACCTGCCGTATCTCAGACACATTCATGGAGAATCGGTGTAAGCTGGCACAGCAATTCCACAAGGATCAGGACTAGTTTGAACACTTCAGTATTTCCGTTAATTATTTGGAAAAATCGATGCGAATCACTGATGCTTTATTTCCAAGTAGCACAAAGAGCAACAGAATATGAGATTAGAAAAGTAGTTGTGGCATCTTACAGAGTGAGCTCAGAATTGTTTTGCCTCTTTAAGCAGGAGGCTTATGCACATCAAGTCACCTGAGAAAAACAGCATGTTTGAGTGGGAGAAAGCTGTGTCCCATGAAGCAGAAATGCTTGTCTCAGATAACAGCTGACCACAGGCTTCTAGTAGGGAAAGGAGTCACATGATGCTTGTTTGTGTCAATGGGAATGAGGCAGAAGAGATATGAAGCTTTGCCATTCTATATGCCTCTGTGTTTTGGCAGTACCATCATTGAAATAATTCTTTACATTCTAGGATAGGACCTGGAAACATTGGTAAGGTTCAGAAAGTTACCACAAAGTGTTTGGGATGGAATGGAAGGGTCTTCATCCAGTTGAAGCATTCTTTTTTGGGTTTGTCAAGGAGAAAACTGGTAGTCTGTAGGATAACAGTGTTGAAGAATCTTCAGAAAGAGAAGACTGGATACTGAAAGGACTGCCTTTAACCTGATGGAGAAGCGACGTGGGAACCAGTGGCTAAAAGCTGGAGCAGATGAACTCAAACCAGAGAGTCGACAAAAGTCTTCAACACTGAATGTGGGTAAACGTTGGAACAAATTAATAGGAGGGACAGCTGATGCATCACAATTGAACTTGGATGTAAAAAATGTTTTGATCAAACTATTTGTGGGCCTAGTGCAGGGGTTACCAATGTGAAATGCACCAAGCCATGGTAAGCGTGTTTTACAGTATGAAGGAATGGATCATCCCACTGGTCTTTTTTATTTACTTCAAAGTCTGTAAATTTGTGACTGTATGATAGTGACACATCTTGAATACCTCTGTAGGGTGCTCTAACTCTACAAGTACTTTGCACAATTTTTTGACATTATGGTCTTAAGAGTACCTTACGTATTATTCTCTGGGTTTGTTAGCTGCTATTGGCCACTCATAACTTCTGCTGTCGGTGTTATTTGGGAAATAATTTCACTTTCTCACACCGGATTTTAATAAGGCAGAAATGAATTCAACTTTTAACTGAACATTTTGAAGACAAATGTTTTGAATTGTTTAACTTAATTCATGAGAAAATTATACATTTTGGAGGTTGAAAAGTGTAATTAGTAATTACATACACAGCAGTACACGTTAGCTGTTGAATTCCTCTGTTGTTTAAAGATTGAAGCTTTTGCTACATGCTTGGGTAGCTGTTGGTTGGAGGTCTGCGCTGGTGTGGCAGTGGCTTGCTCTGGAAAGCTCTTTATTGTTCGTGTGCTCTTTGCTTCCTTGTGGCAGGCATTTGGTCCATGTTGGAGCTGAATCAGAGCAGCTGGAGGAGGAGAGCTGCATGGAGAGGGTGGCAGAGCTGCCCTGGCCTCCTATGGGCACATCGCTGGTAGTGCGGCGAGGGCTGCCAGCCAGTGCAGATGTATGGCTCATTTCTGACTCCTATTTTTAAGAGCTTTAGTTGGTTAGTTCTCAGGCAGGTACTCTGTTCACCAGGGTTAGTGCTGACCTCGCTGTGATGTTGGCAACCAGCTCTAGCATCCACCATGGCAAAAAGAGAAAGTCAGCATGAGTATAAGGAAGCGGAGATCTTTTTCTGTCCTTAATCACTAGAAATAGATTTATAATCTTCTACAGTTTATAAAGATGGTATTGAAGATTTGCATAGTGGTTGGGTTCGTTTTTTTTGTTGTTTTGTTTGTAAAATCAACTGCTATTTCTGAGCACCAAGGGCTGACAGCTGTTCTAGTTTTGCTTGGGGACGTTTTCACAACGTGGATTAATCAATGTTATGAACTGGGTCCATGGGGTTTTGGGAATGTAATTGGTTTCAGATGACACTTTGCTAGTCAATCTGTGAAACAGCCTAATGTTGACACAGCTGAACAATTCCAGCTGTTTCTACTCACCCCTTCTCCCCTCCCTGGATGCACCAGCCCTTCCCCTCTCTCGTCTCCCTTTCTTATTGTGACTTCATGAAAGAAATCTGTGATCAGTGTTTTTGTCATTTGTCTCTGGTTTGGTTTTGCTTCTCTTCCCACTACACTTTCAAAGTAGATTATTGTAGGAATTTTTTATTTTTATTTTTAATCAGTTTGGGCCTGATTTGGTTTAAAGGAATTAACTCTTTCACAGCATGTTTAGATGTTGCTTGAAGGGGCAGATTTCAGATATTTTGGAAAGCTTGAAAATACTTCTGTTTCTGTTGTGGCTAGCCTATCTTTTCTTTCCTAAAAGCTGACATAGAAATGATGATAATAAAAGAGAGACTAACTGTGAGGTCTGTGCACAGAAGTGTGCTGCAGAACACCTTCCCCTGCTTTGTCTGAGGAAGGTTTGCTGTTTTGTCCTACATGGTATCCTGGCTTTGATAAGGTTGATTGCATTTCCATGCTGCTGTTTGAGAGCTTATTGGCTGGTACCGATAACTTCTAAGGAGGAACTGGCTCCTAAATAATCTATGTTGTTTATATACTCGTAGAATTAATTTTTGAACATTTTTAAAGTTTTCCCTTTTTCTGTCCCATGATAGGATAAGCACAGAAAAAAGTCATACAGCCTGCATCTGGAACTGTTAGTCGCTGTATCTGTGCTGTACCTGATTTATAGCAATACGGAAGAAAGCAGATGCACAACACTGCAATGCACGTCTCTTTTCCGTGGCATTTTTCATGCTACTTGAGCTTCAGGAAGCTTTGCAGCAAGGACCAAAGCTGGGGCCGTTAAAAAATCTGCTTACACACACATGTATACATCCAGTATTTTATCAAGTAAGCTAAAAGCGCTGAAGAGATTGGCTGTGTTAGGGGAGCCTTTGTGTCCCTGTACCTCTTGTAAGATGCTCTTGGCCACTTTGTGCTTTTTATTACTAACTACAGTGGTAGTGATTTCCTATTTTTAGCATTTTCCCATTACAAAGTCAGAAGGATCTTGAAGGATGTATGCTCACTTTTTTATTTGCACGGCTCCTCCAATGGCAGACTGTTCTAATTTAGAACTGACATTTAAATGCAAAAATCTGCTGTCTTTGGGCACCAGTTAGCTTTACTAAATTTTAGGAAGTGCAGAAAGCACCCACGAATCTTGAATCACTTCAAGTCATGCCTATTATAATGTAATATATTAGAGTAGCACGGAATGGAATGGCCAATTAAGTAGTTTCCACATGTAGTTATTAATGCTTTGCCTATGAATTTGTTCAACTATTACATACGGCCTATTTAGAAAATTATGTACATATAACAAAATAGAAAAATGATGTCTCTGTGAGCCTCCTAGTAAAGTGTTGCTGACAGAGAAATCTGCAGATTTGTGCACTGTGGTTTTCTGAAAGTCTCTATGTTAATTCCAGGGATTTCTTTGTTGGTGTTTTTTTATTTGTTTATTTGTTTGTTTTTGTTTTGTTTATTGGTTTTGTATTTTTAAATAACAGAGTTATTCCATAATATCTCACCCTACAAACTTTGTGCTGCCAGTGGGAACTTGAGTTTTTGTGGATTATGGGATGGGAGAGACTTGGGAGGCATCCTCAGCACCCAGATCCACGCAGTTCTCCTATTTTGCTATAAACCAGCCACTTCACTTGTCTCAGAGGCCTCATTTGTACCCTAGGATAAAAGTTTCTACATTTTCTGAGTTTTTTCCATGTTCTCTTTATGCCCTGAAGATTTAGGATTCTTCCAACAGTTTTAATGAGTATTGAAGTTCTCACTGGGTGTGAGCTATTGGGTTCCTTATTAGCAAAGAAGATTTTTCCCAGTACGTCTCAGCTTCTGCTGGAATTTTTAATATGAGTAGAGAGGAAGGAATTAGTCTGTGGCCTGGGATTACTAGACCTATGTATGCTGGATCTGTGTAGTTGGAGACTGATGCCTCTGCACAAGTGTGCTGTTCTGCAGGCAGATCTGCTGTAGAAACACAGTGCATTCAGTCCTGTGCATGAACAAGGAAGAGCAGGGCATGGGATGCCCTAAACAGAAATAGCTACAGCTTCCTCTTTGTCTAAACAGATTGTTGTTGTCATACTGGAATTGAAACAATTCACTGCTTTTTCTTTTTTTTTTTCTTTTTTTTTCTTTTTTTTTGGAACTTACTAAATGCTGTTGGTGACCTTGACATCCTTTGCCACATTTGCAAAAGGAAAAATATTGTAGGCTACAGCATGTTACTAAGTGTTGTGATTTGTCAGATCACAGAATCACAGAATGACCTGGGTTGGAAGGGACCTCAAGGATCATGTAGTTCCAACCCCCCTGCCTAGCAGGGCCACCAAACATACACCTTTACTAGATCAGGTTGCCCAGAGCCCTGTCCAACCTGGTCTTGAACACCTCCAAGGACGGGGCATCCACAACCTCCCTGGGCAGCCTGTTCCAGGACCCAACCACTCTCCTAGTGAAGAACTTCCCCCTAACATCCAACCTAAATCTTCCCTCTTTTAACTTAAAACCATTTCCCCTAGTCCTGCTATTATCAGCCTTTTCGAAGAGTTTACTCCCCTCCTGGGAGTAAGTTCCCTTCAGGTATTGAAAGGCTGCAGTGAGGTCACCCCGCAACCTTCTCTTCTCCAGGCTGAACAAACCCAACTCCCTCAGCCTGTCCTCATAGGGGAGGTGCTCCAGCCCCCTGATCATCTTTGTGGCCCTCCTCTGGACCCTTTCCAAAATCTCCATGTCTTTTTTGTACTGAGGGCTCCACACCTGGACACAGTACTCCAGATGGGGCCTCACAAGAGCAGAGTAGAGAGGGACAATCACCTCCCTATCCCTGCTGACCACCCCTCTCCTGATGGAGCCCAGGATCCCATTTGCTTTCCGGGCTGCCAGAGCGCACTGCTGGCTCATGTTAAGTTTCTCATCTATCAGGACCCCCAGGTCTTTCTCTGCTGAGCTGCTCTCAAGGACAACTCCTCCCAGTCTGTACAGGTGCCTGGGGTTCTTCCGGCCCAAGTGCAAAACCTTGCACTTTGCCGTGTTGAACCTCATTAGGTTCACCCGAGCCCAGCTTTCCAGCCTGTCAAGGTCAAGAACCATCAGTGGTCAGAACCAATGCCTTTTGAACTGCCTTTGCCTTTTGAGCTAACAGCTGATCTGATGAAGAAGTTGAATTGAGTGCAGCATACCAAATTCCTCTCTTCTAGTTTGAAGTACTTGTTCCTATCTCTTGTAACTCTGTCCTGGTGTGGTCCCAAATGCTGAGGGAAAGAGGTGGAAGGCTGCAGCTGATGGGTTTCCTCCAAACCCAGCTGGCTTTGCCTGAGATCTGCTGATCGCTGCAGGGGCTGCTGGGTGCAGGTGCACAGCGTCTGGCCAACAAGGCTATTTCAAAAGCAGAGGAAACTTGGGATAGTATGAGGTGACTAAACTTCACACCCTCAGTTACTGTGCTCCTACCCAGAGTAAATGCCTTTGCTTCAGAAAAATCCACTTTCATTATTTGTTCTCCTCTCATCCCTTTTCTGGGCATCAAAGCCCAGGTTACCTCAGGAAACTCCTTTGCTAATGTCACTTTTAGGAACAGGAAGGATTTCTGAAGAAGTTCCTGATAATCAATCCAATTTGTAGCCTTTAGTAATTCCGAATCACCAGTCACTTCAGAAATGTAGGAGGCCTTATGTCCCAAAGCACTGGAGAGCCTTGTGCCCCATAGGTGGGGAGATGCATTTCCCCTGCTGCCTGTCTTATCTGTTAAGTTGCTGGTAAAGGTATGGTTCTGAGGAAGAGAGCAGCACCTGTAATTTGCATATATTCAGCGTCACGTTGCAGAATTTTCTATTTCAGCATTACTGTTTTCAGAGAAAGCTTTGGTGTTTTTCTCCTCCAGCTATTTTTATGTCAGTCGATACTCAGTAAGTCAGGGTGCTGCATGCACTAACAGCTTATAATTGCCCTGACTATCCTCACCTGTGGCCTCTGCCCTGGGGCTCCATTTAAGCTCAAGTCTGGGCTATGTCAACAGGTTTATACATTTTCCTTTCTCTTACAATTTAATAATGCAGTTATATCTAACTTAACCCTCCCGCAAAGAGTGATAAGAAGAGATAACAAAGCATTCAGAAAATTTCCATGCTTGATTGTATCATCCTGTACTGGTAAGTGGCTGGCATTGTGATGTGCTACGCTGCTTAGTTTTTGAGTCATTGGAAATAAAACTTGAGTCATAAGCTCATATATTCTCTTGATTGATATATTTTGAGTGGTTTTTGTTTGTTTGTTTTCTTTGCTGATAGTAGTAATTCTTCTAAAGAGGAAAGGTGGTAAAGCAGTTCTGAGAAGCAGATAGAGTAGAGTAAGTTACAGTAAGAGTTGTGTGATAAAAAGAGGAAGAATTGGAACGGAATGTAAGAACCTTGGCTGGTATTTCAGTGCATAATTCGGTAAGTATGGTGAAGGCACAAGTCTGCTGGGAGTTTGTTGATTTTGCTTCTGCCCGCTTAATCAATAGCTCATGCTATTGAGAGAGATGATTTTGAGACTGTGACAGATGTATCGATGCAAACTTTAAATTCAAAGTTCTTCAGAAATATCAGAGTTCACTGTTAAAGTAGAATCAAAACAGTTTCGGTCTTAAACTCACAGTTGAGTTTTGTAATGCATAAAACCACACCTCGCATCAACTATGACACCGCAGATTCTGACAAAAACGTTAATCAGAAAGATCTTTGCTGTACTCAAGTTATTGTTGATAGAGATTAAAAATAAGGTTAAGATATCGCTACATGTGGGAGGAAGCTGTGTGAGAATCAGCAGCTTTGTCTAAGGCTTCATATGTTCAGCTTGCTTCCCAGTTGTCTGTCATCTTCTGTCTGCCTTGGTGACTGAAAGCACCATGAGAAACTGTGCAATACCTATCATTTTCCCCATTATGTAAGATCTCAGGATCTGTTTGAAGGTAAGTTCAAATAGATATAAGCTGATTCAGGAAAAGGTGTCACCGAGGAGTTCTTGCCTTTTTCAAGTGGTTCACTAAATTTCATGCTCTCGGGGAGCAGGTGAGAAGTGGCTGCTGGTGGAGACTGCTGGCAGACCTCATTTCATTAAGGATGCTCAGAGATGGCTGAGCCTGGGCCTTCCTGAGTGAAAGAAGCTAGTCATGACTTGAAGGCAGCAACAGCAAGTTCTTTCTTCAGCTCCTTTCTGTCCCTTCCCACTTTCTGGCCTGTTCTTTCACATGGACCTTAGAAAACCATAAGAATGTCATTGGTGTTCATGAGGTGCAAATCCTGCTATCTCTAGGAGGCTGGCTTTGTGGGTTGCCACATGCATCATTGTATCTCTTATATCATGGTCTTGTTCCTCTCTGGAATAAGCCATCTCTGTTTTTGGTGGACCTGCTTTCTGGGTCCCATTTGTTCCTAAGTCAGGTGTGATGAGTGTGGGTTGTAATTTCCTCAGTGCCCATGTGCAGACCTCTGTATTGGGGAACATCAACAACCTGTGACCCAATCCCCAGAAAAAAATGTGGGGCTGCTCCCGGCTTTTATGTTGTTGTTGTTTTTCTTTCGTTGAAGACCACAAAACAGTGGCGTGTCTTAGGGAACACACAGCTTGTTAGAGGCTTTTATAAGCTTGCTTTGATGTTCTAAACCTTAGAACTGCATTTCCTACTCTCTCACCTGCTTATACAGTCTGTTGTGGATATTCTGAGACTTGTAGATGATTACATCTGTAACCTGTTCTGCTTTTCTTTCTTTCCTTGGCTTTTCTCTCCTGTTACGTCCTGTTTCCTTAAATAAAGCACTCAGGTGAGTTGAGCAGAAGGAGGTGCTGACTTCCCAGGTGGGTGCCATACCTGGCAAATGCAACCCCTTTGTCTTGAATTATGGCTTTCTTTGCACCTTGCTGAAAAACAGTGTGGATGAGCCCAGATTTCACTTCTATAGACCTCGAGCAGAGGCAGGGGTACCAGCTCTGTCTCTCTCAGCTGCCTACCCTGGCCTGCGATGCAGCTGCAGTAGAAAAGCCTTGCTGAGAGGAAGGAGCCAAGCCCAGCTCCAGCATCTGAAGCAGACAGTGACGTGGTTGGATTCAAAAATGTTTTGCTCTTGTGAAGCATTTGTATCTCGACTCCGCTAGTGCTGGTACTCCTTGAAAATGATTTTGAGAGTGCTTGAAGGGAGAAAAATCAAAGCCTTTGGCTGCATTATTCCAGAGAAGAGTGAGCTGAAGTAGAGCTGATAGGCACCTTCCAGTATCTGTGAGGAGGTTATGAAAATGATTGAGCTGTGCTCTTTACAGTAATACATGGCAGGAGAGGGTGGGGATTATGAACCGAAGTTGAAACAGTACAGATTCCAGTTGGTTTAGGGAAAAAAAGATCTCATGAGAATAATCAGGCAGGGGATAAACAGGCTGAAAGACCTCAATTACCTGACCTTATCCTATAGCTGACCCAGCTTTGAGCAGGAGGTTGGAAGAAAAGCCTCCCAGGCACCCTTCCAGCTTACAGTGTGCAACTGTGAGCAATAGTTTTATGGAAGTCCATGTGGTTGGTCTGTGTGTGTAGCACTGTATTTATGTTGTTGCATATTATGCAACAAATTTTTGTCACAGTGTTGCCTGTTCAGAACAGAGCCTTCTGTTTAACTGCTAGCTCTTCTTTAAATATGTCACTCTTTTAAAAAATAAATTGCTTGCCATGGGGTTTAGTGGAATTAAGGCAGACAGCCTATAAAATGCTTGAGGGAGGAGGTAGGATTGACAAAAAGCTGCCCATCTGAAAATATCCTCTTCATCTTTCCTGCTTTTGTATAGAAGGAAAAAAAAAAAGGTGGCACTAGATTGCCAATAGAAGTTAGATAGAAGGGACTAAAAGGATCGCCGATTGAAAAGTAAATGAAATACGTGAGCATTTCACAACTTAGGGAAAACATGCTATGGCTAAGTTGACTGTGTAAGGGGAGAGCACAGATTCTGAAGTGTACAAGAAAGCTTCCCAATTCTCCTTTTATTCATCTTTAATGTAGCTTAAACCATAATATCGGACTGCTGCAGTGGAAGTATCAAGTCCAAGCCGAACTGGCAACGTGAGGAGTAACCATTTCATTTCTGGTGCGTGTGATTCATGTGCTTTTGTTTTGTTTCTTATGTTTAATGGAGACCTTTCTAAAAATGGAAGACAAAGGGTTTATTAAAGGAACTCAGCAGGGAGGAGAAATCTCTTAAGTAAACAGTGCTTATTTTCCCTTTGATCCTGGCGCTTTTTAACTTAGGATCCACCGCTGCAGCATTTGGATGACAATGTTTAAGTTTTAATCAGTTCACTGGCCTGCCTCAGCTCCATGGAACCAGGGCCTTGGCACGGCCAGATGCACCAGAAGGTCTCCTGTTAGTGTGGCTGGAGCTGCAGGCCAGAAGTCAGGCTGGCATTTCTCTTTATGCCTCAACTGAGCAGCAGCAGTGCATCTCATTAGGTGTGCTCTCTAGAGAGGCTAAATAATGCCTGTGAGACCCAAACCACACCACAAGGCCACTGAATGTGTGTCTGGGGAGAAGAGCAGGAGCAGTTGGTGTCCGTCAGCGCGGGTGATTCTGAGCTGTTAGACTGGCACTTACCTTTCTGTGCAGCTTTTTCAATGGCTGATACTGCTTTTTTTTCGGTTTGTTTATTGCATAACTCCAATATAAAGGAATTCCTGAGGCATGAATGCTAAGGAGGAAGGAAAGAATAAGTGGTGCCAGTTAAATTTTCATGTATTTATGCCTTATTATGGCCTGACAGTCAGAAATAATATTCTTTTCCTTTTATCCTGATTTTCTCTTTTGACTGTGTATTAAAAAACCACCAGCAGTAACAAAGTGTAAAAGATTGAATTAAATCCTAGCTAGAATGACTTCACCTTAAATACTGGAATATCTTAGATCTCTTTCTCTTCCTTTTTTCTTTCTCTCTGTCTAGTCTTCAGAGACTTGGCAGTCTCGGATACCCTTGGGTGTTCAAAGGTAGATCAGTCTGCGGCAGGGCTGCCTTTGATGTTTTCACCTACAAAAATGTCACATCACAACCTGCTCTGTTATTTCACATTGAATGTGAAAGATTCACTAAAAGGTTAATTTCAAGTCTTGTTGAATTTTACACTATTAAAGTCAATGCCTTTTCAAGGATGCACCCAGAATGTTTTCAGGAGGGTGAGAGAAGGGGCTGGTTGTAAGCTCCTGCTAAGGCTTCACCGGCATCTCGCAGCCATATGCATGCAGTGCTTGTGGCTGCGCAGCTCCTCTGTGAGGCACTGTTCCACCCTGTTTTCCAAATGGAGGAGGTGGTGAATCGCCCTGAATTCCACCACATCTGTCTGTGCTGCTTTTACACACTGAGGCAATCTTCTGTCCCATAAAAGAGAAATCTGAAGGGGGATAAACACTTCTAAACTGATCTTGTGTGGGGTATTTTGTAGGAGTCATTCGAAATTTCTGTTCTGATTTGTGGGTTTTAGGAGTGATTTCTGGAATGACTGGTAATTACAAAAGCATGAGTAAAATATTTCAAGACATTGTTCCTCTTGTTTCTGATCCCCTGCCTCCTCCCCACCCTTTCAAAACTGATGGAAATGCTCCATGTTTGCATGATAGAAATGGGTGATTTCTTTGTGGATTTCCATAGATGTGGCTGGAAAGCATTGTTTTTGAAGGATAAATGGTAGTGCATTTCAAATGTTATTTTGAAAAGAATAAGCTTTTCTAAAAGACTGTTTGGATTTAGAAAGAATGCTTGTTTGTTGTGTCTGCCACGCAGTGCCTCTGCAAGATTTCAAAATGGGCAAATGCTGAAAGAATGGGAGAGATAAGCTGTGTGCTCATTTCTTTAATTGCTGCCCCACAACTATATTTTGTTCTCTCATTTTACAGCGAATCTTCAAACTTAGTGAGGGCACTTAGGAAATAATGTGACCTTTCCTTCCAGCTTCCCTTAGCTCAGGTATGTCCTGTAGTTGCTGAGCTCAGCGTCCTCTTTTTTGTCCCTTCACAAAATCCCTTATCCTGAGCAGTGAGAAGTCGGGCAGCTCGCTGTGGTGTCTTCATGTTTGTAGCATAGCAGAGGCCGGGATTACATGCTCCATCATGCTGTGTTCTTAAGGATGTGCCACATTCTCCTACTGTTTTAACACAGGAACTGGCTCTGTTGCTGCTTTTCCCTGCATTCCTTAATTGTGTGAGAACTGAGGGTGCAGCTGGCGAGCGCTTCCAGTCTAATTGGTGTTTGAATGCTGAGGACAGGAAAAGCGATTAGAAAGTTGTGGTCAACTCTGAGAAGGGCTGTAATTGAGGCAGAACTTAAATGAGATGAAATTAAAAATTGAATTTCTACTGATCTGAAGCGGAAAGGATGTATGGAAGTCAGTTCTAAACAGCAGAGCGACTGGGACTCTGAAGTTTGGCTTTCTGCAGCAAACTGGGAGAGGCTGAGTGTCCCTGGGAGAAGTGCTGCAAGGACCTGAGTGCCCCAAGCACACCTGGCATGGCAGTTAGCTTCTCAAGCTGCTTCACACTTTTTTTAAAGATACTTGAGGATTACCATAGCTGAACTCAGGATGTTACAGAATGTCTCTGATGTTCATCCCTTTTTCAGTCAATTATATTCTAATGATAGTACTGCAACATGGCCTAGCTGGTCTATTCCAACCCTCTGGCATTCTCTTTGCATAAGGTCAAATGAAGAAGTAGAGGTACTAGGGACAGTCTCGAGTGCTATTTCAGATCAGCCTGATAAAACCGAGGTAACAAAGGGGATAATTTTACTGTTCAAGCTGTAGCAGTTGCTGCATAAACTGAGTGATGAATCAGTGTAAAAATCTTTCTCTTGCCATTTCTAGTAATTGGATGTGGGGTTTGTAAGAGTGTATTAAAATATGTAACTCAGCAGCTCATTGCTGTTCTATCATTTGACTGAAGGCTGATAAACACCAGCAAGTTCTAATCCATAGAAGTAGCAGTCCAATCTGTCACATTTACTATGGCATGTGTAGCAATGGTTGATTTTTTTTTTCAATCAATCTTAACACTAATTTTAGCTGTATAACTAGCTGGTAGTTGTATAGGCAGGAACATAGTGTGAATATGAAGCCTCGCTACTGGAAGAACTGACAGCACCTTCCCTGGCCGTCGTGCTGCAGAGCTGCTGGCAAAGGGCTCAGTCCAGCCCTTAGCTGAGGGGCAGTGACCCTGGGGAGCAGACGGGGGCCCAGCAGCCCTCTAGAACGTACAGGGAGCAACTCTGAGCAGCCAGAAAGGAAGAAATGCCTGATGTTTATTAGCCAACCCGTTTGTTTTTCTTTCTACGTTACCTTGATATTAGAGATCATGCCGTGCTGTTGTCCTGCCAGATATTTGCTTGTTAAGATGATATAGCAGTGTTTGCATAGGGGAGCTCTGAAGCTGCTTGGGAGATAGCAGAGAAGCTGTAAACCAAAGAACTGCACTTCTTACTTGGGAAACAAGATGGGCAGCCTGCTCGCAGAGCAGCCTGGCTGCAAGGTGTGGTTGCACTGGAGTGCTTATCTTTCAATCATTTTAAGTGATGGCTGTAGTGCTATCTTTCATTTCTGCAGACTCTTGTTCCCTTAGTCCCTCCCTCCCTCTGACTCCAAGTATGAAAAATTCATTTGCGCTGCTCTGAGTTCTCTTGTGGTGTGGTGTGTGCTCTGCTGAGGATCTGTGGTGTTCCTGCTGCAGCTGGAGCAATTCCTGCTCAAGGCATGTAGCTGTAATTTGTCAGATTTTTGTAAAACGTGATGCTGTTTAGAGAGGTGGGGTTGCAGTTGTAAACTTCTTGGAAGAGTATGATCAAAATCTGAAGGCCGGTGTATTTTAAAGGGTTTTGTAAATATATTTCATGTGTATGTTCCTTCTAGGGCTATTGCTCTACGTTTTATATAGCTAATTAGGATCTTCTGGTTAAAAGGAACTTCTGGCCACGCTGTGTTCTTAACAAGGACAGTACTTTTTAAAGGACACTATCCTGCTACTTGCAGGATTATTATTTTTTTGTTCACATGGGAACAGTAGATGCTTGTTGTGCAAAGGACAAACTCTGCGGGCTGTAAGGAGAATGAACTAAAGTGGTTTATGTCATGATGATACCCACCTTCTGAAACAGCGATGCTGCCATAGCAATTGTCAGCTTGATCCTGCCTCATTCCTCTTTGGCTGCAGTTTGCCCTCTGTGTCTGCCTTGACAACAACTCCTTGTTTCCTCCGGTCTCTGTAAATCTCCAAGGCTGCTGCTGGCACTGCAGAGACGATGGACTGGAGCTGCTGCGCGCTCTTTGTGCCTTGCTGCTGCTCTTGGCCTGGTGAACTGTATGGGTGGCTGTGCAGGAAGTGAAGGAGTGCTTTGACGCGTGGGCTTGTGCTGAGGCTGGTCTGTTCTGTCTGTGATCTCTTTTTTTCCCTCTTACTCTGGGCTGAGAACAGTACATGACAAATATCACTAGGTGGCATAGCCACCCTGGTGTACTATGAGGTAAAATTGCATCTGTAGCAATCCGTTTGGTGATTAGAGTTAGAAATAATTCCTGTCTGAAAGACGCTATGTCCTGGTCTTTTATAGCACTCCTTTAACACTTCATCATTGAACTGGATCGCAAGACAGAAGGTAGATAGGCATGTGCACTCAGCCTTATGTAAGTCAGAGCTGTCCTGAGAAACCTGAGCTGTTTCTGCCAGTGTGCTACAAAGCAATGCAGGCAAAACGCTGAAGATTTTGCTTACTTGGAAAAAATGAAATTAAATTAGTGTTTCCAGAGCTTTTTAAAGGTTGTTTCACCAGAAGCATGGTTTAATCTCCCTGTTGAGTTACTGAGCTCCTGTGATGTTCTGTTTCAGCCTTTTTGGAATTTATTACAGGAAATCCAGCGTATAATCCAAATTTAAATAAAGCACTTTAAAGTAGGTGCTTACGTTTTAAACATATGCTTAAGTGTTTTCACCAGGGAAAGAAAGAATAGAGAGAGAGCTTTTGCTTGAAGTTGAGCAATAGTCCCAGCCCAACAACACTCTTAACTGGTCTGAGTATGTATTTATGAAACTGGTTGGGGGAACTCCATTTAAAATTATATGACAGTTCGTGCATGCATTTCTCGTAAGGTAGAAATCGAAGTATAGAATGGCTTATATCAGAGAGGGGATTTAAGTCACTTTTACTTTGAGTTTTTGTAAATTAGAATGTCTTTAATCTTGGACTGAGAAAATTCTCAGAAATTGATGAGGAATGTCCTTTTGTTTTGAAGTAAACTCATTGAACTGTACCGTGTCAATTCAGTTCTCTGAACTCTGACAAGTCAACTTGTGAAAGCTCACATTGGTTCCTTGAAGTTGAAGGGATTTGTCTAAAAATTGAATTTGGATCTGAATTAACATCAGGTGTTCTGAAAGTAATGCCTCCTATTTATTTCCATGGAAAATACAGTAGATACACAAAGCACGAGAACGCTTTGCTGGAGGAAATTCTCAGCTACAAAATACTCTTCTTGGACATAGTCATCACCGTTAGCAGTGCATTTTTGCCAATAATGCACATGAGCTTACATGCCGCACTTGTGCAAATCTGTGTCAGCAAAGGTGGTTCTGCTTTCACCGCTGCTGAAATGCACCACTCACCCCTCACTGTGCTCCCATCCACTGTTTCATTCCCCAATCAGTGCTCAGCAAGTATCATTCAGTGCCGATGAGTGTCAGTTTTCTTCACGAAGGAATTCAGTTCCACCCCTTTGCTTCATACATGCTTCCATGTCGGACGCCATTCTGTCAGTCTGCCCCTCTGCTGCTATCTGTCACGTGGCAGCAAAATGGAATGGGGTATTGGTAGGAACATTCAACCTGTACTGCCATATCATCAACGTAATAAAATAGGAAGCATTACTTTCAGAGTAGCCCATATAAAATAATGTTTTAAGATGGACAGTTGAACTAAATGACCTTGAATGTCTTTTCCAACCTTGGTGATTCTGTGATTTACAGAACTGTCAAAATTGTTGAAGTTCTCCTGTGGTCGTGCAGTTTGTAGATCTACATCTTATGATGTTATTGTTACACTTTCTGTGTTCCATGCACTGTAATCTAACTATCCATGGAGTTTCAAGAACTGATTTTGTCATGACTACTATGTCAGAACAGCTGCAGGTGAGTGAGTTGCACAGCCTGGTCACTCTTAACCTCACTTTTCTTCAGCTCGGTTGTAAAACAGAGTTGTTGTGCCAATCAACTGCTGTGATCTGAGCTAACAGCTTATTCAGAACTCCAATGTGTGTCTTACGTCCTTATGTATGACTTACATCCATACCATGGCGTACCTTCAAATAGCTGAACTGGTTTCTTAGGGATGAACTTCCTGCTCTCTCGTATGCTCACAAGTGAAACGTTTCATACCCTCTCAAGCATTAACTGCAGAAGTGCTCCATTCCTGGCATGGGATCATCTGTCTCTGGGGCTATGGGAATATCTGGCTGGCCCAAATGAGTATGGATAGCAAGCTGAATGCATAACATACACTTGTCTTCATTGAGTGCTGTTATTGCTTGCATTTCATTCTTGGTGTATGTCTGAAAAGACAGTTGTCAGATCAAAATATTCTTAGAAGATCAGAATAGTTTGGCAAAGTAGAGTTTAGACCTATAAATGAGATGTAGGGGGCTGGGCACGTTTTACCTGCAATAGTGTATGTTTCTCCCCATTCCTCTTGTCAAAATATTGCAAAGATATTACATGTATTATGGAGTTTTTTTCCCACTTGGGAGAAAGGACCTTTCATTGTAAAAGGATCACATACAGTGGGACAGTAGGCAAAGGAGATGTTAGAATAGATGCAGGGAGCAGAACGGATGCACCTCCTTCTAATTGTTCCTTTCTTTGTGTAGACTTGCTTAATATTGTTGTTAAGATTACTGAAGTTGCACCACTGATGCAGAGGGGTGCTTGGACATATGGCAAGCCTTCGTTTCTGGTCCTAAATTAAAAACCAATCAAACAACGACAACAACAACAACATTCAGGCCTCTCCGAAGTTGGCCAGCATTTGGTCTGGGTTCAGTCCCATCCTCTCCATTTTAATTATTGCAGGCAAGCCCTGTGTCCTTACCTGAGAGACTGCTATGGGCTTCCCACACAGGGAGAGTGAGCTGCAGGGGTTCTACGCTCCCCGTGTGGCTGATGTCACACTTGCCCACAGCTCAGGACGTGGCAGCTCTGGAGCTGTGCAGATGAACAGCTTTTTCCTCTCGGGTGCAATAACCACAAGCAGGTGGGTTACCTGATGCTGGTGCGTAGATTTTTTGCAGGCAGAAAGCAAGCTTCCCTAAAACCACTGGGTGAAAATAGAAGACTCCTTAGAGGAAAACAGATCTACTATATATATGTCCTTCATCCATGTGTTTTTTTCTTGGTGGTTTTTTTTTGTTTTTTTTTGCTGGTTATTTTAAAAGAGGTGCTTTTCTCTCTGAGACCTTTCTTTTACCCTCTGCTTTGTCACTTCTGCCTATTTTTATTTCTAGATATGTGCTTCTCCATGTGCAGATGAGAGCATGCATGTAACTGTTGGTTCATACTGGTCCTCTCCCTTGATGTGCCCTATTCTTTGTTCTGTTTTTCCTCTTAATTAGGCACCCAAAGCCACTTGGCCAAAAGCATGCCACACATCAGTGGGAAAGCACAGAACAAATCTCCAGATGTTTTGTCTTCCACTCACACTATAAAATGGAAAGTTACTTTCCCTGAAACACTTGCTCCAAAGTGTTCTTGAAATGAGAAATTAAGAAACAGAACAATGTATTTTCTGGCTCTTACTTGACAGCCTAAAGTTAAACCCTTTTAGCCTTAATCTTGCTGGAAAGAGAATCATTTGTTTTAAAAATCACAGTTTCATCTTGACTGTGAGTGTGATGTGAAGAAGAGACAAGACCAAGTCCAGCCAGATGTGCTTGGTTTCATTGGTGCAGTGTGGGGGAGGTGGGGGCAGAACTGAGGGCAAAGCATGCCTGGCAATGAAGAGGTCAGGCTTAAGTGCACCCATCTGCTTTGGCTTTTTGAGTTACGAATTACGAAGTAGCACATTGCAAAATCCAGCTATGAGGAATTCTTAGCCTGATATACTTACACATGGAGTGCCAGTAATTGTTCTCGCATGAGATGTTGAATTACACCAGCAGCTACATTCTATGTTGGTACCTGTGTTGAATCCAGTTGTCCTTGTTTAGGCTTTGCTGCACTCCTTGAGGTTTGTTGGGTTCATCTAAATTTGAGTCAGAGGGGAAGGACACCAGTGAAGAAACGCAGCAGTTGCCTTGCTGTATCTCCTTCCAGATGCTGCTTTTCACAAAAGCTTTTCTAAATAGCTGAACCCACAAGGACTTTGTAGAAGTCGTGTAGCTGAAAGCCATAAAGCATATTTTAGCTTTTCTTGCTTCTGTGTGGCCATACAAATACCAGTTTTGAGGACAGGCAGAAGAAGAAATTGAAGTAGTTCCAGTGTGATCAAGTGGTGCCATAGATGAACATCAGATTCTATTTGTTGTATGCTCTGAAGCTAACTATTCCAGGCTGTCTCTGTAAAAGCAAATGGAAGTTAAATGTTGTACACGCTGCCTCTCTCACTTAAGGAATTATGCTACATGTGTTGCTACATGTGTTCATAGCTGCCTGCCTTTTCCACTTGTGGGCTTGCAGGACAGCTTTGACTTGAGATTTTTAGATGTCTTCATGCTGTTTTCTGAGCTGAAAAATGCAGTCTGTTTGTATGGAGTATTGTGGGCATGTTCTGAAAAACTGACTTGATCTCTGAGGGTATCAGTCTTGTGCTGCTGGTGAGATGGGAAGGGCCGGGAGCACATACACACTTTGACAGACAGCTTTTGTCTTTTTTTTCTTTTGGTGTGCCGCTCTTTTTATTTCATTCATCATCCAGGATGTTAGACACTCACCCCATGTTGTGGACTTGTGCTATGTCAACTTGATGGATATGCTGACAAGCAGTGGTGTTTCTCTGCCTGATCAGCAGGAAAGCCCATAGCTAGGGTTAGTCCTTTTAAGCAGGTGCGGATTACTCTTGTTTTGAAATTAAGATAGAGATTGGTCCACAAAGTCAATATTTGATGACCTGACACTTGAAAAGCTGTTATATTTTGCACTTTACTAACTTGAGATGGTAATAATATATATGATATCTTAAAAGCTATTTGGTTTCAGTGAATCTGTTATACGTTTGGATTTTGTTAGACAGTGAGCAGAATAGTGGCCTGCCTCTGGAAGAGCATCACTTGGCAGTTTGTGTCTTAGATGCTAGATTTAATAAAGTACTCAGAAATCAATTTTAAAACACACACACACAGGGGGGTGGAAAAAAAAAAAAAAAAGAAGAGGAAAAATAACCCTAACCAACAATGACAGCAAAAGCAGTGCTGGTGGTTCCAAAACTGTGGTACTGAACACAGATGTGTCCATGTGATATTTTTGAATTGAAGCCCTTCTGTGGGGAATCTTTACAACCATTCAGACAGAATTCCTTTTAATTTCAAATAAGACCCTAGGGCAGTGAAAAGAGGAGATATTTCAGCAGTTATTCTCTGAGCTTTCTGCAGAAGGATAACATGCAGCAGGATGGGCATGGGAAGAAAAGAGCTGCAGTAGGGGCTGTATTAATGTGTTTCTAGCAGCCATTTCGGAGCTATCATCATGCCTCCCCAGCCACTGAGGGATACAAATTAATATCCTGTGGCTGACCAATTCCATTACTTTGTCAGAAAAACAACTTCTGGGCAATAGATGCTTTAAGAATGCTGCCAGCACTTTTTCTTCCCTTTCACAAACTATAGAAAGGCTTCGATGCTTCTGTTGTCTATAGCTCACTTGATTTATTTTTTTGTCAGTAATGGTATGAAAATTGTCAGTTCCATCCAAAAATAAACAAATTCTCAGGGACATTTTGGAAAGTTTTAATACTGTACTTTGTCTGCTTTCATCCTGTAAAATCAGTTGAACCTGTCAGTAATGTGCTTGATGATGCCAGTGTTACAACGCGGAAGTTACACTGTAGTTCCACATATGAGAAAGGATTGCAAAGCAAACTACCAGGAATTTCTATGTCTGAATAATTAATCAACTGAAAAAGCCAGAGACAGCTTAGTTTGTTAGCTGCTGGTTTTGTGAAGTGGCATACATAGTTGGATTAATTCTCCATTAGTTACATTGCTTGTAGCATGCAGATAATGATGCTGGCCTAACTCTGTAATGTGTTTGAAGACATGCACTGAAAAAAAATACATCATAAAGGTTAAAAAAAGCAACCTAGTAAACACAAGAAAAACATAAACATAAGAAAATTATGAGTAAATTTAGTAGATGAATTGCAGTGATGGGAATGGCATGTATTTGAGGAGTTTTTAAGGTAGTATAAGGGAAGAATATGAAGGAACAATTCCTTGAGAAAAATATGGGAATGACCTGTGAGGTGTGACAGTGTTGAAGTAAGTCTGGGAAAAAGAAGCGATGCACAATTATCCTCTTTTCTTTCCCTCTGTAGTACTTGCTGGTATTTAAAATGAGCAAGACCTCCATTGTACGAAGGCCTCCAGGAAAAATGTGTAACCATAAACGTGAAAGCACGTATGGGGGAAGCAAAAATCAACAGCTTCCTGCTAGGAAAGCAAGGGTAAGCTCTGTCAGCACTAGGCAGACTGTCAAATACCAGTTAAAGAACTAGATAAGATGCAGAATAAGATTCTGATAAGATAAGAAAATGAATAGGGCTTGTGGAAGCTATTGTCAAAAATCTTGCTGATTCGATGTGGCTGGAATTGCACTTAAATATATTGTGGTTGAGATGTTCCCTCAATTCAGTGACTTGTCATCTTTTCTTAAGCATTTCTTTAGCTCTGTTTATTTAGAATTTTTTAGCTTTTTCCTACTGCTGTAACCAGTTCTGAGCAGACATGGAGAAAACTGTGCAGAATGTTCTGTGCTGGTGATCAGGGTGATGTGGGCTTTGGTCTCTGACATGTAAAAACACTTGGTCTGTACAGTGAGAAAGCTTATTTTTTTTGTTTTAGAAATCACGGGACTTGTTGATGTTCCACCAATTCAGTGCACACACAGAGAGAGAATTACTTTCCTTCTGCGTGTGGGTATTGTTTATGGGAATACAGAAGGCCATGTATGAATGATGCCGTGAGAAGATACTTGCAGGACTTAGACATAGGCCATCTTAGAATTCAGATAGCCAGGTGAAGTGAAATAAGCAGTCATGTTACCATGCTGCAGTTTGTGATGAGACCATGAGGTTTTTTTCATAGTTAATTATGTAAGGAAATAATGGGAATGGCTCAGAAGGGGTGATGATGAGCTGTGAATTTGCAGTGATAAATCTATAAGTAAAGAGAATAGGATGGATGGAAGACAGTGTTACAGAACTGGCAGAGCTGGTGCTATAAGTTAGGTTGTGAAGTAAATGACAAGTTCTGTTGGAGTCTGTGGAAAGATAGGGTGTTTTTTTCCAAAGAATTGCCCAAGTTTTTCAAGTGTTTTTCCAAAGTGTATTGAAGGAAGAAGCAGGAGTAAAAGATAAACTTGGAAACTAAACAAATGATGCTATTTAAAGAATAGGAACACACTGGGATATGCAGAAGAGGTGTGAAAGGTTCAGGAGGGTAACTGCAAAATTTTCCTTTTGTTATGAATTTGAGTCTGCACAGACAGCAACCTTGGTCAGTGTGGGGAATAGAGAACTCATTTTATGGTTCCTGTACTGCACTTGGGGCAGGCTTCTTGGAAGTAAAATATTTCCTGACAGCTTACAGAGGATGGCAAGGTGATGGTCAGTGAATTAGGTCAGTGTTTCTGGTGTGGAAAAGGTGAAGGTTTGACTTACCTTAGAAAAGTCAAAAGAAAAGAGAGATGAAGTGCTAGATATAGGCAGGAAAGACAGGAAGCATTAGAAAGGTGATGATAAAATATTGCCATGGGGAAAACGGTTGTGTTGGAGGAAGGAGAAAAAAAAAAAAAGCAAAAAAAAAAAAAGCAGGACATCTAGTTTATCATTGATAGAAAAGGCGGGTGACATTATGGAAGAAAAATCAAACTGAAGAGAAAGATTTCATTATCCTCACCAGAGTTCTTTGAAGAAATCGTTAAAATGCTGTCCAGAAAAGCAACTGAGACGGATATGAGTCAAAGACAATTGAAAATTGACCATGATGGTGGGTGCAGGAGTCAGTGAAATGACAGAAGTAATGGTTTTGCAGGGAAGTTAGCCAAACAGAAGGAGTGTTTATATTGGAAACGGGCCGCCTAGTTTTGTCATTCAGGCTGTGTTAAAGCAGCAGAAGGGCATGGTGTGCCAAGAGGAGGGGATGAGCCAGGCTGGAGACTGAGTCATCTCTGACTTGTGTTCTTGCGTTGCAATGATTCAGTGCTACCAGTGCAAGTTAAGGAAGGGGAGGGCTGAATCGAGAGAAGAAGGTGCAAACCAACCCTAAAAATATTTAGAAACTGATACAATAGATCTGTTGGCCATCAGGGACGTGTGGGCTGCTGCGAGTGGTCAAACTTTTTCAGCTTAGTCCTGGTACCTACGGGCTGTCTGTACAGGAGTATCACATCTGAAATCTTAGGGCTGTGCTGGTTGGTCAGGAAGCTGTGGTTTCTGCACATAGTTGTTGAGGTGCTGCAGATGTAACCAGAGTTCTCTCTGATGTGCATAGACACCAGTGTCAACTGTGTTCTTGGAGCCTGGTGGAGCAAGGACATGATGCAGAAATGGTTTTTAGATGTCCAGACAGCTACACGTGATTCCCAGGCTGGTGCCAAGGTGTTAGTAACAGTTCAAGGTGAAAAATATGATCACTGCTTCTAAAGTAATCCTGGCTTTCCATGTGTTGGTAGGCTTATGTATGTTTGGGGTTTTTTGAGTTGCTAATAGTGTTTGAAAGGTGAAATACACAAAGAAGGATATATTGTTCTGGTATGGGTGGTCATGTCCTAAATTGCGTGAAATATTCAGGAAAAAAAGAAGTTATGTATTTCTAAAATATTTGTTGATTCAGTGAATTTAGAAAGCGCCATACTAGGCAATATCCTTACGATACCTACTTTTTCCCTACCATTATAGAAATAGACAGCATGTATGAGCTGCACGTGTACTTCCCACGTTCTTTTCAGAACAAGGCATTGCCTACTTGTCTTTTAATTTTCCAGGTGAGCCCTTTGGCCTGAAAATAGAACCAAACTCAGTTTAACTAATTCTGTCTTGTTTGGGCCTTTAGTGGGATATTTCTCAAACAGACCACTATGCTGCCTTGCCAAAGTGGTTGTTTTTACACAACACCACAGCAAGCAACCTGTCACAGACGGCAATGGAATGCTTACCTGGATGGCTGCACTGTAGCTGGCCTAAATTCAGAGGTACGAGAGCAACAGCCTTGGGAGCAACAAGTGAGTAAAGAAGGCCATGGTAAGAAAGAAATGTGAGTAGCATTTGAGACACTAAGACCTCATAAAAACTCTAGCCCTGGTTTTCATCACCGTTCAGGTCATTCACTTTCCTTCTTCAAAATGAGGAAAAGTGAACTCTCCTTCACTGCCAAAAAATACTACTGTTCAGTTCTCAGTAGACTTTCTAGAGTTTGGATCCTCTAGTAATACAGAAAGTGGCCTAGTCCTTCTTAATTGCAGCACGGCTTTATACCCCATCGTGGTTTGATTAGGGACTGGTTGTGTTTACCTTTGAGATATATGCCAAGTCCTAGTTTGAATAATCTTAGCTTTGTCATGAGACTTGAGGTTTAGCACCTGGATATGAATTTACATTTTATGAATATTTGCCATCACAGCGTGTAGAAGAAAAGCCTCAAATGGCTTTTGACTAGTACTTTCAGGTCAAAAAAGCTAAGTTTGGAGCCATCCATGTTATTAATTTTTCAGAGGCTCCTAGAAGCCCGTGTTACTGTTTAGTTACGTTTCTACTCCCTGGGTCTGTTGGTTTCTCTTTTTAAAAGTAGCTGCCATGTGATGTGAATGATATTTTCAAGTCCTGTGTTTGAGTTCTTGAGATACCAACGTGCAGAGAATTGGCAAGCTGTCTGAAACAAAGTGGCACACTTTATCTTGTCACTAGAAGTCTGTTCAGTCTGCTATTTGATTCCCTGTAGCATTTTGATTAAGAGCTCCAGTGAAGTTATGTGAAAAGTGAAAATCCTCTTTATTCTTTCTCTCCAAGAAAATGAGACGCACAACATTGTCAAAATATTTGCCTAATCTCACAGAATTGGATGCTTGTTGTAGTTCTTCTGACAGACCAAAACAATGGTCATTAAATGAGAAGCAGATGCAATAAGTATGCAAGCAAGCTTACCGTGATAGACTGATTGGGGGGGAGCTGCCAACAACGCTCGCTAAGCACTGGAGAAAAAAGGAAAATAAAGTCCTTCCTTGCAGTTGTACCCCATAAATAATCATTCTGTGTTAGTAATCTAGGCATTATGCTCTTATGTATCGGTATTTTCATATGTTCTCTTGCAATATTGACTTGAAATCTGGATGCTCCTTTTGGCTTACTGTAATTTTTTCCCTGCCAGTGAAAGAAAATGCCAAAGAAATGATTTATCTTGATTTTTTTTATTTTTTTTCTCTTCTGGTTTCACTCACTGTGCAGTGCTGTTATTTTGGGACTAAAGGATGTTGTCCAGAAAGAATCTGGTTAATTTGCAGCCTTGTGTGATTAGGAAGGCAGAGAAACTGGTAAAAACAAAGCACCGAGTGTGACCTTGGGAGCTGACAATTTTTGTATCAGATACGCAGTATGTTTCTTGAGCAGATAACTAGAAGTCTGCTTTCTGGTTGCAGGGTTGCTGTGTGGACCAATCAGGATACTAGTCCCAAAACTGCCTTAAACTATAAGGTCTGCCTTTAAGAAAGGGAGCTGTTATCTTAGAAAAGTGAAGAAAACTATCGTCCAGGGTCTTCTTCACAGGTTGTATACAGACTCTTTTGTGAGTACTGTTAGCGTTTGTGATTTCTTGTTTACCTGTGTTATTCATAAGTTATTTGTATTAGCTTCAGTGTGAGAATTCTTGATCCTTGAAAAAACCAAAACCAAACACTGGCAATATGGTTGTGTCATACTTGGTAGTTCAAATTCTGTCTCTCTCTGCTGCCCCATTCTCCAAATCCTTGCATCTTGTTTGCATTTGCAAGCACATGGGCATAAGCTTATCTTCAGAAAGAACAGAAAGAAAATGCTTGTTCTGGCATATGTGAAAAATCACACAGAATCACACAGAATCATCAAGGTTGGAAAAGACCTAAAAGATCATCCAGTCCAACCATTACCAATACTCCCCAGCTAAATCCTATCCCTCAACACAACATCCAAACGTCTCTTGAACACATCCATGTTCGGTGACTCCACCACCTCCTTGGGCAGTGCATTCCAATGCCTGACCACCCTTTCCGAGAAGTAATATTTCCTAATGTCCAGCCTGAATCTCCCCTGGCACAGTTTGAAACCATTGCCTCTAGTTCTATCACTGTGTACACGAGAGAAAAGGCTGACCCCTAGCTCACCACAACCTCCCTTCAGGAAGTTATAGAGTGCTATAAGGTCTCCCCTGAGCCTCCTCTTCTCCAGGCTGAACAATCCCAGCTCCTTCAGCCACTCCTCATAAGGCCTGTGCTCCAGGCCCCTCACCAGCTTCGTAGCCCTCCTCTGAACACGTTCCAGGGCCTCAATGTCTTTCTTGCAATGAGGGGCCCAAAAAGTGTACAATAAGGACACAGGGTTTAAGATCAGCCTACAATAAGGACATAGGGTTTAAGATCAGCCTATGCATTGCAGAGAAAGTTAAATGCAATAGGCAGCCTCTAAGCCAAAGGTACAACAGTCGTGCAATATGTTGCATTACAGAAATACATCATTTATTAACAAACAAACAAAATAAAGACACTGCTGCTTACAAGACTCACAAAACAAACTGAGTCCATCTTGACTGCAAAATCCTCTTCTGGTTCAGATGTCTCCTGGTGCTGGCTCCGTTCATTAGTGTGTGATAACTGGGATCAGTTGGTTACAGGGTCTGTGTGCAGAGACCGAGCACCCCTTCTGTAAAGGTTTACATTGTTAGTGCAAGCTGCAGGTATTCAGGGCCTGCATCCACATGAACAAGGCCTTGTTCACAACCTGATGTCTATGGATTGGATGTATTTGTGTGTGATGAACTGGAACTTGTGTCTAAGGCTCAGGAAGAATCCTGTTGTTTGTCTTACAAGTTAGACCTGGCCTTTTGCAGAGTGTTTTGAAAGAAAATGTGAGAACTACTGTACAGCTGCTTGCAGAAAAGAAATAATGTCAGGTAACACCACTGCTTGATTTTGGGTGGGGTTTTCTTCATACTTCTGGATCCCAACTGTAGACTGCCATAACGGGTAGTGATTTTTGTAAATGGTGTTTGCCTTGATTTCAAGGGCATGGAGTTACTTGGAAGAATGTTAGCCCATGGATTGTGAAATGCGGTATATAAAATGCTTCTGTAGCTGCCTGGTCACAGATTGAATGCTGTCCAAGTTCCATATACACAATAAATACAAGTGGCTTTCTTTGCATTTGGCTTTTGGGCGGTGTTACAATATTTCAGGTTCTCGTCCATTTATTTTTTTTCTTGTTTATTTATAAGAAGTTACAGAGAGTTGATAAGACCTGAAGGATTGAATGGATTGTTTTTAGTGTTCTGCAATGAACGTAAATCTTTCAGTTAACAGTTCCTCTTGGATATGAGATGTGTCAGTGTCTTGAGCTGGTGTGGTACCTTCTTATGTCGTCCTTCTTACATATGGCTAGAAATGGACACCGTTTAAGGTGGAAAGGAATTTCTGAGTGGCAAGTCAGATTGTTCCTTTCACGTAGCTGTCTGCTAAAGGAGAAGTGGTGATCCTGGCCAAAGCTTAAAAACAGCCGAATCAGACCCAAGGTCCAAGTTTAAACATCTGGAAAAAAATATTTATAATTCCTGAGAGAAATACAGAAATGTTGATCATTAAGCATGGTTAGAGAGACTTCATTCACACATGCACTGCTTCAGTGAGAGTTCAGCATAGGATAAAGGCTGGGTCTCTCTTCAGGATTTCCACGTGTCATCAACTCTGGGTCCATTCCCACTGACTTGCTCAGGCTGAAGTACGATGTGTTCAGGAACAAAGTTCTGCCTGCTTGCGGCCCCACTCTACTCCTTTTTGCATGGCTTTCTCTAAAACGTATTCTTTTCCATTTTGTACTTTTAATGGCTCTTATCCCTCTGGTGTCAAAAACACATAATTTGGGGGTTTTAGGCAGCACTGCTGAGGTCACTGACACCGTTGGCTGCAGCTCAGGGCTGGGGAGTGCTGGGTGGAGGAGCTGTGGTCCCACTGCAGGGCACGCTGCTGAGAGAGCTATTTTCACACAGGTTGGATAAAATGACCCAAAGCAGCTTAGAAAAGGTTGGCTACAGTTGATAACAATGAAATTACACTATTTTTCACCTATCCACATTAAAATATTATTCTTTTCATTTTACTTCACTGCTTGTCTTAGCATAGGACAATTCCCTGCAGAGACCAATGCATTCTAATGCTTTCAAGATGCAGGAAGAATGATTTAAGTACCAAAAGAAGTGATCTGAATTTCACTCTCTGCTTCTGATGATATGATTGTCTTTTCTGTGTTGTTTGATGCCTCTGCAAATTAGAGCAGTAGTGTAAGTGGCTAAGCTGGAACTCCTAGCTTACTCCTCCTGAAGGGTGTGAATTGCAAGGGAAAGTTAATCTTGGCAGTGCTGGGATTAGGAGCCTTATCTCCTTGAATGAGTGCGCTAACCACCTCGAGCCTCCCATTCACCATCTTCTGATTAGTTTCAAACTCAAGTTTAAAGCCAGTCACAATTTAATAAGAGGAATAAGTGCTCCACAGATGCTCAAAATATACGTATATATTTTTCAGGTTGTAGTTTCTGTCTACCAGTTTCAGCTGCCTTATGAAGAGACTGTAGCAAAGCAAAGTGACTTGTATTAATTTTTTTAATCAGTGAAGTTAAGCTGAGGGCCAAGTTGGAAGGCTTTGGTTCTACTGGAATAACATCTCTGATTAGCTTGGGGCAAAATTACTAATTCCAGTCAGGGATTTTGAATTTTCAGTTGAGCTTAATGTGCAAAGCCCTTAAATATTCTGTCATGTTTAGTAATCTGAAATATTGGGACCCTGTGAATCTGTGTCTAAAAGGCTCAACTGTAGAAAAATGCTGCTAAAGTTTTTGCTATAATATTCCAAACTAAACTGATTTTGACTGTACTGTAGTTTTCTGAACAGTAGTGTAGTATTTGAATATTTTTCATGTGACGATTTCTTCAGTGTTAAGATTATAATTCTATTTGGTACACATGAACTTGTAGTATTGTCAACAAATAAATCTTGTCAAAAGCTTTAGAATTTTTTTGAGCATTGTAGTATATTGGTGGCAACTCGGATACACGTCCAAGCACCAAATGTGAAGAAGCATGTACTGAAATGAATGTAAATTGAGTTCTAGCTGATGATTAGTAATCTATACAGCTGTTAGCTTGAACTCTGTGAAATCTGGGGCTTTACAATTCAGCAGGGATAGGAGCAGAAGTGGACAATTCCAGCAGTGATCTATGTGTTGTTAGTGGGTAAAAATAAATAGTTGATAATTGTGATAGCTTACGAAGAATGAGGTTATTTACAAATGCTCCATTTTGCATGTAATCTGACGTCTTTTCCCATGAGCTTGCTTATAATTCATATTCCGCTTTAATGTGCCTGCAAAATGTGCTTCTTTCTGAATGTGTATTATTTTTAGGATGTTATGTTTCCTTGGTGCATACACAATGAGCCTGAAATCCTGTAGGAATGTGTTTAATTTGAAAGTTTTATCCTCTGGGCCTGGTTAATTCAAATACAAGGCTCAGAACATTGCTGCAGCGCCTGGAAGAATGCAGGAATGGCAAATCATGTGCGCAGAGGCAACAGGGAGCCAGCGCTCCCTCGTCCTGTGATGCCTGCACTGAAAGGGGCTGCTGTCCTGAAGATCTCTCTTCTGCTGTTCCTCCGCTCACATCTTTCCTCCAGCAGTTCTGTGCACTAATAAAGGGAGCGTTCGGCCAGGTCCGCTTTCCTTTCTGCCCTTGGGGTAGTTCCTACGGGTCTCATTGTTACCACATGCACAGATCCTGTTATCCAGCAGCACGGTACGTAGCGAGGAGCTGCTTTAGCTTCTTGCTGGTGATGCAGTGCCTATACAGTAATTTAAGAGGGTATGTCGGTGCCATTCCCCACCCTGTTTTCTTTGGCAGATGGAAAAATACAGCTGCTACGTCGGTACTGCTCGGAGCAGTCAGCTATGTTTGCGTCCATAGGAATGTGTGTGCCGAGGAACAGGAGTGTGCAGCCTGCTGGAAAGCACTGCTGGCTCAGGGCTGGCCGTGAGGGGGGAACCAAAAAGCATTTTTCATAATACCCTGGGCACTGTATGCAGGATGTTATGTCTGGCTTAGACAGGGCTGACGTGGTGGCTCAGAATTTTATTTTTTTTTCTCTGGAAAAAAATAGATATAAGGGAAATAGGGAGCAAACTGGTACAAAATTAAAAGCAAGCTTTTTATTTCACAGTGAATAATTTGCAGCATCTTTCTTCTGAAGTATTGGGCTGCTGCTAGAGATAGAAAGCAAGCAGCATCGACTTTCCTGTAGCTGTATACAGGCCTCTTGAATATCCACATCCCAGCAGCCCTGCTTGGTGTCTGAGGAGGAGGCCCACTGCTGGCCAGTGGCCAGGAGGAGCCCCAGGCAGCCCAGCTGAAGGGCTGGTCCGGAGGGGTTAGGGATGAGGAGATGGGGATGGAGAGGACTGGGAGCTCCTGGCTTGGTGTTGGCTGAAGAGCAGCTCTAGAGCTGTGTGCACTGAGGTGGGAAAGGAAGGCGTCGGCTCCTTCCTAAAAGGGATGTGCAGTTGCCGTGGATGTGTGCGGCCATTTCTCCAAGTGCTTGGGAGGGTGGAGTGGCTCTGATTCCTTTTCCATAACTGATCGGGAGCAACTGCAGTTGAAAGATGCTTCCTTTCCAAGAGTAGGGTGTGGTCAGATTTCTGTGGTCTGAAAGTAGCCTGTATTCAGTTCCAGGCAGTGCTCAGACTGGTACCCTTCTTGGAATAAGGCTCTCTTCCTTGGCTTTCATTTTGACTTGATGCAAGACAGATTTTCTTCCTATCTGAAATCTTGAAGCGTGTACAGACTCTGTGCAGTCCTTGCCCTCTGTGGAATTTGCCAGACAGGGCCCAGGATTTAGCCACTCCTTTTAGAAACAAATGTATTTAAAAGCAAAGAGGGGAGGGGGAGTGGAGGTGGAAATCCCAGTTAGTGCTGTATCCCTGATTGACGGCTGCGTGCTGTCAACTGCCTCATTCGTTTCAGTATATTAGTAAATCCCCAAGGCCGATTGTTGACTGGATTAGACTACGTGCAAGTGCTTTTCTATTCCAGTGAGTTTGGTAGTCAGAGTCTCAGTGGCACAGCCAGTACAGAGCAGCCCCTGGCTTGGAATAGGCAAACCGTGCTTGTTTCCTCTTCTAGGCTGAGCCTTGCATCACCCAGGAATTAATAGGTCCCTCCTCCTGACTTTTGTATACAGCCCAAACAATAGACAAAGGTTTCTTTAATCATTTTTAATCACCATTTTTAATATTGAGATAGAAGACAGTAAAATGGCTGTGCCGTTTTATCTGCATCTCTGTAAACGACAGGTGCTTTGTCTGATGAAAGGGAACTGAACGTTTATTGGGATTCACTGCATTCTTCAGCTTCCAGAAGTTGCAGGGAAAGGATTATTCCCCCTGCTTCCCTAGGTGTGTACACTGGGACTTCCAGCTCAATTTTATTTTGCCGAGACTTTGGAGTCAAGTTTTATGTGTAAGTTTTTGATGTAGGACCTAATTAGGCCCTACATATCTTAATGATTTTTGCTACATCTGCATTAAAGATGGTACTGCATATATTTGCATGCAATTTACATTTAAAAGTTAGCCATGCTGTGAGCAATAATCATTTTAACTGAACACCATTGACAGTCAATATTGTGAATAAGCAGACATAATATGGATTTAAACATGCATTCTTTTGTCTTTCTCAAGCACCCTGCATAATTTTGGATTTCTTTTTAAGCATCTGAAGTTAGCTGTTGTCAGGAAGTTTTTCTCACAAACAAGTGAATGAGTGCAACTCCAAGATGAGATTTCTTACTTTAACTAGAGCTGTCTGTGCAGGGCCACGTCAAGTTACCCTGAAGTCTGAGCATATCTGGGCTGCAGCAAGTATCAAGGTCAGTCAGGATGCTCAGATCTGGCATTCATTTTGGAGCTCCAGATGTGTCTCCAAGTCTAGGCTGTGGCTAAGAAGGGGGTATCTGTTAGTAGCTATCGGCTCTGGTGTGTAAAGGGTTGTTTTCCAATCTGTTTTCAGAAGTGCTGCTAGTGGACAATCCTGAGAAATCCTGAGTCCTTTTGGGTATTGCCCTGGTAGCATGCTAGGTTCTTCAATTTTTCATCTATTAGAAATCGGGATAAGAATTTACAAATAGCATGATGTCATCAAAAGAAATGAACGGTTACCATAAAGGGCAAAGAATCTTCATCCTTTGACGTTTATGCCAAGCATTCATTCCAAGAGATGCAGATTTACACCTTAAATAGTCAAGGTAACGAACATACCAGCAGAAGTGTGTCTATTTAACTCAGCAAAATTCAGGCTGTGTTCCTTAGCTTAAGGGATCGACATTTTCCTTTCTGTGATTATGATGCCAGACTTTCATAAAATCTGTTCTAACAATCATAGAAGGATAAAGAGCACGAGAAGAGCTTTGTGTCTGCTAGTGGTAAGGCTAGTAAAGGTCGCACCAAGCCGTGTTCTCCTTAGGTAGAATTTGGATCTTATTCAATCAGAGAGAGAAACTAGAAGTTTGGGTTTGGTACTCCAGGTAACATGTACCAACCAACAGAGCCAAATGTTAATTTTCATCTTGGCAGTTAAGTAATTGATTTCATCCTTCTTGGCTTTTCCTACCATCACTCATCTGCAAGCAAATAATTTTCCTCCTTTGCATTTACTTACAAATACTTCTGACTGTGTGGATGTTAGAGGCAGCTGAGGGTTAGCAGATCAGCAAGCTGATGGATTAAACATTTGATTCTTCAATATTTAAGTTAACAGGAGGTTTTTCCGCTGTTTTGATCCTGTGCCCTAGAACCATTCCTCTGTTCAGGAATGGAATTAATCATTTCTTCTTCTGCAGTATTCCCAGTTAGGTGGAGACGTGTTCCTGATTGTGGAACCTTTTATATTTAGTACCTATAGCTTCTTCCTCTAGAAATTGAGTGCAATTTAATACATCTGAGAAGTTACAAATGAATATGCTATTTCGGTAACAGCATGAAATGAGTTGTGCTGGTACACCAGCTCCATGCATGCCAGCTGATGTGGTTTCATGAACTGGAGTTACCAGTACTGGATTAAGCGTTATGGTGCTGCTAGAACTGACTGATAGTATGAGGACAGCTGTGTTTCCCTTGCAGTTGAATCCACTGTGATTCCATCTGTACTGTGCATTGTAAGAATCAAGCAGATGTCATGTTAATAATCACAATAACAGAGGCAAATGTACATTAGATAATCTATGAAGTAACTGTTGTGTCTCACCAAGCATCAGTGAGTGAAGATTTACAGAGCGGTAAATGCTTCAGGAAGACTTATCTTGAGTCAATGTTTCTGGCCTGTTTAGAACTTGGATTCCTTCCTGCACAGCCTCAGCAGTGTGCTGTTGCTCTGAGGACTACACAGCACATGAGCTACGTGATACCTACCTCGCCTGTACAAGTTTAGGACAGTATGCTGTTGTAAGACTTCATTTGGGCTCCTGGATCTCTGCTCTTGTGGCTGCTGGAAAACTGGCTTTACAGTAGCTGATTTTGCTCCTAAAGAAAGGTCACTGCAGTGTGTTTCAGTGATTTTGTTCTGTATTAACTGTGCTTCCTAATCTACACAGGTTTTTTTAATATCATTGTCATCTCATCCAAGTCCATCTAACAGCTTTTTCCATTGGGGCCATTTTCAGACAAAAGGCTTTCAGGGCAGAGCTACTTCTCTTACTTTTCACCGCAAGAATGGCGTGGGGTTGTTGCTGTTATTTATTTTATTATTATTATTATTATTATTATTATTATTATTATTATTATTATTATTATTGTTGTTGTTGTTGTTGTTGTTGTTGTTGTTATTGTTATAAAAGCCTAAAAATGAATTTTCGTATTTCTTTTGTAAAATATGAACTTAGTTTCAAAATTTACCATCTCTGTAGCGTTCCCTGCTTGGAGGGTGCTTTTCCGAGGCAATGTTTCTGCTGTTGTATTTGCAAGCAGCTGTTCTAACGATCTGAATGGCGATCATGTGTTGCTTGTTACCTGTTCTATGAGGGATGAAAAAGCTGGAGGGTGATTAGTGATCCTGCACTTCTCTCAAGTGATGAGAAACTGAAACAAAAGAGAAGAATGCAGAAAATTGAGCATAAAAAATTAATGTTTTACTTATAAAAATCTTCCAGATGAAGCACAAAAAGGGAAGAAGAAGAAGGAAATTCTTACAGTGAGCTCAAACAAGTGACAGATTTGAATCCAGCTCAGAATACTTTCTGTATAGCATGTATGGTATACCTGTAATGGAAAGTTAGTGTTCTCTAAAATGCTTTCCTCTTAGATTTATGCTCTGAAATGATTGAAGCAGGCTAAGCGTAGAACTTTTGAAATACCCTGCCTACATGCTATCATTCAGGCAGTATTTTATAAAAATTGTTTAAGAGGAGTGGTTCTCCATGGCTGTTTACTGCTCTAAGCTGTTTAATGCTCAAAATTACGAAGCCTCAGAATGCTTCTTGGTTTATAGTACACAGCAAATGGATGTACAAACGTTTAGAAGTTCCATGGAAGGTGAGCTTGCACCATTTGTGGTTTATGTGTTTATTAATCTGCTGGGCTTGATTTCTTCTATTTTACATAGTGCAAATTAATGACTTGGTAAGCTCTTCATGATGGTCTGACCTGGTCTGACCGTGTCTTTAGAAATCTGTTACTACACATAGCAAAATGCAAACGCCCACTGCTGAAGGTGCTTTTCTATTCTGACATTTATTTTGTTTAATGAAGGGAGTGTGCGACCAGATTGCCTTGGCAGAACCCTCGTAGAGTTAGAATGGATGTATGTATGAGATATTTTCAATCTACTGTTCATCGTATTTTGTTATTTAGGCCTATGACGACTTATGTAGATTTTGCACTTGGAAAACAGCCTTGAAATCATAATTTATCCTGTCTTTTTGTAAACTAGTGGTGGGGAGACTTTGCTGAAGAGTTTGCCGTGGTTTCACTTATTAGCTATGATTGTGCATCGAATTCTTTAACTGTAGTAACAGCCTTGTACTAAGATTGTATTTCTGCAGAGCTCATCAGGAGGTCATCATGTAGAAACTCAAAATATCTGTGTATATATATTTTCGTTCAGAGTTCAACAGCGTGAGATTTTTAGTACCGTGGTTATTTGACTTGTGCTCTTTGCCCATGCACTTGATGTATGCCTCAGTTTTATTAAGATCTCTGTAGAACCGACTTTAAAGAACTCAGCTTGATCCTTGCACCTTGGATTGGCCTTAGGACCTCTTCCAAACAGATGTCCTGACTGATGCTTCTCAAGGCGTTTGCAGGTATCCAGGATTTAGAGGAAGCATAAATAGCCATGAGGAGAAGAAAAGGTCACAAGCTTACTTAACAGAACAAGCCAAAAAAAACAGTTTGCTTGTTAAAGCAGTTGAAATTCTTCTTTGCTTTCATCTTGTTTCTTGGTGGATATTTTGTTCTGTTTTTAACAGCAAATTAATCTCCTCTGTCAAGAAATGCTGTCAGTAAAGTGGAAGCATGGTAGGTAATTTATATCAAGGAATAAAACCTCATAAATAGGAGGGAAGAAAAGGGTGTTTTCTTCGGTGCTGTAAAGTGAACGTCTTTGAGATGTTCAAAAGGGTTGTAAAACTTCCCCACTTTGTCTTGTGATGTTTGTAAAGCAGGATCCTACCGGTCAGGGGCTGCACATTCTTGGGCCATGGACGTGCATGAAGAACCATCCATCTGCATCCATTTAGGAGGGGCAGCACACAAACCTCCTTGCTGGCATGCATGGAGCACCATACATTGTGCAGTGGGGGAAAATGAATGTGTTAAGCATCCATTCTGATCAAAAGCAGCAAAATGATTTGCCTTACTTTCCTTACTAATCATCTGCTGTTCTCTCCCTCAAATTAACGTGATATTATGGAGGTGTCAGATGAGGTCACTGATCCATCCGTTTGTCTGTGGTGTTACCTTTCAGGGAAAGATACAAAAACTCTACTTAGCAAACCAGTTCATCTGTCTGTGCTGGCAGGGGGTGTATTAATTATCCATATGAACTCCGGGAGTTTTTCCTCGTCTTTTGGCCTTTTATGATCTCCTCTGGCAATGAGTTCCACTGGCTGCTGTGTCTGTTTAGCTTGATCTCTTCATGTATTTTTCTGTGTGAAGGGATAGACAAACAGCTTATGTGTTCTTTACCTTTTAAAAACTATCAATTTATTGTGTATATTTCTATCCTACTTGATCATCTATTTTCGGAATGAAAGTGCCCAAATTTCATAACCGTAGTGCAGTTTTCATATACTGAATTATTTTAATGCAGCTGTTACACATTATACTTCTTGTTTATGCAGTAAACTCTTTGTAAACTTTTCTTTGCGTGAGAAACATCAGAGAGAATATGTTTATGCTAAGTGATATCATGATTATTTGAAGTTTTTCTGATTAGAACAAAAACACGAGAACATACTAAGCACAAAACATGCCACTGGGTGCTGGGTCTTTGCCTTTGGTTTCAATTCTCTCTTAGCCTCAGTGTTCTTCTGCCTTACTTTTCCTGTCCTCCCTCAAGCCTTTCTGTGCACCGTCAGTTATTTCCATTCTAGTTGGACTTTCTTAAGCAGTCTGTGAGTATCTGGAGGCCAGAATAAGTGAGATTTGTCTTGCTAGTTCAGAGCAAAATCCTGCTTACCAGTGTCTCTTTTTTTGTTTTGTATTTGACAGCACTTTCTCAAAAATGTCTTCTGTGCAAAATTAGAACTGAAGATATGTTGTTATATGCCAGGGGAGCAGGGGATGAAGAATTTAGAAAGCCATGCATCTGCAAATAGCTCTGTGACCAGATTGTTACATGGCTTTGTGAAATGCTTATAAGTCAGCTCTGTCTCCCTTTTTGCCACTGTAAAATGCCTAAATAATACTTTTCTCACCACGGCTTCCATGGCTTTATTGAGGCTTAATTAGTAGGTGCCCACAACACACAGAAAAAATTGCCGCGTTTCTTGGAGTTAATTACAGTGATATGCTTAGTGATGCCAGAAGCCCATAAGATTGCCCTTGTGAGAATGGTCGGAGTTGCTGCTGCCAAGTGTTGTTTCCTTCAGGTCACGGATCTAAGAAAGCTCACGGCTGAATTTCTTACGTTGAATACCATGAAATAATTAAACAAATTGCTCACTTTATAGTATCTACGCACTTTAGATGATTAATGGTTAATCCAGGATCTATCAGAGAGACTCTCTTCTTTCATCTGGTAATTCCAGCTATCAAAGATGACTTGAGTTTCCTCTTCAAAGGACAACTGATCTGATCAGCAGCTTGCAAGGATCCCCTTCTGGTGCTGTTGGCTTGATGCAGGTGTGTATGTGCAGGTAGGGTAACTGCAGTCTGCAGTGAATGAGGTTTGTGTATTACATTTGTCTTTTGAGAGGGAAGTCTGGGAAGTTCTCTTTGCTCTATAATAAACACGTGGCTTTGAGTCATGTGCATCTGTTCTGGAGATTTTGGCTCTGGATATCCGTGTTCTTGACCATTGGTGCAGTGGGTAGCTTCACACTGTCAGTTGTGAATCTGACAGTGGCTGTGGCTGAGAAATTGTGGTGAGTGGGGCTACCTCTGTAACAGGGTGTCCGCATATGCGTGAAGAAATATGATTTCTTCTCTGTTTCCCTTTGCTGTGGTTCGCCAGTACTTTCTGTCCCAAAGCTTAGACCCATCTGCTCTACACCTAGACACACCCCAGCTTTCACACTGCTTTCCATTTCTGATTTGGCAGTGCGAGTCTGAGCATTTGGATTCCCACAAGTAGCAGTTACTGCCCATATGAAGCAGAGGCAGCACCTAAGTAAGTTTCTAATATCTTCTAACGATCTGTTTTCAAGTGTCTCTTCTTGGCTCTAGTTATAAGAAGCATTGGAATGCAACAAGGTATGCCTGTATCCCTTGCTTCTACTGCTAACTTCAGGATTGGCAAGTTTTTTGATGAACTGAACTAAACAAAATAAAGAGGAGGGTGGAGTTGGAGACTGTGGGTGCTCTTCCGATATAAGTAAAGAAAGTTGCAGATAAATACAGCAGTGCTTGCTGTAAACCTTGTGAGATAATTTAAGATGACTCCTTTGAGTTTAACCAGAGGCTTTGTCGCTGGTAGCAAAAGATTTGCTACCTGAAGAAACAAGTGTGATGACTAGTCTTAAGGGATAGCTGTTATCTGAACTGTGATTTGTGTAGGAGACTCTTCCTGTTTTCTGCATTCAAGGAAGCAGGAAGCATGACATTGCTGGTACTTACCTGTATGGTAGGAACGCTGCTGTTCTACATCAACCACTGCGTAGGGTTTATCCATGCTAAAACATGTCACAGTGGCTGTGCTAGGTCAGATCAAGCTTAAACATCCTGTCTGAAATGGTAGCCCTGTGTCTAAACCATTTAATATAAAAACAAATTTAATATTTTAAAATCAGTATTTGCATTTGGAGGAAATGAAAGCTTCAGTCTTCTTTATGAAGCCATTGCTCTAGTTTCCTCTATATTCATTCTTCTAGCATGTTCAGAAGCTCTCTGATGTTCAAGATTGAATTAACAGGATTCCCCCTGCTGTTTCTATTGAATTCAGTTAATATAATGAGTTTATTGTTAAATTATACAAAATAAAGTCTGCCGTGTGGCAGTAATACCAGTGAGATCACATAATTTCCGCCTGGTAACTAGTGCCTGTACCGTAGGTTAGAACTTAAATGGTGGGGTGTGTGTGTGTCTGTCAGACATGTTAAATACTTATCATAATAATTTCATTTGGACATATAATCAGCTATAAAAGCAGTGTGCCTGTGACATGGAATGCAATACTTCTCTCCCTAGCATGGTAAGTTGATTTCCCTACGGCTTTCTTGCTTCGCTTCCGTATGCTTAAAAACTCACAGAGTGTTTTCCTGACTTGGTTAATGCAAATTGTCATACCTGTTGCTAGACCCAAGTATTTGAAGAGCTGTTGCTTAAACTGATGCCTCTGTGAAATTATTCACTCTGATGCTTGTGATAATACAGACGTGTTCTGGGGAGGGGCTCGGCCATACCTTAAGGCAGCACCAACCAGACAGCACAGCCCTGCTTGCTCAGCAGCTATGTTCCTATGTTTTCTTCTGTGCCACTGCAGTTTCAGCATATAAACAAGTTTTGTGTGCCTTTTTAAACTATTTTTTTTTGTTTGTTTGTTCCATTGTCTGTTATTTCTCTGCTTGATAACAGCTCTTATCCATTATCCCTCTTACTGTTTTGTTCCTGCATGTCTCCTTTTGTAGCCAAGTGTAAAAGCTAGCTAGAAACTAAATGTTTGTGTATTCTCACATTGATTCAAGTGTCAGAGCCCTGGGGTTCTAGGGTGATTGTTGTTAATGACTGCAGGATTTGTCCTAAGTGAATGTCATTACAGAGCATTATTTGTTTTTTTTCTTAATTTTACGCACTTTGATTTTCTGTGATGTGCCTGTTCTCCTATGAACTGCAGGAATTTTAAGCACTGAGGCCTGTCCAAACCTGGAAAATACATAAGATTCAGTTTTGCTGTTTGTTTTACTTGGTTCCGATCTCCAAATGATACAGGCCTACTTGTTGTTTGCAGGCTTGTTTATATTTCAAGGGGATTCTAGCGCTTGGATTTTTGTCCATTGCTAATTGAAAGCCCATTAAACTTAAAGCCTGCTTGTGATTGATTTAAAACTGTTATTTGATTGGTAAAACTTTGAGAGATGTGGCTTTAGTACTTAAATGCTTGCAAGGCATGTATGTGCGTGTGTGGATCTAAACCTGAGATGATTGCATAAGCCCCTCTGCAAACTGCTGACTTACTGCTGATGCTTACTCTGAGATGAGATTTATTTAACATTTGGAAAGTAACGTGTAGCTAATGTTATTACCATTCTTTCAGGCTTTATTTGAAAATAAAATAAAACAAGAATAAGAAAACCAAACCACTCCACTTCTGGAAAGTTATTTTTCTTTCCTGTAAAAGACCTCTACACATTAAATATATTGAATAATTTTTCCATCAGTTGAGCGGCACAAACTATAAAATGTTAACTCTAGAAAGGTTTCTGTTCCAGCTGCTGAACTATTTAAAATGTTAAACATGTTACAGGAAGTTGTTTTTTCCACTCTTTTAAGTGGTTCTAAATGTTGGAGAGATGTTTAAAATTCTTACCTCTCTTGCCCTCCCCAGAAATCCATCTGCAGCTCAGCTGCTCACAACGGTCTCTGCAGTCGGGGCCTGTTTAGGTTTTGCTCATGAAACCAAGTGTGAAATCTGTGGCCACGAGCCAATCCTGTCCCATAAGGCTGAGATGGCTGCAGTCTTCTCAGAAGCTAAAAGAAGAGGAAATGGGAGGACAGGGCTGCGTATTTATAAAAACCAGCCTCTCCAGGCATCGTGTTTGATGATTCAGGTCTTCCTTGCAGGCCGTCTCCAAAGGCTTCCTGCTGCAGGGTTCTCTTCTGCAGAGGGAGCAGGGTGCTGTTGCTGGATGACCGTGGGTGACTCATCTTACTTCAGCTTGTCCTGGTCCCCACGTGTGGTTTGAGTAATAACTTGCATGCTGATTGCATGGGGACTGCTTGAGAGAGGTTAGTTAGAAGTTGGCTTCTCGTAGCTGATTTGGGGTGTGAGATTAAATTCACAAGTGCATGACAAATCACAGAGAACCATAAAGGTTGTTATGTGATGTCCCTAAAGGAGCTTGAACTCTGTTGGAAATAGTAAATGCTTTGTGTGTAAATAAGTACTGTAATTTCTTCAAAGTGGGCAGTCATGCACTGGGACAGTGATCAGCACGAGTGGAGTCCCATCATGTAACAATTGAAAAAAAAACTATGTAGATGAGAGGCTCCCAAGCCTCTGATTATGAAAGCAGCAAAACCTTGTTCTTAAGGTTCTGAGGGTGGATGGACAGCATTTCTGTGGCCATTCTTTTCTCTTTTTCTTTGTGCGTTTGGTGTGCAATTTTTTTTTTTCTTCAACAGAAAGACAAACAATGTAGTAGGCGGACCAGCCTTGGCTTGCAAAATACGTTTCTGAGGGAGAAAACAGCCTTAGTAAATCTGGTGCCTAGAAAGAGAAGCAGGCACAAGGTACCGCATGGATTTTTCTCTGCTCTTTCTTGAGCTGGGCTGTTAGCTCAAATAAGTATAGAGAAGACGAGAAGTTGCAGGCTGAACTAGGACTCCTGGCAAGCATCAAATCAGTCTGAAAATACCACTCCAAGTTAGAGACAGTGCTCCAGTTAGAAGTGTGACATCCCACACAGATCAATGTGAACAACTGCGCTGGGAAAAGTGTTGGGTTTATCTGCTGCTAAATAAGAAAACATGTCTAGCTGTAAGACAGGAGAAAGGATGGAACTGGAATGAGGAGCCTGGGGCTTGAGGAACAAAATCCTGCTCCAAGGTCACCTTTCACCAAAGTTAGGGAGGGGAGATTGAAGAGAGCTTTCTTGCTGCTTTTGATGGCTAAGGGCTGCTGCAGTCCTGGCAAATCTCTCAGGAGTGGTTCAGGAAGATCTGCTGCCATACCTGAGGCAGGCACTCATTTATCTGAGGCACAGTGCTCCGACTGCTAACAACCAGCCCAAATTGGCTTATTTTTTCACATTTGTCACAGAGCCAGCTGCATTGTCTCAGCTGTGCCTCTGAACAGGGAAGCTCAGACCCAGAAAAAGTTTGTCATTACCATTAAGGGTTTCTTCATCCTCTTGTCCTTCTTTTATTTTCTATCTATTTTTTTCTATCTCTCAGTTTTTCTTTTGTTATCTTGGAGTCTTTCCAATCTCTTCTGCACATAGGTGCTCATTCCTTACAGTATCTTGTTAGAACATACACTGACAAAAAGGTGAAATTTCCTAACTCTCAATGGACATTTCTTAGACTTATTTTGAATACAAACTCAGTACCACTTTGTGCTCTGGTTATACTCGCTGCCCTCAAATAAGTAATCTTGACTAGATCTCAGCTGGATTGAAGGTAATCTCTAGGTAGTGTTTCTCCTTTTCCCCTCTCTGGCAAATTTGTCTGCATGTCCCCTGGTGATGAGATGAGGGCTGCTTCATTGCTGCAGAAACTCTTCTCAGAGAAGAGAAAAATATAGAGAGGGAAAAAAACAACCAGGGATTGCCTGCATGCATACTAGACAAACGTTTCCAAATTGAGATGAGTCTTGCTCCGTTCCTGATAATGAGAGAGAGGGAGCAGCAGATACCCCCAGTTTACATCAGGTGCCCTCAAACAACAAACTACGTTTGGGGTCTTTGGTAAGAGAGCTCCCACTCACCTCTGCTGTTATACTGTGACATTTCAAACAGATCTCTTGGAAAGAAATGCTCTCCTGCTTGAAAGCATTACAATTTCCTGTAATAGCTGATGAGTGAGGTAGTGGTAGAACTGACAGGACGATAATACTGGTCGTGCTTGGAGACACCATCTGTACAGCTGGAAAAGTTGCTAAAATGAAAAACCTAGATCATTTCCAGAAACAAATCCATTCACAGACTTAGGAGCATTTGCCATGGAAGATTTATTCAGCACAGACTACTTAGTTACAGGTGCTGCTACTTAAGTGTCACTCATGCACAGCTGAGTGCTGGTTTTGACATCAGGTTGAACAGTCTTAAGAAAGCCCTGTTACAGTGACAGTCACTAACGAGTTCCTTCATGTGGAGAGCACTGTAAATATTGGTACCCAGAGCTTGAAATTTATTGGTAACGTAAGTGTGGTAAGAGATTGCTGTTGTGTTACTTTTGTGATCATTTCTGTCAGGGTGGATGAAGCAATTGTGTTTCAGCAGTGCTGATGTGCTCCAAGTACTCTGAAAGCACCTAAGGCTTTCGCAGCTCCTGGTGGCTTTGTGGGTTTTGTAGTCTCAAAACCCTCACCTGCAAATATTTATGGATTTAAGTGACCCTTTTGTACTGGATAGAGGTAAATCTTTACCAAGCACAAATAAAACGTGTCATTGCTTTAAAAAACAAAACAAAACTTTGAAATGTGCCATTGTGTCGTTTCCTTCCCAGACAATGTCAATTCAGTAGCAGGTGGGTATGGAGATGGCTTCCACATGATGTTGTTAGTGATGGAAGCGCTGAAAATACAGCATTTCTATCCAGGAGACTTAGGAATTGTGAAGTTCAGCTCAGGATTGTTGAATGCATTGAGTAGCCAACAGTTTTTGGTTAGTTTTGTGTAGTAGGATTGTCTTCCTTTCTTCCTTTCTTCCTTTCTTCCTTTCTTCCTTTCTTCCT
>JAPSGF010000010.1:5484711-5577956 GCA_035772895.1 Perdix hodgsoniae
TTTTTTTTTGTGGTTAAGTAACTCGAGATGATCCTTCTATGACTTCTGGCATTTACAGCTGAAAATTGAAGCATTTTATGCAAATTGATAATGAATGAAAATTGATAAAAGGAAAAACACAAAAACCAGCAGTTTGTCTTCTTGAGAGGTGAAATTCTTATTTGAGAGATTGTTTTAAATTATCTTCTCTTCTAATTAAAGTGATCCTGAAAGCTGCTGATGTTCTGAATGAACTTGTCTTGCCTATAAAGATCCTGTTCTGAACTTGTGGAAATCGGTGTGCTTTGAGATATGGTACAAGGGAATGACACACCAGAAAGATGAGACAGGTTGTTTATGTGAAGACATGGAGCAGCTCTGCGTGGTCAGCTGCTCTCTATGAGCCATGTCCACACACACAGAGGAGCAGAACATAAACACTGACCTTCAGTAGCTGCTTACTAGGGAACTCATTTCCACATCCTTAGTGAGGTGATACTACTGACCTTAAAGGGATTGGTAGAGAACATGAAGCCCAAGTGTCACAAATCTGTAATGGTACTGCTTGTTGAAGGTCTCTGAGGCACTGTTGGCTCCTGGATTCTGAGCAGAAGCTCAGGGATTAGACTTGGGTCCATCTCATCCCAAACAAGTAGCCCCTGGGTTATGACTGTCCATTACGTTTGACCAGGTGTTTGCACACACATGCAGGTTTAGACATTCTCTCAGATATGCTTGTGGAGAGGGTCAGAGCCACTAGTTTGTATTCTACTGCAGGCAGAGCAGAACTGCAGTGAGTTTTGACTCCTAGAAATTGTCTGGTACCTACAGAATAGGCCAAGTGGTTGTTCTTGTGAGTGTGGAGGGCCTTCAGTTTGAAATGTAATTATAAATCCAGACTTTTTTTCTTTTCATTGCAGGATGTTATTTACTTTGCTGGGAAATGTGTGTCATGAAAGTCAAATAATACCAACTGCATTACAAAAACTTTTAAAGACTAGCTTTTGTGCAAACTAACAACTATCCAGCAAAATGAATTATTTCTAATTTATTTGCTTTTAAGAGCACCTACCGTGTTCAGTGTACAAAGAAAGCATAAAGTATTCTATTTGTAGTAAACTCCCCTGGGTGTAACAGGGATAACTGCAAGCTGAAGTAGTGTTTGTGCATGGTAGAACAGTGTTATATTTTATTATCTGTGTAAAATCTGGAGTAAAGCTCGAAGCACCACAATGTAGTGTTCTGCCACAGAGGCACACTAAAGGCTTCTGGAAGTCTGTCTGTTAATGGACTTATTTACCTCTTTCTACTTTTCTGGTTTCAGCTGGGACAGAGTTGATTTTCTTCATAGTGTCTGGTATGATGCTGTGGTTTGGCTTTAGGAGAAGAAAAAAAACATTGTAGCACACCAGCATTCTAGTAGTTGCTGAGCAGTTCTGTACAGAGCCAAGGACGTTTCAGGTTTTCAGCTCCTTGATTTCTACTGCCAGCAATGAGGGCAGAGAGGACACAGGGAACCGAGAGGGGCAGAATCAGGGCAGTTGACCTGAACTGGCCAAAGGGGTGTTCCACACCATATGATATGATGTGGAAAAAAACAGAAAACTGGGAGGAGCTGGCTATGGGGGCAGCTGCTGCTCAGGGACTGTTTGGGCATTATGCAGTGAGTGGTGAGCAATTGCTTTGTGCATCACTTGTTTTGAATATATACGTGTGTCTGTGCACATGTGTACGTACGTATATGTTGTTAACATTACTGTTATTTTTCCTCTTTTTCCTTCCTTTTCTGTCTTAAATAATTTTTATTTCAACCTACAAGTTCTACGTTTTATTATATTATTATATGTTTTTTTTCATTCCCGTGTTCTTTGCCCCATCTCTCTGTGGGAGAGAGCAAAGGGCTGTGTGGTGTTCAGCTGCCTGCCAGGTTAAACCACAGCACTTACCTTTTGGTGTATAGAGGTATTTTCAGAGCATTTGAGTACATTGTATCTTAAATAGATATGGAATTGTTATATTAATATGAAAGAATGAGACAGTAAATGCAATAAGAGGATTGGCACCTTGAATTCCATATGAAAATGTAGCATTCTCTGTGAAAAGCTTTTTCTTTTGTTTTAAAAGTAGTTTAATAGCATAGCTGTGCTGTAGTATTGTTCACATAAGCATGGTAGCACATGAATCATCCAATAAGATGCAGAATAAATGTTTGTGTTAGAAAGCATAGTGAATGTTTTTCTCCCCCTCACTTTCAGAAAATAGGCTCTGCCAGGTAGCATGCAACTGCAGAGTCCCACTGTTCTGTGGTCAGGATTTCAAATGGAACAGTGGAAGAAGATGAACATTAAATTCTTGCCTGCACTTGCCAGAATGTCTTTTTGGAAGATTATTTAAATGGTATTTGCTCTTCATTCAGAATAAGCTACTTGACTGATTTATGATTCTTTTTATTGGTTGAATTTAGTCAAAATAAGCAGTAAAGTTTTATTTAGTGCTATCATACAAAGCCTGAGTTTCAAAAGCACTCAGATACGTAGTTGACCTTTCAGTTTTAAAGGGGTTGTGGGTTTGGTTTGTCTCTAACTATGAAAATAAATAAGATGGTTTTGCAGCGTAATAAAAAATGTAGGCTTAGGGGAACACTCTTAATGGCAATATTCTTACTTTTCAACCAGCACAGCCAGGCTTTCGCCTCCAATTTCGCTGTTTAATGTCTCCAGAATACGATATGCTGTGAATATACAGCTCCTCCTAGCCTGTCATCAAGATGTAGAAACAGCTATTGTTGAAGACTGTGTTTCTAAGAGGGATACACCTGTCAGCTTATGAGCATCCCTTGTGGTAGTTTGCTTGTATTGGTTTGGAGTTCTTTGTTGCTTTTAAAAAAAAAACATTAGTGTCAATATTTTTAATAGATGGTATAAGATGAGGCCCAGGCAGTCCATTCCTCAAGGCTGAGTGCTAAGGGACATGCATTTACACACCATGTTGCATAAGTGCTTTCTTAGTTACCTTTACACATACTTCTCAAGCACTATTTTCACACCTTATGGTTCAGAGCAGAAGCGGAGTCTTGCCTATAGCTTGGAGCAGTTGTTCTCTTCATCTGTGACCCACCATTACAGATGCTGTTGTGGAGAAGTAGATGAATCTCCTGCATTTTAAGGTAGATTTTTGAGGTAAACAGCTAAACAACTTTAAAACGTATTCAATTTGAACCTCAGTTTAGATTATTTTCCACAGTGCCTTTAAAAAGTCAGCTTTTGTCCTTACTAAGAAAGGGTGAAGGTGACAGGGAGGAATTTCTTATTTTTCTCTTTAGAACAGTTGGAACATTTTAGCAAAGCTAAGCCTGATTTATGTCAGTAGCTGACACTGGGGACATCCCTGTGATGTTCTTATAATGGGAAAAGAATACAAGCCACATACATCTTATTGCAGATCAGAAAAGGTGTAGATGATCCCTGTCTTGATGACAATCCACACTTATTAAAAAATAAAAATTAAAAAAAATCTGGTGGTCGTGATTATTGAGCAGCCCCTGGAAAAAACGCAGCAGACTGAGGATTGCAGGGGCTGCAAGGACTCACGGTCCATATTGTGAGGGAGGAGACAGGATGAAGCTGCTGTGCCGTTGCTGAACCAGTGTGTCTGGGTGACCTGCAGGGCTGCTGTAGATCACTGTCATCTTCATTTTATTTTTTCAGAGTATCCATGGGATTTAGAAGTGAAAATATCCCTGTTATATATGACAAAGCTGCTTTAGATAAGGCTCAGATTTATTTGAAGTGGATTGATCATTAAAATCTTTGTTTTCCAACTGAGAGGAAACTTAGTTACAAATTCAATTTATAAATATTGTGCAGATGTAAAAGTGAAATAATTGCTTTCTTATAGTATTAAATAACTACAGTCCAGCTCGATGTTGGCTGTTAGAGGCCACAGCAATGCAGCCTCATAGCTCTGAGCAGCTGCTCGTGCTCCCCTATGGGCAGGGGTGGGGTTAAGCCATTTAGCGCTGGTGCAGTGTATTCTGTGTGCTCTGTAGTGCCCCCGCCTTGTTTACATAAATGGGATTGATCTCTTCTGATTGAATTCAGCTATAATCTGAATCTGTATAGGATCACGTAATCGGAAAGCTGCTGCTTTTCTAAGGCAGCACCAAGGGCGGGAGCTGTTTGTTTACGTCCTGCTTTTACTCAGTGCTGTTATTTGTGCTGTGGAAAAGCATCGCGCCAATTTCCAGGAGCCGAGGGGCCAACCTGGCCGTCCAGACATAAGGCCTGGATGTGGCTGAGGGCGCAGCAGGCAGCGCGAGGCTGGGCCCGCTCCCTGCCTGCTTCCACAGCGCTCAGGCCGTGTCAGGGCTGGGGGTGAGCTTCTGCGGGCCCCCGCCCTGCGGAACCCCCCCGCCCTCCCTGCTTAATCCAGCCATGTGCCCGAGTGCTCAGCGAGGGGGATTACTTAAAGTCTGCATATTTTCATCTTCCCTGCGTCCAGGTCAATTTACTGGCTGGGCACAGTGAGCCAGAAACTGATTGGTGTGGTGCAGTGCGGGAGCTGCCAGCGGAACTTTAATAAAAGGCGAGGCATCAATTTGAGAGGTTACTATGTTTACAGGTTCTCCTGCCGGAAAAATCACAGGAAAGGCAGGCCAAAATAAACAGCCAGTTTTTCTTTTTTCCTTCCTTTGTGGCTAGGTGATTATATTTAAGAAAAGTGTAGGAATTTCCATCTTTCCAGTGACACCATATGAGAACCCGCTTAGCACTGAATAGTGACAGCAAATGCTGAAGTGGAAAAAATATTTTCATCCATCTGCACTAATCTTCTTTTACTCCAAGATTTAGAGAGAGGGGGAAAAAATGAAAGAGTGGAATCAGAAAAATCTTAAAAGCTCGGCTTAAGCTTTTAGCTTTGCCAGCTCATTCCCTAGTCAATGAAGAAAGTGCCAGACTTCTGCATTTGTGGTAGGGATATTGGGATTTTAATAATTTGAACAGTGATGCCTGCAGACCTTATTACTGGAAATAAATAAATATCAGCCTTGAAATATAAACAGAGGAAGGAGAAGTAATAGCTGTGCAGAATTGATTTTTTTAAAGCAGAGTGGAATACAGTGTATGACTGGAAAAAACCGTAGACCAGTACCTTGATGTTTAGAGAAACCTGTAGAAATAGTCTGTTTTTGTTTCTGTTCCTACATAATTTCTATCTTATTATGCTGTGGAATCAGTGATCACACACGTTGTTGTGAACTGCACTGATCACTGCCTATGGAGTCCTGTTCAACTGATAACAAACTTGGAAGGATTTACATGTTCTGAATTATTCTCTTGCTGCTTTTACCTTGATATATGTCACATTTTCAAGGACTTTTTCGTAAGGAAGCCTAGGGTATTCTACTCCTTTTCGGCAGCGGATCAGACTTGAAAGTCGCATGCTTGCTTAATCAGGAATATTTTTTTCTTACACTATTGTGGGGCCATCCTTACAAATACAAGGAAGTGCTGGATTTCTTAGTGGTATGTGTGAATCTTGTTTTAGAGCTGGAACTTAACATTCAGAATCTTAAGCAAATATGTGAAAAAACAACAACATATTCTTCGAAAGTCTGCTGAGATGCTAAAAAAGGTCTTGTAGCTCTGGTCCACAATAAGTGGATAATAAAATAGCTGGGAAGGGAATGATTACCAAACGAAGGACTTTGCAGAAGTCAATACCTCTCTTTTCCCTCAGGGTGGGTCGGCTAAAAATATTACTTGGGGCTTTCTGCTGAACAAAAGCCTGGGCTAAGAACCGAAGTTAGGACACCAGGAACAAAAACATCCTTTTGAATTAATCTTTGGCAAAATAACCCACCATTTAATATATTCTTTTGGTTCAGGTTTTTTCCTCTTACCATGTCTCTGCTGCCTTATTAATGCTAACTGTGGGGGTTTTTGTGCATTCAATTTTCTGTTCCTCTGTATTTCACTAAATAGTTCTGCCTCCTTTGTCCTTCTGAGGGGGAATGCAAATGTATCTTGTAATTCAGTTTTCAGGTTCCTGTATTTTTTTTTGTTGTTGTTGACATTTGAATAGTGGGTAGAGTTCTCTTCTAACTAGAGTTAGATCAGTGTTGTAGGAATTTGTTTTTAAAGTAATAGCCAAGTAGACATAAATCAAGACCTGTGTATTTTCCCATGTGTGCTGAGTATTTGAGCGTGAAGATTTGGTCATGTAAAGTCACTGTAGGTTGTGTATGGACTGAGAGGTCATATTAGGAAAATCTGATTTCGTGTTATTCAGCTTATTCACAATCTTTAGGCAAAATAAGAACATTCATTGTTTTTATCTATGATGTTAATGTAACGTGTTTCAATTCAGAAGGCTTCGGTACAAGGTAAAATAATACAGATTATATGCTATCCAAGTTGCCTATCCTATCTGCTTCTGAATTCCTGAATCTGGGATTACACTGTATGTTAAAAACCCCACTGAAATAGGAATCCATCTGTGCTGCATTACATGTCCAAATGCAGTGCCTGTTGACAAAACAGCAGGTCTGTGATGTGTTCAGTGTTACTGCGTTGTCTGCTGGTTTGAAAATCACGTGACTGCTGAGGTATAGAATGAAGGGGCACAATGAAAATAACTTTTCTGGTTCATTTTCTATGGGGTATATATTTAAGGACAGTTTTCTCATTTTCATGCAAGAATACCTGCTGTTTATCTTATGCTGACTTTAATGTGCTTTTCATAGACCACATTTTCCTACTGTGTATTTTTGTACTATTTAGTGCTGTAAAAATACTATCTAACATTCATATAGAAATACCTAGTGTTTCCCTTCAATATGCCGCTTAGTCAGTCAGCTGGTCCTACTGGAGTACTTACTGTCTTCCGAGATGCTGGAAGAAAATATTTTCCTTTGAAAAATTCCTTTGTAATTGTGATTTTGTGGGGATTTTTGTTTCCCTCTGATGCAAAATGCAAAGTCTGTTTTCCCAGATCCAATTTTGAAGTTCCTGTAGTGCACTACTGACTTAAATGTAGCAAGAGAATGCTGAGCAAGGCAGTGAGGATCTTTCTGAGACTAGAGAAGCATGGGAATGGATTTCTTGGAGAGACTCTGGAATCCTTCTGTTAGAAGCCAATAAAGCAGGACAGTCAGGCATTTCTTTAAATGACACAGAAATTGCTGACCTCAGCTTTAGGTTGGATGCAGATTACGTGACTTCTTGAGATCCCTTCCAGCCCTATTTGTCTGGCAAGTCTTGAAGACACCCCTGCAATTCTGTGATTCTGTGAATGCAAACCTATGTAGAAGAAGATAATTAACTTAAATAAAGATTATATCTTAAACTGTTGCTTCAGATGTCACCTACGCTGTCACCTTGAGCTATCATTGTCATTTACCACCCTTCTGGTGCTGCTCACACACAGTTCTTGAAGTAAAAACATTGCTACACATTCAGAATTTCAAGATCTAGAGCCAGACTAATTGCAATTGGCAGAGTTTGTATTTAGGACTTAACAGAGGAAAGTTCTTGTTTTGCTTTTATTCCAAATGTATAGGAGGTGAAATGATTCTTTTATGGAGGTGGTATTAGCCAGGGAAAACAATCTTGCTTTTAGAGTTGTGTGGTGCCTGTTGTAATTGCCATGTTGGTTTTGATTAAATCACTGTTTTCAATACACGTTTGCTTTCCATAAAGGCTTTGTGAACTTCTATTCTGATTTCTGTGGTTTCTAATCTGAGTCTTTGTTCTTCTGGGACAAATAGTCTGAAGGTTGATTATTTGCCAAAATGAATACTAGAGCACTTCCAAAACGAATTACAATGAGAACTCGGGAAACCCACTTTGCTTCTGAATGAGGAATCTTTCAAAGAGTTTAATGATCTTTAATACATAGTAATTTTCACTTTAGTTAATTTGATTTAACTTCACTTGAATGAGAATGTGCAGACAAGCAACAAATCCCATTGATTTTCTTTGGGACTCCAGTTCTTAAAAAATACCCAAACAAGAAAACAAGAAAACCTTGAGAAAAAATGAATAAGGGTGCATCTGAAAATGTTGTCTGATCTTCTCCTTTGTTTAAGAAGTGCTTAAAACCAGCAAACAAACAAACAAAAACCAACTACATTTATCTTTTGTAGCACCTTTGATAGTTACACAAAATTGTAATAAATCCACATCTATTTTAAGAGCTTTTCTCATCGCTATGGGACACGTCGTGGTCACTCAGAAGCTGATGGTGCCATGGGCTTGGAATTGGTCTCCGAATGCTGAAGCCCCCGCACATCAAAGTTAGTTATCCTCATCTGCCTAACATATTTAAGTTGCTGGAAGAAAGAGCGTAGGAGAGGCTTAGTACAACATTTTTAATCCTTGCATTTCTAAAAATTAGCTGGGTTCTGGTTTATTTATTTACACCACGGGTGGAGAGGAATAGAATTCTGCGTATAAACAGCAATAATTACTGGCTGTTTAATAGTCATGAAAATCCTGGAATGCTTCTTCCAGATGGTTTTCTGAGATTTTTATGACATCAGCAAACTATCACTTCATTCAGCTATTAAATGGAGCTGAACTCAGACTGAAGAGTAGAAATACATTTTTTTTTTTTTTTTTTTTTCACCCTTGCTTATGATCCAGTGCAAATAAATGATGAGCTGGGAGTTTGGAATTTGTCTTGCTTGAAAGTGAATCACAGAGCTCACTTGAGGTGCTAACACTTCTCTGCTGAAAATGCCATAGAATCCTTGTCTGCTTTATATATGCAAGGTTTGAGGGTGTATGGATTTTTTTCAGTGTTGTATTACTGTCAGCAATTATTTTCACGTTTGTAATAGTCCTTGTGGTGATTTGTACTAGATTAGAGTTTCACAGAGATATAATTGCTGTGTTGTTGTTTTCTCCTTATTCTAATAAGTAAGTGTGATGGCAGATGAAGTTTGAGCTAGTGTATGTAATGATAGTGAATAGTTAGCTAACAGTTGGTCATAGATAATTGAGTAAATGGTCTTGAACAGAGCTACAAGGCCATACTGTTAGTTACTAACGTATTTCTTTCCAACATAAAGCATGTGCTTTCTTTGTTTAGTTGTAGTAGTCTGTGGTTGATGAAATACCTTCTGGGTTATTTCTTTTGATCCCTGAAATACGTAGTCATTTGTATTCTAATAAGCCATGTACCCAATGATATTGTTATTAGATGAGAGGTCATCTTTAGCCATTCCTCAGCCTGAAGGCAGATCTTTATCTGGAAAGTGTTTCTGACAGATGTGTGCCTCAAATAAACTTCTCAGATGTGTGGACATTCTGTAACTTCATCAGATAATTCACATCAGGTATCCATAATGTCCAGTCTAAATCTGCTTGCTTTGTTCAATTTGTACTCATTATTTTCTAGTGAATCCTCAGAACTCAAAGGGAGAAATACAGCTCCTCCCCTGAGTGGTTTTTATTTGCGAATTCCTATCCTGTCTCTGCATAGTCTTCTAGTGTCTAGGCCATAAAACAAAAAACATCTTTCAGTGTTTCCTTATATCCCGGTTACCCATTCCTGTTCTCTATATGCTTTCCATCTGATCAGCATCTTTGAGATGCTCAAAAGCATCACATTCTCCCATTATCTCCAACCTGTCCTTGCTATTTTCTGTGTTTTTGTGTTGTTATTCATCTGAACCAAATTTTGTATTTGTTCTTCCTGAATTAAGACTTGTTTCATACCACTTACCAATTTGTTGAGATCACAAGCCATTTGAAAGAATGAGAATTCAAGTGATCCTTCCCACCTTTAGACTGCTTGAAGATCAAGTATTTTCCTTTATTGTGAAATGCTGCTATTAAATACTGCTGGTAAACAACTGCTTCCTGAATCAGTGCCAGTAGGAGCCTAATCCAGTTGGCAAAAACCAGCCTCCAAGCATGCCAACATTTTTTCCTTCCCTGGAGTACTGTTGTCATCCTCATATGTTCAGTTTAGATAGTTGAAATTTGGTCCTTCATGTCTTTCCATTGGCTCAGCTGTATTATGTGTGTGTTACATTAGTAGTCTAACTGGAAATGATGCAGACTCCTTTGCTTAAACAGGCCTACATGCTGGGATAGGACTGGCTTGTAATTCACCTACATTGCAATAAGGGTCTGTGCCTCCCTTTGTGTATTTTCACTTTCTTCTACCATAATGTTAGAATTCATCATTATGCAGACCTGTACAGTAGTGTTAAGCTACGGTAAGTCATTTGGCCTCCAAATATTTCTTGAAAAGAAAGCAAGACCTACCAGCCTATTTTCATCCGTTCTTTTCCAGAGACACTTCAGTCATGGATTTTGGATGCCTTGACCCATCTATCACTGCAGTTATTACTTTGCCAATAGGAAAAAAGTCCTCAGGGTAAAATGTGTGACGCTTCTCAAGACTTATCATTTAAATGTTTCCTCTGGTTCCTTTTTTTTTTTTTTTTCCCCCCCCCCTCTTCCCTGTCTGATGCCCTAGGTGTTGTTTTGAAAAAAAATGACAGCTTACTTCCTTGATGGTCGAAGGAAATTACCTTCAGGAACTGGTTTTCAATACATTGTTTGAGCAGATAAATCTTTAACAGACGATTGCTCATTAAATGAATTCAGCTTTTAGTCTTAATATTGTCATCCATAAATCAGAAGAACTGAAAAGTGTGTGTTGTGTGTCAGCTTGGAGCACCCCTCTCAGGGACTTAGGCTCTTGACTTTAATGGGAATTGAGATGAGCTTCTTAACTGTAGAACATGAAGGAGAGAGAAATTAAATGGACTTCTGCTATTTTATTAGGTACTTTTACTCTTGTGAATGGAAGATTATTAAATTAATATTGATGCTTCTAATTTCTAAGCAATTTCCCCTCTGATATTGTGAAAAAAAATTAGATTTCCTTTACAGCTACAAGCATTGTTCCATGCTTGCACAGTGTTATTTGTTGATCAGACTGAAATGAGCTGAGACAAGGAGCACCAGGTGCTCCTCCAGCACTTCACCTGGCATCGTGGAGAGAAGGAAAAGAGAAGATTCAGGTGTCTACAGTTAACTCTGGGTTGTCCAGGGGTCTAGAATAAAGCAGGCGGCCATGAGCTGGTGCTTCATGAAGGCGAGGGACTTTCAAGTAGAATGCATGAGTTTGATCTTTATTATGATCAGTAGGAGGGGAAGGGGGAAATGAGAAAAAATAGTAATAAAAACAAACAAAGGGTAGCCCATGTTAAATACTGATGTGTTCGTTCAGTCACTGAAAAGGTCCTCAAGAGGTCGCTCTCACTGAGTCACTTAGTCACTGAGGGGTCCCTTCCAACCCCTATGATTCTGTCATTCTGTGAAAAAGAAAACAATAAATCCAACATGATTTCATGAGGTGATTGTGTAATGAGGCATAGTAGTTATCTGGGAAAGGCACTTTTAATTGGATGTTAAATGAGATAATAGAATAATTGAAAACAACCCTCAAACTTAGTTTAACTTTTTATATTGAAAATAATGATCGAAGTTAATAATATAAAGAGTACAAGAAAATCTAGTTACATGTTCAGGTAACTAAGTAAATACAGTTAGCGATGAATTAATGCAAGATTTTGTCAATGGCTTAAGATGGATTGGTTTTGCAATATTTTGTATTTTAGGACCTTCAGAGGAAAATTCATTTGCATGAGCACCTGAGCTATATCAAAACTGTAGATTCCACATCTTTCTATGCTTTTCAAATTAAAGTAGAAAAGCAGTTAAGATTATTAAGTGGCTTCTTGAAATTACATCACAGATTTCTACTCTCCAGCAGTGCGAATTCGTAGATGAAGTTGTGAAAAAGGGAATGTGCACCATCTTAACTGTAATGTGATTCATCTTTAGAAGAGAATGTTTCCATGTGGTACAGTCCAAATCATTGCCTTTTGGCCTTCCTCCTGTATTTCATCTTTTAGGTGACTGAAAGCAGCTGTACAGGCTGTGCAGCATGCTGCAGGCATTTGATAATACAGCATACACTCAGGTTGTAAGAAAGAAGCTACAGTATGAAGTCTGCCTTGCTGACCTTCCTATCACTTAGAAGTGGACACTGGTGGTGGGGTACGTAGTGTCTTGATTAGGGATGTGCAGTAATAAGAAGCATACACCCATCTTTTTCTGAAAGCGGGTGATAGATTTGATGAGGAGGTGTTTGTGAGACTTGCAGCTGGATAATTTCGACGCTTAAGAGATAATTGGTGTAGCAGCTAATGGATGTTCCTACAGATGAGTACAGTTTACTGACCATAGTCTTTTGACTACTGTGGAACAGTCAGTGGACCCTGTCCCTTATCAATCTGTGAATGGGATTTGTATCATTACAAAGAAAAAATAAATACACATGTCCTAATGTAGTGATTTCATTAGTAGTTAGGTAGGAATCAAGTTGTTGAAATTTGTCTAAGTACCTACCTGCTCCACTAACATGCATGGGGGATCAGGCCTCCAGTACTGTAAAGAGTCGTGTAATCTGCACAGATATCATCTCATAGTCTCAATTTCATAACTGAATTTTGTAAGCTGGCTGGCAGTACTGCAAACCTGTTGTTCTCTGGAGGCCTTTTTGAAATGGCAGCTGTACACAGTGCAGGCTCTGAGAACAGGGAGGGTTTCCTTCCCGCTCAGAGGAAGTGCTGCATTCCTCAGATTGCACAAAATTGAACTGGAAATGCGGGGGGTAAAATCTTTAGGACGTTTTCAGTGTTAAGCACTGCCTTGAAGCAGCATCAGCATTATCATTTGGAACCGAGGGATAGTCTCCAGAAAATCTTCCATCCCCGTTATGAACAGCAGACAAAAGGTTGTGAAGGATGGTTGTAACTGATTGCTGATGAAGTTATGACATACTGCAGCTAGCAAGGCTCCTGTAGCAAAAGGCATAATATATATTGCTTCAGATCACATAATGGTAAATGAACACCTACTGCTTCTGTGGCAACCGGATTGATTGTTGTGTCCACCTTCAAACAGATCTTGCTTTGTTTTACAAGTAAACGTATTTGTCCCCGCTGTGTTGAAGTCAGACGATGTCAAACACACAGAGCCCAAAGTGAACACTGTAGTGATGTGCATGGGAGCTAGCTTCAGCTTTTGTAAAAATTGCTTGTCACATGCATGCATAGTAACAAAGGATGTGCACTCTTCTCTTGCAAATATGATCTTGCTTTCACAGATCCGTATACCTAGAATGTTATTGCAAGATAGCAGAGTATTTGGTTGCCAGATTTCAGTTTCACATCATAAGCTGCAATCTGATTATTTAAAACAAAGGAAACCTGATGAAAAATACCATTAAACTTTCTTAATACATTTGAGAAAATTACAGATGCAAGAAAGTCAGCTTAAAAAGTTTTTCAGTTTGGAGCCTGTGATGCAAATTTCTCTTCACTAAAAAAGCTGTATCCATTGCCCAAAATGAGAACTTGAGTATTTCTGTATTTAATATTCACTTCCCTGCAGCCTAAATGGAAGAGTCACTACAGAAGGATAAGGATGCCCGTACATATTTCTGTGTTGTGGGAGAGATGGGTGTGCTCAAATGAGAGCACGTCAGATGGTAATGAACTCTAGCTTTTAACCTTTGGAGACTGTGTTTAGGAGGTGGAATGGTAAAGCTGAAGTCCTGGCTCTGCCTGATTTGCCACCCCATCTCAGGTAATAGTCTAAGCTACCAGGCTGTTAACTGTTCTGAAGGAGCATGTTTGCAAAATTCTTGGGAATTTCATCTTTGCTCCAGTATAGAATGAAAAATATTTTCTAGTGCTTGATGAAATATAGTTCTCATGTTCCTGTCAGCCACAACTGTAACTTCTGGCAAGAGTCACTTTGGCTTCCAGTCAGCATCGCGGTCGGGGAAAGCAGCAAAGCAAAGTAGCCTAGAGCTTGTTCTGCTGCCCTCCTCCAGAGCCGGGTCATGTAGGCAGAGACCTCAGCCCTGAGTGCATGGTGCACTTCCTCCCCTTAATTATATTTGACAGAAGATTGAAAGATACCATGTTTTGATGGAAAAGATTTTCTTTACAGTTAAAGGCATTCATACGTCTCATTCTCATGTTTATTAATGTATGCATATACGTGTACTTAATATGTATCTCAAATCCAGATAGATGTTCAGAGATTGAGTCTGTTAGAGATTCTCTTGTGCATTCTCCAGAACTCCTTGCTCAGGATTCTGCAATGTCTTGCCATGCACTCCGTTGGAGAGTATTTGCCACGCGCAAGTATTGCTTGGACTGAGGTGGAAGCAGTGCAGCACTAATTGCCTGGAATGTACAAGCAGCAGCACAACACTTCCTGCTCGGCGGAGAGTTCACACAGGTCACACACACTTGAGAATGATTCCACAAAGTGAGGGGTAGCCCGAGCAGTGAACGAGCTATTTGCCCTTTTCAACTTGGTGTGTTTTCACATAGATGTTCTATTTTGTCCTCAAAGCACCACTGTCACTCCAGTCATTAACTGCTAATTGTGTTTGTTTTCCTTCCTTGTATTACCCTGCTCTGCTCTTATGGCTGGCATCTGTCCCTCCATCCGAGTGTAAGCTCTTGCTATGGCTCTGGAAAGCAAAATTTCCCTAGAAACGCACTGTGATTTCTAAGTGACATAATTAGGTACAAACTACTACGTAAGAACATCTTAGATAAAAACAGCTTTAAAAGCAATTAGAAAATGGAACAACAACTGTATTATCTGTTTGGTTTTGTTTCGGTTTTTATAGGAAACTAAAAGTATATGATGGGAGGGAATGGAGATTTGAACAGACCAGAGCAACCTTACGAAGAAAGCAAAACAAAACAGACGTGCTTGTCTGGATTTGTGTCAGTGGGAGGCTACTGTGGCCCTACAGCATCTAATTTGCTAAGCGTGTTGCTGCTGGCATGCTAATTAGGTATTTCTTGAACCAAGAGACTGTCAGTTGCAACTTCCAGAGCTAATCGTTTAAGAAAAAAAGGGGCAGAGGAAAGTTTTCTTGAAGGTGTACAGTGTAGAGGCTGCCTGTGTGTTTCTCTGTGTTTGTCTCTTACAGCTGCTACAAAGCTCACTTTCTTTCTGTATGAAAAATGGTAGTAGCATAGTAACATTTTCAATACTTAGAAGGAATTAACAGCTTTGAGAGGAAAGGCCTCTGCTTGTGAGCTGCCTGAAGGGTTACCTTAGTGAGGTAGAAGAGTGAGGGAAATGGTGCAACCCACAACCCAGACCTGTGGGCTAATGATTTGGCTCGCAGGTGCCAATGTGACTTCCAGGGTCGGTGGAGCTGTGAACCGTGAGTTGCTGTAAAAGCTAACGGTGCCTATTCAAAGAACTGAATGATGCACATGTTTGTTGCATGCCTATTTTTTTTGTATTGATAAGAATTATCAATACAAATTATCAATCTTTTATTTTAATATAAATGGCTGAATAGTTATGACTCATTTGAGGACACCTTCACTCATAGTAGAATGAAGAAGGCTTAAATATACCTTGGATGAGTACACAGCTGTGAAGAAAAACCATCTGCAAGTATGATGCTTCTTTTTAAACATTAACGCAACAACACATCAGCAAAACAACACTACTTCCATTCTGACACAGTGCAAACAAACCTGTATTTCCCATCGGAGCCCCTAAATGATTTTAATCCAAGAATCAGTCACTGAAGGGATGTTCAGAATGGCTGAAAACTGGCCTATAGGATAAGGGAAAAATCCTTTTGTGTATTTTCTCTGTTCTTACATGCTCTTTTAGTTTACACACTTTCTGCGAGAATTCAAGTTCAGTCTACAACAATTTTGCAGACATAGGATGGTTAATTTTGACCATTGAAAAATCTTTTAAGATTTTAAAGTAAAACAAATTTTTAAGTCAAGCTTTAAGTTTTCAAGTAAAACAACTGTGGTACTCTTATACATATAAATTAAGCATATCATCAGCAAGCCAGAAGACTGGAGAAATGTCCCTTTCAGTACCTTTGTGTTTCTGAGTTGATTAATGAGCAGTCGCAATTGCAGTGGACGTATATTTTTGCAGGTTACACATCTTCACTGCGAATCTAAAGAATCTGAATAGCATCTTCTTTCTTTCCATGCAGATAATAATGATTGTACAGAACAGCTTCCTTGAACCTTGTTACACTGTAGTTTTCTATGTGAAATAGTAGACATATTTACAGCTTACAAAGAACTTGCATTCTGTGTACATAGAAACTGTTATTTTTAATGTAGTTTTAGCATATAGGGATGTAAATTTTTCAGAAATGTTGCTAAAATTTATGGAATCCATCCTTAGCATTTAGTCTCCAAACACCAAACGTTTTGCTCTGTGGTCAAAAATAAACTCAGGAAATATGGCACCTGTCTTAAACCGCTTCTGTGACTTTGGAAAGGCATCATTTACATCAAATTAGCCCAAAGGATGGGGAGAAAACTGCTTCCTTTGGTCTTACTCTTTTCATTTTGTGTCAGGGTTATTGATGTTTGGATTTCGTGGTTGTTTTTTTTTTCTTTTTTCATGTTCTGTTGATGAGCTTTCTGCTTCCATTTTTGTATCAGGCCTAGGAAACTGGCTGGTGTGTATCATTCTGATACGGTGGTTTTGATCTTTTACTTAAATGTATGATTCCAAATAGAATTGCTTTCAAACTACTCTCAGTCTCAGTGTTCGTGGAGCTGGGGCATGTTTGGACTCAGGATGTCAAACTACAGTTTTTACTGGCAATAAACCCTCATAACTGGTTCAGACTACTGCAGGAAAAGCATCGTGCCTTCCTACGATGTCCAACTCAAGTGAGGCTGAAATTGATCTCATTCTTACCTGCTGAATATTTTCCATTGTTTGCATCTGTGAGTCTGTTTCAGGCCTGTAGATATTGCATTTCATGTGATTCAAGGAAGATACTAATTGACAGATATGCTTTGGTGTTAGCTGTAACGGCGTAGATCTGGAGCACTGTAAGAGTATTAGTTTTTTACCCCAGCAAAGGCTCCCTTCTAGTTTCAGGGCATTAATTGTTTTAGAGAATCACCTCTTATTCACTGTAGTATCTTTGAGTATTGCTTTATAAATCAAAAAATGGTTTTAGCGTCTTCAAATTCAGTTAGGCTTTGCAAGAACAGGCTTTGAACTGGGGAATTCATGTAAATGAGTTAGCCATGAAAAATGCACTGGCAGCCATTGGTTGCCGTACCTATTGGTGGCAAGTGTGAGAAGATGAAGCTCAATAAGACTGCCGTAGTAGAGATTACTGTTTAACTGTGCAGCAAGTAATGAAGTCAGGGATTGTAATGTCACATCAACTACATTACCTCATTTTCTTCTCTTGTAGACAGAGGGAGGTTAAAAATAATGAGCCTGTCTGCCTCTCCCCATGCCCCTGAGCACATTGAATCACAAGCACCTTCTTTCTAAAACAAATTTATTTCTTGCTGCCTCTTCCCAACCAAGACTTGCCTGTGATGAATACCAGACTTCACAGCATATTTGTCAAAGCAGTGCACCTGTGAGGGTTTCAGCACAAGATAAATTTTGGCAGGCCGGGGGAATAGGGGGAGGTACTAGGCAAGGAATAAATCTTTGTGTGTTATGCCAGACTGCGAATGAGCATTCTCCTCCTAAGAATCGCCCCTGTGACAAGTTATGATAAATTACACTCTTTGTTGACACCTTCATCGTGTTATTTATGGCTCATTAATTGAACCAAAAAGGAGACTTGTAGCGCAGCAGGGGCATTGTACAGTGCTTTTCCAATAGGTTGGAACTCAAACCAAGGAACAAAAAAGGGGAAGAAAAAGGTGAGGTAATATATACATACGCATACTCTTCACTGGAAACAGCTTGGTGCTGTGTGGTGTCAGTTCAGAACTGCAGCAAGTATGCTCTGTCCTCTCAGAAGCATTCAGGCTCGGTCCCTCTGGATGTCCTGGTAGGCTGTGCACATCTGTCTTGAACTTTCAGCTTTAACTCCTATGTCTGCTGCTGTGTCCCTTACTGAAGCATGTGACTATCAGTCCTGCGTGGAGGCAGTTGTCCAGCTTCTCACTCTAGCCTCCACCATACCTCATATTCCTAATAGCTCCTCTCCCTAACATACTCTTGCCAAGAGTGGCCTTCTGACGTGGTAGTGGATGAGAAGGAAGGATGCAGATGTGCTGTGAAAAGCTGGAATATTTCTAAACCAGCACCAAATGGTATAAAGCCCTCTCTCTTACCAGAGAAAATTACCTGTGCTTCACAACCACTCCTAGTCGATGTCATATTTTGGCAGAAAAATTATTTTCAAGGATGAAGCCTAGAGAGAGTAAAATTTCATCAACGTTCTCTGAACGCCTTGAGAACTCTGAGAATTGCAGCCACCTCCAGGTGCTCAGGTGCAGTACAGCTGCAGTCCTCTATGTGAAGGCAGTTAAGGTGTTTCTGTGTGCAGGGGCAAGAAGCTCCCTGTGCTCATCCTACCAGGGGAAGATGCTGCATTTTTCCTGCTCTCACTGAGATGGATATTGACTTAGCCTGGGGCAAGTCAATAATAACAAAAATTAGTTTGCCGTGTTGGTGCTGTTTTTGTCTGGAGAGTAGGGGTGTTCAGAGCAGAGGAGAACCAGCGGCAGCAATCTATGGGTGGCTTCCAGCACCCTCGTGGCCCACCAAGCAGGCTTGGTGCTGCCCAGAAAGGTGCAGTGCCAGCACTGCTCTGGGCTGGGAGGGCTGCCCACCCTGCTCTCCAAAGCAGCTGCAGGGAGGTCAAGCCAGGAGGGGGAACCCACATGGGCAGAGTTCGCTGCCCTATGAAGCAACAGTTCCACACCAGTTACTTTTAACCTTGAAATATTCAAGACTGTTTCTATGTTTCTGTTCTGGGCTCAAACGTAGTCTGGAGATCTGCTAAGCTGCTTGCTCGAGGACCTGTCCGGTGCTGCAGTGCACCCTGCATTCCTTCTCTCCTTTCCCTTTAAGCACTGAATGCTCCTTATAGGCCGCCTTCTATACTTCACATCCCATTCTGCATTGCCAAAGTATGGGCAGCAGCTTCTGGAGCCAGGAAGCAGAAAGTTGCATGCTGAGTGTAAGCAAAGAGAGGGAAACAGTACAGGCAGTAGAAGTCTGAGAGAAATGTATTGGCTGGGGAAAAAGGTTTGTAGCTGCAATGTGTAGCAGCCAGTTGCAAAGACAGCTGTCACACAGTTCTACTGAGCTAGACTGAACCTCTTCCCTGAACTCTGTCCCATGATTGGGAATGGAGCATTTAGCAAAATCTTTTGTCTTTTTGTATCATTTCTGCAGCATTTTCTCTCCAGCCAACTGGCCTTCATTTTCAGTTACAAAACAATGGTATGAAATTATTATTATTTTTAATAACACAGGACAATATCAAAGTAGTTCTTAAAATTATTCACTGACTGGTAACTTTCTCATTTTTGAAAGTTGTTAATTACTTGTAGCAATTTGGGCCACATTACTGAGCACAAGAAGCAGGTCTCTGGATGAAGCATTTGACTGAAATAACCTTGAAGGGCTGCTGTTTCCTCATCAGTCCTTCCGTTTTCTCTGGCTGTCAGTTTTCCAGAATATGACCTAAGCACACTTGAACAGATGACTTTTTATGATTGCAGCGTGTCATGGTGGGTATGGTAGAGTATCTGCATGTAATGAAAAGCTTTACTGAAATGATTCCTGTTTAATATTATATTCAAGTTTCTTCATGCAAACTTTTTTTTTTTCCTTTATTATTGATGAAAAGGGAATTTCACACATGGTGGTATCTTGTCTCTGTCCTTTATGTCTTTCGTAGGACGACATAACTTAAAAATGCTTTATTTATTCACCAGTTATCTTGTTCAGTGTTTTACTGCCTTGGGGCAGTTATAGACTTACCCAGTTTTATTTTTCAGTGATCGTGTCACTGAGAAATACAAATTGATTCCCTGCACATTTGCACATGCCCATTGCTTTGTTTCCAGATGTTGATATTAACTCTCACTGCATGCAAAAGCAACTCCAACTCTTGGGTTTCAAACAGCGTAAGCATGTGAGTAGGATCCCACAGGTGGGACTATGAATTGTGAACTGTTGTCCACAAGTTACCTGCAATCCACAGAGCTTAAGTAGCCTTAGCAGGCCTTTAATTCTTGGACCACTTGTACATAAATCAGTCAGATACAGTTAGTAAAATGTTCTCTAACTTTGAAGCTGCTTTTTTCCACAAGCTGTGGAACAATATTCTTGTGTCTGTGACACAAATGAAAAATATGTGCTGTGTTGTAATGAAGATACCAAAAAGAAGCGATGGTGTCTTACTGAAATGGAGCGATTGAGCAAAAAAGGTACATGAAGACAAAATCAAACTCTTTGGTGGAGGGTTAACATTTGAAAATATTGTCATTCTCAGTAACAAATAGGAGAGAGCAGAATCAGCAATTGTAAATCTGCTCACAGGAGGTAAGTGCCACCCACATGAAAAAAGCGTTGGCTTCATTCTCTGTCTTTCTGCTTTCTTGTTGTCAATTACAGTGCTAAAGGAGGAGGGAAAAACAACCTCTAAGTCAGTCTTACATAATACTTTGTTTTGTAAAGGTTCTACTAATCATGTCAATACTGAGCCTCTAGTAGCTAGTTTTTGGTAATTACATTGGAAATGCCCAGTTTGTACGTAGTAATTCCAACTATAATTACCATGAAATTATATAACTACAAATTACCCTGTCATGTGGATGGCCTAAATAAGCGTGTACAGTACCTGCTCTGTGATAACAAATTGGAATTACATGGTTGGTTAGCTAGTAGTAATATGAGATGTTTGAAGTGGCCAACCAAGCTGGCTAGTTATGTGGGGAGAAAGTGTTGTGTTTTTTTGGTGTTTTTTTTTTTCCTAATGTGTGGTTTAGATTTACAAGTAATAGACTATTCCTTTCCTCACTGAAAAGAAAAAAAAGGGTTCTGACTTTGGTTTTGTTTTTAATGAACATCTATACTGGATTGAATCATTTGCTTGGTCACTGCCAGCTGCTGTTTGTTCGCCTGGGTGCTTGCTGCTGTGTGGGGGGGACACATTTCCAGGTTGGTTTGTTTGTTTGTTTAGGAGATTTCTAACTGTATTCATTAGTCTGCTTCACCCTTTTATTAAAATCAGAGCATTTTTTGTGTTAGCAGAAGAAAAAAAGAGAGAAAATAGCTGGAGAAATTATATATAGGCAATATACAGGCACAACCCTTTTGTTTTCCCTGAGAATGGGAAAATTCAGATGTGGAAGTAATATGCAGCACAGAGCAGCTTGCTCACTGTATCCGAATCCCCTTTCAAAACATCCTTGCTGTAATTCTTTATTACAAACAGTGGAAATAATGCTGAACTTTATCTCTTGTCCTTCACCTCTAATCTTGGGAGGAAGGGCAGAAAATGGTGTCAGTATGTCTTTTGAAAGCCTAGCTAGCCTAGAACTGCTGTACCTCAAAGGCAGACCAGCTGTGGAAGTGGACTCATAGTGTGAAGGACTCACAGTAGTCTTCCTTTATGATGAGAGCAAAGCAGCAACCCTGACAAACACAAAACCGATCCAATTATAGGGTTTTTTTTCTACAGGTGTGTTGCTGAACGTTCTGCACGTACAGCTAGGAGCAGAGTTACTGCTGAAAATGGTTTCTGCATGTCAGCACAAAAGTAATGGGAAAGGAAAAGAACTCCACACCAGTGTGGGCTTCTCTGGTGCGGAGAAATTCACTGACTGGTGGTTCTGGTTTTTGCTAAATGTGGATGGTGTTATCATTAAAGCCCACCAGGTGGCAGCATGAAGAGGTTCTCATATTGCTTTATTTTGTCCCGAAGCTTCATTGAGGGGGGGATTTGCCAAAAGAAAAATGAGTTGCTTCAGTCAGAGCATGTTAGATGTGGTTTCCTCTTGTTTAGCTGGACCTGTTCATAAAAACAGCATGAGGAGACTTCTACCTCACTGAAATGCTCCTTTGTTTTAATTTGATTTGTAACAATCTTAGAGTACGTAGTTGTCTGTCCGTGGAAAAGACTGTAACTCGGACCTGAAGTTTTTATTGAATGTTAGAACAACTTTCTTTTCCAGTGGTCACTGAATCTTCATGCAGAGGTTGTGGCAACTGTATCTTTTCATCTGTAAGAACCACCACAGAGAAAGGTGTTACTGCAACTAAATTGTACTTGAAATTCTTCATTTTTAACAACCTGGCTTCACTTGGAATTTGCCAGGATTTTTGTTGGTTCCTTTCTAACCTCCATTTTTTATATACACATGATTCTCCCTGCTGATGGGTGCTTGCAACCATGTCTAGCTAAAACTACCCTGAACTAATCTGCTGGTTGAGTTGGGGATGAACGACGTTTATCCTGACAACTCTGACCACTTTTCAGAGGGAGCAGTCAGTGACATGGAAACACACTGCCCGAGCTACTTGGAGAGACAGAACAGTCACAGCTTGCAGCAAGGCCCAGAGATGCGCTCCTTGAAGTCATGGCGACACAAAGATCATGGCAGCTCCTGCAGAGAGCCAGAGATTGGAACCTGAGAGAGTTTTCTGAGGTGACTGTTCCACCAAATCTAGGATAGCTCTCCACTTTTGCAAATATACTAATTGCCTGTGCTAATGCTGTAATGGCAGTATGCTTTAGAGGGACTAGGAACTGAATAGCTGCCCACTAATGAAAACGGAGTGGTCAGCATTTGAAGTCTAAATGTACCTCACTAATTTACAGTGTGCTGCAAGGCTTTTAGTTTAACAGCTGAGGCAGTGGAGTTTTCTTTTTAAAGTCTGTGTTGTGGAAAGCAGAATTATTTATGTTTCAGAAAATTAATCATCAAATGTCCTGATACGTATGTAAACTTAATGATCATTCAGAGAAACAGCTGAAGTCTGTGATTTATTCTGCAAACTTAGAATAAGTTTTTGGCCTTACAAAAAGGAGAAGGATAATTCTCTGATTTCATGTTTTTAAAGCAGTTTTAGAATAACCAAGGAATTGTCAGTGTTTCAAGGAATGTTAATGAATCTTTTATTGTTTAATTCAAGCCAACCAGTTGCCTTCAGGGCTGCGTGTCATCTTGGCTAGTGTGCAAGTAAAGAATTTTAAGTAGGTGGTATTTTCAAGCATCATCCCAAGGAATCATGCTACAGAGAAGAACTCTGTAAATTCCGGATCTAAATTTAAGCAACAGATATGTTTCTTCAGTGAGTGTCTTTTATTAGCAGAGATTTCAAAGAGAAGATGTCTGAACGGTTAGAACTTGGAACTTCTAACTGGCTAAAATATATGTTGTCAACATCTTTAACCAGTAATGTAAGTATTTTAAGTTGATTTCCCTTAGGGATGCCTGAAGAAAAACAGATCTTAGTATGGAGTAGCATGTAACACTTCAAATGTGCTGTATGAATGGAAGTAACTGGGGAATGTGCATTGCTTCTTGTGGGATCCTTTTGAGGCCTGGCATCCAGCTTTACAATTAGAACAAAGCTACTGTGTTGTACTTGACAGTTTGGGGTTTCTGTTCATTATACTTCAATAGAGAATGATGTTTATAACTCATTGGCTCAGAAGTTTGTTCTTTTGTTTTGTTTTGTTTTGGTTGAACTATTGGAAAATTCTCAAGAAGTGCCAGGATTACAGCTGTCAAATTTAGGCTACAGAAATAATTACCTTGTAACAGAATAAATTTATTATCTTCTTCAAACAATTAATTTATTATAGTTATTTATACTAAATGTATTTATAATAAATTATTATTTATAATAAAACAACATCACTAAACATTTTATAGAAGGTATATAATGAAAGAGCTCATGCAAAGTCTTTACAATTTGTATTAGAATTAATGCTTAGACAGGAGTAAAAAAAACAACAAAACAGAAGTCTCGAGTACTTTGTTCAGCAAACACTTATAGAAAACATTGATGCATAGAATTACGAATTATATGGGAGCATTTCATATTCCCTAGAATGCAGAAGTGAAGTATAAGTGAGTTGTGAGTATGTGCTTTCTGTTAATGAAGCATCATTAAGCCATGCTGTTTCCTTGTTGTCACATAGAAGGGTGCTGCATATTATGTAAGTAAATAAAATCTACATCTGAATTTCAGTAGGTCTACTAAAATGGTAGTGGTATAAATAGAAACAGTATTCTGCTTTGCCTACAGAATTAACGAGTTAAGGAAGTTGCATGTAAACTGATAATTGCTGAATATCTTACAATTGCACTTCTTGTCTCGCATCCATAGTTATCTTTTCTTTTTTTTTTCTTTTTCTTCCTTTTAAGGGGCTATGTTGAAAAAGACTCAAACTTTGGCAATTGCCTCCAGCTGAGGAAAGCTAGTTATAAGCTCTTCCAGGTTATACAGGAGAATATGCAATTATTAGGTGCATTCTAAACTAAGGAGGGGAATCTAGAAATAATGAAATAAATCTGTCAGAGCTGGAAGCAGGTGCTAAACTCAGAGAACCTGGAACAGACTTTCCAGAGAAGCTGTGGATGCCTCACAGGGTGTTCAAGTCTTGATTGGGTTGGGCTTTGGGCAGCCTTGGTGTAGTGGGAGACGTCTTTGCCCATGGTCTTTAAGGTCCAAGCTAACCTCTTGATAAAATTATCTTCAGTGATAAAACTCAATATTTTTGATAAGCCTGTTTCTCTTACTGTCTTCAGACTTGCATAATTAACACCTTCAAATGTTTCTTGTATAGATACATGAGTCAGTCCATAACTACGGAACTGTTCCCAGAGCTGTATTTATGAGTGTCACTGGTGTTGGCTGTATTAGCAGCAGTGGACACTTCCCAGATTTAGATCCCGGTTTGGCAACTTTAGCTACTTCTATAACAAAAAAGAATGTGCAAATTACAGCAGTAATTTGTGCAAATTTTTCAGATTTCTTATTTTTTCCTTTGCAGAAGGTGTCAAGTGTATGGGTTGATGGAGCAGCCAAGATCATTTTCATTTTAGAGATCCCCTACAATTATTGCAAGTACCAGTGCTGCCTGTAGCTTATATACGTAGATTTCTGTGCATACAGTCTATTAGACAGAAGAAGTGAGTTTGTGTGGTACAGCAGTTTCTCATGATGTCGTGCCTGTGCAATAATGAGATGATTTGGAGACTCAGGTTTTGCTAACAGTCTCTTAGTTGCTTTTGTCAGTAGCCAGTGGAGCTTCTCTTCCCAGGGTCTACAGGAGCAGGCATTTTCAAGGGAGAGCACATGTCTTTCAACTTCATATGCGCTGTTAAAGAAGAAAAGTCATAAAGTCTAAAGTTTGGAATTCAGTTTCACTTAATTTTAAGATTGTGTGCATCAGCATTTACACCAGAAACACTTGCTGAGATTTGATGAGATCAAAGAGCATCTTTTCTGTGGTTCATCTGTTCCAGAATTACTAAGCAAGCCAATTGTAATCACTAGTGCTGAACATGTTTGGATTACGATCAATCTGTAGAGTGTTGGTTTTTTTTTCATAACAAAAAGATATAGCAAGAGGTAAATTTTGTTAAGTTAGTTATTTTTGAACATAGCTTTACTTCTGTATTGGACATTATAATTGAAAGGCTCTACAGTTGGAACTCTGGAGCTTTCTGAGATGATAATGATAAAGTTAGTTTGCATTAGATGTTTCGGGCAAAAAAAACCAAAACAAAACAGCATAAGCTTAATGTTGAGATCATGAATTCAATCTGCTAAATCAATTAGACTCATGCATTTGTTTGATTTGCTGAATTAGAATATGATAGCATTTATGAGTTATGGTTTTTAGAAGTAGCTGAGGATGGGTGCAAAAGTAAATGGGCCACACAAGCAGTTCTGTGACTTGTTTACATAGTGTACTGCTTTTCAATCAAGTAGTACAGCAAAACAATACACATGGTAGGCTGGGCTGCCTGCAGTAGAAGGATACTTTCTGTGCGTGATAGCTGGTCTTATGCCATTGCTGGGTGAGCTCTCCCTCTCTACATAATAATAATAATGCAAACTCTGTGACAGAGGAAAAGGCTCCAATTCCACAAAGAGACACCTCTTCTTTTCCTTAATGACCAACTTATGACATATTAAAACAAAGGCATGGTTAGCTTTTAGATTATACCAACTATGGATTAATGGTTATGGAAGTACATAATTTGATGATCTAAAGCTTTTATATATTCAGTTCTGGAAAGGAGTTGTGATGAGAAAGTTTAGACAGTAATTGAGGAGTATAAACATTGGCAAATAGGGGGATCCATTCACAAGTTAGACTTGCATATTATTTTCTGTCTTGCTATCAATTAGTGCCAAGAGTAAGCAGTCCAGAGAAACTTTGTAAACAACAACAAGGAAACGGTTTGGGAAAAGCTCTCTCACAGTTCTAGTCCAGGAGGTGAATGCAGTCATACTGTCATATATCAGTCACTGGTCAGTTCTCTGTTTATTGAGAAAATCCTGTGGTGTTTGTCATGCAATTACTGATTGCAGATATTTAATACACGACAGCTCAGAGTGCAGAGACAAATGCATTCTGTTACTGATGTAAGCTTAAGTGACAATCCAAATGAAAGACATGTCCACATTATTTTAAGACAATAAACATGATGGGTTCTCATTGACAGCATGCTAAATATTAATTTCTCAAACTGAGTTTTAAAGGCTTTGACACGTGTCAAGATTCTGACTGTTTAAAACCAATCTTCAACCAAAATTTCTTATAAAGTGAAAGCAGAAACGTTGAGTTGTGTGACAAACAAGGCTCTGTACAGTCTGTGTATTTAAATGTAAAAAACCACCACAACAACAAAACAACAAACAACTCTGTGTATTTTCTGGGCATAAATCCCCAGGCAAGGTATTCTGTGATTCTAATGTAGGCTACATTTCTGAAATAGTTCAAGGCTTCTTAATTGCCTTTCATTCATGCTGGGCAAATGTTCTGAAGTGCACTTTCCTAGCCAATAATACCACCAGTGAAAAGAAAAAGAAATCAGTGTTGTTGCTTTAAAGAGTTGCCAAATGTTGTATTTCTTGTGAAAGGTAGAGCTTGGGTAAAAACAACAGGGGAAAAAATAATATCTGTGCTTCTGAAGGCAGCACATTCAGATGGCTCTTCTGAGAGGGAAGTGCATTTTCTGAGATCTTCTGATACTGAAACCTTTTTACTGCTGTTGAAAAAAAATCTGACAGGATTTATCTCCTGCTAATCCTTAAGGGACTTGTTTTGACAGAGTCTTTATAGAAGATTTTCTCAGTAAGTTCTGATTTGTTATAAAACAGCAATTACTGATCTGTCCTCGAGCGCCTTTTAGATGCGTGTTTGTTAATGAAGTTCATGTATGTACAGGAATGAAGAAGAAAAGCCAATCAGAATTGTTTACCACAAAAATGCGGAACATTAGGATTTTCCTGGATCTCCAGTTCTCTTTCTACCCACAGGGTGCCCGCAGTCTGGGTTTCATTCAGTGTGTTACTCGGGTTGCTCTTGGCAATGGATCCTGCTTTCTGTTTGTGCTGGGCTTTGCATTTTTATTTCTCCCTCTATACGTGAAGGCATTTCTTTGTATTCTCAGTCATGTCTGCTTCTAGATTGTAATCTCTTTTCTGATAATTTGCACAGGTAGCTGGAAAGTCCTACTTCTACAGTGTCTGCTGGTTAAGGGGGCTCAGCACACTTTCTTGAAATACCTACGCATTGTTTTTTTTAATAAAGCTCAATTATGTTAGATGGTAGACATCTACAGAATCTAGAAAAATAGGGCTGCATTACCAGTATTTCCTGGGTCTAATGAGAAGGTGGCATGTTTTTAACTAAATGCTATGTGGGTCGTGCTCCTATGACTGCTGTTCTCCTGCCAAGCTGTCTCTTCCCTGATGTGGAGGAGCTGTCTGTGCAGTTGCCATTGCAGTTAATTCATCTGCTGGCTTTGCTTCAGAAAGTGAGTATGGCTGTAAACAAGTATTAATAGGGGAATAATTTTAATAAGTTGAATAATAATAATAATTTTGAATAAATACAAAAAGAATAAGGCATACTAGAGTGATAAGAAAACTTAAGCTTTGAGGGCAGATTGGGCCTCTGAACATTTTAAATGCATGCAAATATTTCTGTCCAAATATCTTCCTTAATTATGTGAAAGTACTTAGTCTAGATTAGCAGTTTGTGGTTGCTTTGCAGACTTTCTGAACCATTTCAGTGGCAAATCACACACTGCTTTCAGTCAAACGTGATGCTGTAGGACTCGTGTCCCAGAGCACAGTGCATTTTTTGCTGTAATACAGGTATTTTGTAAAAATGCATGCTTCTCCCTAGTTGAATTTCTCTAAAATTTAAGAAAAAATACACACTTTTTTTTTTAATATCCTGAACCTCACTTGCAGCTTGAGTTTGTCAGTGCTCTGACAGATGATTGCTGTAATAAATACTGTTCAGGTCTGGAGAGCAAATGATTTTGTTTCTTTCAGCAAAGAATGTGTGTTAGAATTTGGGGGAAAAAAAGAAAAAAAAAGTTAATTTAGATATTAATTGGGGTGATTTCCTCTGATTTTCTTTCCTGACTTATTTTAAAATGAAGAAAGCTATCCTCACACAAAGGCCTTTCAAAATACCCACCAGTGGACTTCCAGGAGAAAAGCTGAAATTCTGTCTCTACATACTAGCTGGTCAGAGCTTCTTCTTTGAGCTGTGTTTATGTATCATTAAAAAAAAAAAAAAAAAAGCTGAATGGAGGAGATGAGAAGATGGATATAGCCTGACTGGATAAAATCTATTGGCTTAAGGATGCTGCAGGGCCCCCATTCTGCAAAGCGTGGGCCATGATGTCTCAGCTTCAATTGGCAGGATATAGGGTGAAATTTAAGAAAACGAGAATTACACGTGTTCTTTTTGTGAACTGTACTGTGGCAGGAATGATGTAGTAGACTCCAACAGAGCTCATGTAACTTTTTATGGTAGTAATGAATCTTATTCTGTTTGTTTTAACTTTGTCTGGGAGTTGCAAAATGTTTGTCTAATGTCTGAAGGAAGGAAGAGATGAAGATAACACCTACCTTGGTCTAGTTATAATGATAAAAGGTGAAGTCAGATTTTTATATATGGGAAGAGTTGTGGAACTTCATGGGGAAGATTATCTGATGTTTATTATGGCCTTTGAAAACAGAGCTATGTAGAGAATGCCAGTGAGATGGCTGCAGTGCCAGAACTGGAATGTATCAGTGGCCAGAGTGGAATAAAAGGGAATGCTTTAAGCCTGTGTAATTGAGAGCTATATCTGATTATGGACATTGGTTTTACCAGTTTTAAAATCCATGCAAATAAATGGTAGAAATATATTTTTGCATGTTACTCTAAAGTATGTAACTCTCTTCAGTCTTGGAGTCCAGCTTAGTCTTACTGCTTGTTTCCTGTACTTTCAGTTCTTCCCTTCAAACTTATCTTGCTAATTAGGATATACAGCAAGTCTGTGTTAATTTGTAATGGGCACTCTGTTGCTTTTACAATAACCCAGAATCCACCTTGAATACTTCATGTTCAGAGCCCTTGAAACTGTATAATTCTTTCATTATAAATTTGTGTTAAGTGGTTCTCAGAGTTAGTCCGGTTGATTTTCCCCCTCTAGATATTAATTGCCACCTCTGTGCTATTATTGCAGAGTTCTTGAATAATAACATAGAAAGCAGAACAGACTGCACAGAGGTATCTCTTGAGTGGCTTAGCGGTTGCTTGATGGTCTGCCCACCCATGATGAATACAGTTACTTTGCTTTCAGACTAAGCCAAAGATCACTAGATCCCAGCTTTCAGAAGTTTCAGTTGAATTTAAGTTAATTTTCTTTTTGCGTATGAGAGAGAATTCTTAGTACATGTGCCCAACGCTTGGTGAGACTGTGAGAAACTAGTTATAAATTCTTGTCATGTAAAGCAGGAATTTTGAAATTGCTATTGATGATATTGCTAAAGATTCTGGTTGAAAATACCAGTGCTCTCATCAGTCCAGGCAGTTGTTTATGCATGAAAACATTACTTTTTAAAAATTATCTTTACCCAATGTTAAATAGTGTGTGAATATTACATGAGTTACTAAGGCAAGAAACTTACCTTCTGTAGAATTAATTTTAGTTTGTATCATTCCAGCTGCCTGATTTTCCTCTAGGATTCTCAAAACAGAAGTAATCCTGATAGGATCACTGGGTGCATCTCATTATTAATATATATAATGACCACCGAAAGGAAAGGAAATGGTTAAAACACTATCAAGTATCTGGTTAAGCATAAATAATATCCTTAATATGATGGGAACTGTGCATGTTGTGTGCATTTCCTGGGCACTTAGATCAAATAAAACATTTATGGTAGTAAGAAAATGAGGGAAGAAGGCATTATCAAACAAAGCTTTTGATCTAAATTTATGCATACTTTCGAACTCCTCAAAACTGTAGTTTTTTTGGTGTTTAATTGAAGACAAAATAGTGCCTATCTACTGCCTCAATCCGCATTTGCAACTAGGATTTAGCAGTCAGGTTTTGTCGTTGATTTTAATTTTTATCCTTTTTTTTTTTTTAAATCTTTCCTAATGGTCATCTTGTATTTAGTTCTGTCCTGAGAATTAAACTTATCTTTCTGACTCTACAATTTGGTCTATATATAACCTGTTTTCCCTTCTGACAGTAAAGGAGGCTGTTTCTCAGGGATCAGAGAGAAGCCCAAAGCCCTGCCTTACACTGTCCTCACCTTTAGCTGGGAGTTGTTGGCTGAAGAGTCAACTCCCAAGAGTTTACAGCTGCCTGCTCTGTCCCTTCTCTCATTGCTGGACTTCCCTAGCATCAGGTTATGCTCAGATATTTGCTCTATAATGAACTGGATAAGAAAAATAATTTTTGATCTGTGGATTATTGGTCTAGGTTTTATTGATGTCCTTATTTCACTTGAACATACAAAGCCTCTTTTTCTCTATCCTTCTTTTTCCTTAATCCCTTTGCTTTTAGTGTTTGTGCAGTTCACTAGACTACTAGCAAGTGTCATTAATAAGGGTCTTGGTCCTCATTACTCTTCTTACTCATGAAAGTGTGTATCCTGAGAGAGTTATGTTGAAAAGTTAGCTTTGAATTTGCAGGTCTCTTCCACTGCAAATAAATGGGTTTGTCATGGTGTTATAGGTGCTCACACCTTGATGGTGAAAAACAACATAAGTCTTGAGGATTCTGATGACATTTCCAGTGCTACAACTAATTCAAAGCAGACTTCTGGTCATCTCTTACCACATGAGTATTCTTTTTAGCAGACGTGAATTTAATTGGCCTTGATATCAAAGGACTACTTCTCATTACTGTATTCTGGTTTCAACTTCATGTGAAATCCAAAAACAGATTCAATACCTTTCAGTGCTGCCCACAGCACAATATGTCTGTAGTTTTATGTTTTCCTGGTATTCTAAGTTAGAAAAATCTCTTGTCTGTGGGTTGAAACAAGCAGAAGAAGCTTACTTGTTTAATTTGTTTTGACCCATCAAGCCCTCCTGATTATTGTTTATCAAGCAAGAAATAAAAAAAATCTAGATCTGTTCACAAATTTGAAGTGTGTTAATCCTTCTAATATTTACACCAAAAACAAGTGATGCAAGAAAGAATAATCAGGCTCAGAATGAAAACCTAAACAGGAATTAATAAAGGAGTTGTACTGTTTTCCCTACTGTATTATAAATAAGGAAAAATGGAAAGAATAATTTCCTCAAAGTTAGAGCATGTAAATATCTGTATAGTTTTGTTATATTCTAGCCTTAATATAAGAGGTTAATGTAGAACCACCTTTGAGCCATGGAAAAAATATTCTTTTTCTTTTGTTTTGTAATAGTGTGAAAACTTGAAAACCAAAGAGCTTTGTAGGTAGACTCTAAATTTATTTGGCTGTCAGTTATAGATGTTCCAGATTGAAGTCCTTCTAGCTAGTTCTGTTAGAGTTAGGTGCAACAGGGCAGTGCTGAAGGTCACAAATATTTCTGTGCTACTGTCATACAAAGCACGTATTTTTCCTAAGAAATACATAGCAGTGAAACTCCAGATACTTTCTTAAATCCACAAGCTTTAAGTTGGAAACGAAGACAAGATTCTGCAAATAATCTCTTTCTTAGGTAAATATACATTGCAAATTTGAATGTGGGAACAAATTTCTTCTGCAGTCACTCACATATGCCTTAGGTCTGCTGTGAGGCCATACTTCATCCTCTGTGCAGTTATTTACTTGCACACCCAGATCAAATGACCGTTTGATTGGAAGAAATGTCCAAATACAAATCTTTGCACATATGCCACATATATGGAGCTTTGGACAACTGATTTAACATGAGATGTCCTTGCCTATGACGGTGGGGTGAAACTAGAAGATCCCTTTCAATACCAAGCCGTTCTGTGGTTCCTAATTCTACATATGGCAACATACAAAATCTGTTGACATGAGAAGCAATGATTGAGTGACTCGTTTCCGAATACTTTGCACCCTTTTTACTTTTAGTCTCTTTCTGCCTCTTGTTTCAGTAAGTTCCCACTGGTTTGCTCAGCTGGAACTGCATGATGGCCCAGTTCATTCAAGGAGGCCTTCCCTGTCTGTGGCTCTTTTCACATTGGCTGAATTTCTCCTTGTCATGCTATCATTTATTTAATCCACATGCCAACTGTGTTTTATATTCTCAGATTTTATCTTTTATTTGCAAAAGAGAATTTGGAATAAACATTTCCAAGGATTACTTCAGATAGGCCTGTTTTCAGAATGGAACGACTCACTGCTAGCCGTACTGTTCTTCCCTTTGCCCTTCTCATTCAGAAATTTCCTTGCAGTGTCTAAAGCAAAGCAGGAAAAAATTGACTTCGGCTGTCTTTAGAATGATTGCCTCTCTAGTGATAATGACAAACTTTTAAAATGCTTTTCAAGTAGTGTCACGTTATATAAAAACACATGAATGCATGCACACGGACACTTAAAAATTCATTGTTAGAGACTCAGGCATTTATTCTTTGGTCTGAATGTCTGTAGGATATTAATGTGTCAAGAAAGCATCTCCTTTGTTCTCTGTGAGTGTTTGCACCTCTTTCTTATAAGTGAGCCCCGAATATCTTGGCATCAGATGTAAAAGGAATAAGTATTAGCATCTTGCAAATTAAAGAAGAAAATGAGAAATACGATGCAACTAATTATTCTGGGCTGCTCATAGCTTCTATTAGGAAACTGAAAAATCTATTCTTAATCTCTAATAGAACAGACAATTAATTCGTTGTGTAGCTGTGAGGTTATGTGGGATCAAGGCAAAAGCACCAGAGAAAAACTGTAATGTTATATTTGTATAGCGATGCATTTCTCACTTTCCCAGCAATTATTTTCCAACGGATTAAGTCAGTCTATACAGTATTAATTACACAGGCCATGCAAAGTCTGATAATCATGGACAGAAGTTGTAATTGAGCCCTGTTGGGGAAGGAATGGAAGGTAAGGGGGAAAAGTCTTCAATGACAGAAAATACTGTGGTTTTATCTCACTTATTTTTTGTTCCTTTTTCTACCTGAGGAACATATCTAGGTGAAACAGAGGTGGAGGACTTGAAAAATGTCTTTGTGAGGTGCGTTTGATAAATGGTATTGTGCATTGTTTGGATGGCTGTGCTCTCCTAAAGCAAGTAGTGTTCATAAAGCAGTTAATATATCATGTAGATCCAGCTTTCCCATGCTATGGACTTTGTATGGTGAAGTGAATAATAGCTACAGCTTGCTGGGGCAGCAGTTCAATGCAGGTCATGTATTTAGAGCACACTGCACTTGAGTACTGAACTCCAAAGCTTAACAGCAGACTTCCTGAAATCTGCTTGAGTGGCCTTGAACAATATCAAATCCAATGTTGAACTCTTACTCCCAAAAAACTTTTTTGCCCTAAGAGCCCTATGCTGGCAACAGAATGGAGCCAATATTATCAAGATATTTATTGAATTGCCAGACATCCCGGATTGTTCTGTCTCTCCAACTGCTGCTTCTGAGAGCATCATAACAAGGATAGTCAGTAGTCCCAGCAGCTCAGATGCCATATTAGGTATTTCCTGGAAGTATCATTAAAAACATAGCAGAACCAGACAGGAATGGTTACTTTTGTAGGTAAATTATTACAAATTCTTCACACAGAATGTGAGCAGTGTGGAGCTGCTCTGTAGTTCTTCAGTCATTTGTTCTTTTTTTGCAAGATCAATTCAGAGCAGTGTCCTAGTCTTTCTAGCTTTGCTTTGGTTAACATAACTTGAATTGCTGGAAATGACTGCTTCTACAGAGTTAATTTGTCAGGAAATGTTTAGTCTTTGTATTTCTTTATTACAGTCTCAGGGCTGAAATGAGTACCTACATGCTTATCATTTCCCTTGTCAAATCACGTAATTACCTTGGTCTAAATTTGAAGGTGGCCAAGTATAGCAGGAGAACAGAAAATTTCAGATGCATGCTGCTACCTCTGAGGATGGTGCTGTTATAATTTTAAAGACTAGAGTACTATTGTAGAATCTGTATGACTGACTGTACTTGGGCTTTATAATAATTATTTGGTAGCAGTAAAAGCTAAAAAAGTTACTAAATCTAAATAAGAAACAAACAGAAGCATGTTCCCAATCGGTAACTGCGAAAGCTAAGAACAAAACCAAGCAAGCCCGAATAACAGCTAATGATATTCAAGCTTACTTTGTCAGTGTAATGTACTTGAAATAGTATCTACAGATGCATTACATTGATAATTTTTCTGGTGTTTCATCTTAGTGTTTTAATATACTTTATTGCTTCCAATTCTTCTGTGCATTTCTGGAGGCTGCATCCGAGTGGCTTTTCAGAAAGGTAGTTTCGTGATAGCATAGGTAGCTTGGAATAAAAATGCCTATTTTTTTTTCCTTCAGCAATAACAACAGTTTTCATAAGGATGAAACATTCCTTGAGAAAGTTCTGAACTAAAGTGAGAATGAAGTGGATGTTTGCTGAACAGGAGCATTCAGCATTAGAAATGAACTTCAGTCAGTAGCCTAAGTAGCAAGTTTGGACAAGCAAGTGAAAAGCTATTGCAAATCAGGCATACCTTTACTGTTGTGACACAATAATATGCTTTTCAGCATGGATCAATGCTTATGTCCTTCTGTAAATTGTATGTTGTAATAGGTGCTGTACTTGACATTGTATAAACATGAATACCTGCTCATAAAAGGACACGTGTGCTGTCACTGCAGTAGAGGTTCATGGGTTTTGGTGAGTATGATGCTCAGTGGGACGTTCTTTAGTTTGATTTAATTAAAAAGAGAAAAATATAGTCTTCTACTACTTATCTGTAGTACTTTCATACAGAGATTAGAGTGTAACTGAGTACCTGCTAAAGACCTTGGAAAATATACTGGCTAGTTATGTGTTGTGATGTCTTCCTAGCTTCACTTGTATGCAGTGGAGAAATGCTGCACATGCAATTGACGTGCAGCACTGAGGTGGAGCTCGGCACCTGAAATTTGTATTGATGCATTTGGATTCTCTAGACAAATACTACTCCCACTTTATTCCATTTGTTGTTGTTTTTCCAGTCTAAATCACATTTGTGCAATGCTTATCTGAGCACATTCCTTCAAAACTGGCATATTTTCTACACTGAAGTTACATTATGTCTTTAAAAAAAAAAGATAGCAGCAATGCAACTGGGGATGTTTTGCTTGAATAATGCAGGTACTGATATGTGGGTTTGAGAGGAAAAAGGAGTGTTCACGATCTGTGTGTAGCAGATAAATTGCTCATGCACATGTAGAGTAATAAATTGAACAGCCCAAAACAAAGGAAATTGTGTGGAGGTTTGTTGTTGTTTTTGTATTTTCACTAAGAGGTGGACGTTGTTGATTGTAATTACTATTGTTATTCCTTGATATATACCTGCTGTAATTATATACCGTGATAATACCTGCTGAGAACTGAACCAAATGAGAGCTTGTAGTGTTGCCATTTATAGAGCCAGGTTCTGATGCTGTGTTTGGTTATGACAGACAGATTGCCACAACCCTTCTGAGCCCAGCAGTCTGCCTGAGTTAAACTGCAATGTGCAGTGGTGGTGCTTTTAAAATGGACTAGCCCAGAAGGCCGAATTTCATTAAATAGTGATAAAGCTTGCCCTACTTGTGTTAAAGACAAATCTACAGTTTTTAAGCAAAAGCCTGTTCTGGGGAGAGTGTATGAGTATCAAATTGTTACAAAGCTCAAATGGGAACTTCAGTCTTCCTTTCCTTTTGTCTCAGGGAGTAGCAGCTGCCCTGCTACTGGTTGAGCCCATAGTTAGAGGTGTCATACAGAGGTACAGAACACAGTTTTGTCCTGTGGATGGTTACAGGTACACAGCCTATATCTTAGAATTTGGCAAATTTGTTGAAGTGGGAGGTTTATGAGCCATGCAAAAAGAACATTAAATACCACTCGTTAAGTAAAATTTAACTTGGGGTTGTTATTTCATTAGGAAAATTAGTCACAGCAGCGTCTGCAGCACACTGTTTGGCTCCTGAGGACAGCAATGTAAAGCAGATTGCTAAGGACATCTCATTATTGTGAATCAGTGGGCTGCTGATTCGGGGCTGGCTGGGTTTTTCACTGCAAGCAGCAAGGAGACGAGCCATCAGAAGTCTTACTCAGTTGTAATGTGAAGTGATTAAGTATTCCCCACTGGTTGTTAGTTTTCTGGCTAAATAAGTGTGCTGAGCTCATTTCTTATTTCTCCTCAGCGAGCTGTACATCCATTTCCACCTGCCCGAAACCTTTTACGGGTCCAGGGACAAATAAATCACTTTTAGTATATTCCCAGGACAGTCTCAACTAAAAAAAAATAAGTATATCAACATGAAGGACAATTGTAGTGTTGAGCTGTCAGCCAGTCCCCACAGGTACAATGAAAAATTACAGCCAATAAGGTGGCATTTTTCAAAATGTGACACTACTCTTAAATTTATCTTTTGCAGTAGATGGGTTATAGAGAGGATTTCTGTCCACTTGAGTACAAACTATTATTCAAGCACTCAATAATAGATTATAGTTGAATTGAATTATTAATTTATGATAAAATAATTGTTTTGCTTCCTCAGTCACTTTCAGCAGCTCAGACAGTAATTTTCTCTGATCTTTTAGTCATCTTTAAGATGCTTTCCATAATGAAAGAAAATAAGAAAAAAGTTCAATATTACACTAAGGCTGTCTGAAGCCACAAAATCCAATGTTGGAACAGAAATTGAGGTCTAAATTCAGTCTATTTAAATGAGTGGTCAGAGTATGCGTGTCTGCTGTTCTCTGTATGCTCCTTAGAGAACAGCACATCGGTTAAAAAGAAATCCTTGCTGTAATCGTGAATGCCAGCCTTAATGATTGAGAGAATTAATTCTTCTCCCAGTTCTGTAATCTTCAGCATGATATTAATGTAGATTTAGAATGAGTTTTTGTGGTGTTGCTTCAAACTTGTTCAAAAGAAGTGCAGACAAAGCCTGTATCTGAAATTCCTAGAATTTGGAAATGGCTGTTATTTATGCACTATTTATGCGTATGTCTCCCCCGACAGTGTAAACCAAGAGCATCATTAACATTAAAGGGATTTGCATCTTGCACAGAGAGCTGAGTAGACTGTTCTGTTAGGATCTATTGTATAAACATGTTGACAGCAACAGAGAAGATTTTTTTTTTTGGTCCTACTATCTGAATTTTTTCCCAATGGACTCCAGTGGACATACAGTCAGATGTTTGTATCTCTGTATTTTGAACACAATTGCAATGTTGTGTGTAAATCAGTTGCTGAGGCAAGTATGTAAAACTAGAGGTCTAAAGGCATTAGAGTGTGAATATTGCTGTATGCAGAGACCTGAGCTGTGCTCTGCAGTGAAGAATGCTCCTTCTTGAAGTTACTTATGCAGTGAATTGGAAGATAGATTTGACTTCTTAGATTATTGATACAGACAAATTTCTGTAATGTCAGCTGAAGTGTTTGATTTTCAGCTATCATTCACTTACCCAGATTGAGTCTTTCGTTAGAACATTTCCATTTAAATATACTGTAGGTTGCATAATATGATGCAGTGATTAATCTTCACTGTGTTCTCCTTGGGAAGTTTTCTCTTCAGGCTCTGCTTGAAGGTTTTAGATTACCTTGAAGCACTGCAGCCATATGGAGGATACTCAAACAGGCACTTTCCTGTAGGTTTCCTGAGTGGAGAGCAAACTGGTAGTAATATCTTGTTCATATATAGCACATTTCATCCATTTTACATCCAGCTTCATTTAATAGCTCAGCAATTCAGACTGAGAGACAAAGGCGTAGAAAGGTGATGTGACTTGCTTATTGTGGATCAAGGAGTAGCACCAGCTTTCTGAATCCTGGCACATCACAGTAATTTCTGTTTCTCCCTAGTTATATAGGGAGCCATCTTTAAAAGATCAGTTGTTAAAGGAACACTGTTCTATTCCCTACCAATTATTAACTGATTATTCAGATGAGGAGTTAACAGTGTGTAGCATACCAAGGTAACTCTCCCCACTGTTCAGCTGTGATATTAGGTGGTTCAGAGGATTTGGTGCATCTCACCTGTCATGGAATCCTTGTCATTTTACTAGCAAAGGAAGTTTGCCTAGTGTTCAAAATATATGGTAACTTGCACAACACAGCTCTCAACAACTTCAGAATAGATCTCCTATTCTTGCACAAGGGTATCTACTTTCCCTTTCATATTCTTTTTTTCTTCTTCTCTCTGAAATATCTCTCTTATTCATGAAGATGGTAATTTGCTGTTGTAGGAATACTGCAGCACAGAGGCTCCTTATTAGACTGTGTAGTGCGCCTTAAGGGTTTTGTTTCATCTGTGGTATTTGTGCCAGAGACACTGAGATGCACATAATGACTTTTCTAACTTCACATCATTCATAGAAAGTCATTCACACTGTACAGCATCTGTTGCTGAGACTGAAAAAATTGTGCACAGCTCCTGCTTTACAGTCAGCGGAAGTCCATCAAGCCTGTAAGCAATGTAGGGTAAAAGTGTGTGATCTGATAAGATTTTGAACTGTGATGATTTGGGAAATCCATTTGTATGTTGTATGAACTCTGGCTCCATATATTGAAGTTGTTTACTGTAGAAAGAACAGTCTACAAGTGTAAGCCATGTAGTGTCGGAACCAGGCTAGGAATTACAGAGGCTTCTATTTAATCAGGGGAATGTGAGCACAGTGGCATGGCTACGTGGTTGTCAAAGGAAGTCTCACAGGCTCAGAAAAAAGAAAATCAATAGTTCTGGTTGTTTAAAGAAAAAAAAGCCAACAAGGTAGATCATTCCAGACTTCAGAAGGAGGAGGAGGAGAAGAAAGGGACCTGGCAGGGCTGTATGGCAGTCAAAATATTTGGGGGTGGAGAAAGAGACACATTTGATAGACGAACTGTAATGAAAGAAAGGCACAAGATGTTCTGTAGGAGAATCCAAACTCAGGAGAAGAGATTCTGCAGTACCCCGAGGACTGCAGAATACATCCAGCAAATGCTTGAGTGTTCCGGTATATGAGAAACTGTGTGTGCTGACATTATTAGGGTGAGTTGGAAAACTTGTATACATCTCAGTTTTATGCTAGCTAAGGGTTGCTAGGTAATAATAACTTGTTTCATTGGGACTCTGACGCGGTACTTCTGTTCACTTCAGCTCTCTCTTGTCCCTGATGAGTCGAACCATTAGCCCCAAATCTGCTGAGTTTGGGGATCTGGGAAAGGATGCACTTCAAGTCACAGAGGACTTTGTATTCTGTTTCTTGGGGATTTGGCTCAGTGCTGTGAGAAAATAATTCTCTGTACGCTTGGGAATGGCAGAGGGGCCTGGGAAATGCGTGCCTTGTTGTATCTTCAGGCTAAAGGCAGTTTGAAGGTGTACTGCCAGAGTCAGGTGTTCCTCAGCTCTGGTGCAAATGGTTACAAAGAACTGTAAAAAAAGATAATGGTTGCAAAAGGTAATGACTTCTTATGGTACCTTCCTACCAAGGCCCATTGCATTTCTCTCTTAGGAGTGATTTGTGTGCAGCGTCATTTCTTCATGCAGTGTAGTTGATAAAGGTGAACAGCTCGCATTTTAACAAATCTCTTTGACATTTCTGAAGGCAAAACAATAGCACTGGAGCACCGTTCTTTCTTTCTGTTGGTAGAAAGGAGCAAAGCCAACAACACCCTAATGGATAGTTACAGCCAGGACCTCGCTTTATATTGCAGTATTTTGTTTCAAATCTGCCCTCGTACACATAAAAATGATTCCTTTTAAAGTTACTTTACTAAGTAGTATCCATCTTAAGGCTCGCTCCTAATTGCAAGTTAATTTTACTGCACTTGTCATCACACCTAGCCTATTGTACTACACAGAAATTGTTGGACTGGCTCATCCATTTTCCATTTACCAGACTCTATTCAGATGGCTACACGTGTTTTCTGTTTGAAATGCAGTATTTTCATGCTGAAATGATGCCATGATTTCTATAAGAACTAAATAATGCTACTACAAAGCAAATACAATGCTGTATGTTAATGCAGACACCTATTTAACTGTTTGTCAGAATTGAAAGCCGTGTTTATTTCCTTCTTTTTGAAAATACTGTGGCAAAAATGTTGGCCAGCACGTGATATGGGCACAGATTGACATAGGATTGCAATTCTAGGGAAGCTCCAAGATTTTATGCTGGGACCCATGTTTGTGGTAAAGACTTGAATTCACTTCATGTTAAAGTTTTCACGCGTGTAGTATTTAGAACAAATTTTGTCTTTTTCATACCTGTGACAGATGAAAGCTGCAGTACAGAGTATCCTCATGTTTAGTGGAGTAGCCAACTGCAGACATAACTGATGAAATGTTTTGAGACTTCAGTAAATATTTCTGTATGTATCTCTGTTGGAAGAAAAATCATATTTATTTTATTCTAGTATATTAAAATTCTTACACAATTCTTAAGCAGTCTGCAAGAAGTTGTGAGCATGCTCAAAGCCAATTAATGCAGACGGGGGGAGATGCAGGGATATGTGTGGCAGAACCCTCCAGATCAGTCTGAGTGCACTCACAGAATCATAGATTGATTCTCATTGGATGTCATCAGTAAAGTTTTTGGTGTGGAGCATCTTCACCCATTCCAGTCGATGGGGTGAAAGACAGGACAGAAATGAAGGCTGACAAGTAGTTGCGGATTCTGCAGTTAAATGCATCTGGATGAAAGCCAAATCATGCTGTGCATTTCTTGTAATGCTATAAACAGTCGGAACATAATGTTATCACCACTCGTTTCAGGCAGTGTTATTCTGTGCGTGATGAATATATTGTAGAAGACTCTAATTAAGGAACAATAGAAGGCATGTGGAGTTTACAAGGCAGGCGTACCAAGTGGATAAACTGCGAGGGAACTCAGGTTATTGCTGAATAGAGTGGGTTGCATAGAAGCTTTGGAAGTTTTTTCATGAAAACTGTTCCTGTTGAGTGGATGTCTTGCGAAGTCTGCTTGAGAGCTCTTTGAAATGACTTCAAATTACACTGAAGCCACTCTTCAGAAGAGAAGGGCATGCCTACAGATCTGTAATATGTGAATTCAATTGTTGCACTTCTTATTTTTGTCATTTTTTTCACGAAAACTCTGGGCTGTTTTAAAGTAGACCTTCATAGTAATGGGTTTGGTTGTTCCTAATGCTGAATATCACCAAGGACTGCTGACTCTCCTTGTACTGTGCCCCGAGTACAAATCTCTAATGGGAAGTGCTATTGATTTCTGCAGACTGGGGAACAAGCCAACCTAGTTTTGAATGTATCAGTTCAAGAAGGCTGATATGGTGATCCTGTGTATAGTTCTGATATTAAGGATGTGAGTAACCACAGAGATGGGTGACTTTTTTTTTTCTGCCTCTCATTTGTTTACAAAATCAACCCTAGTAGTTAATATTACTAAATAATAAGAGCACAGACTTGTGCCTTTGTATTAATTAAATCATCAGTATCATCACAATTTCTTCATATTACTAGGTTGGTACAATTGCCTTGCATATGAAAATGCTTTTAGCTTGGTATTTTCTCCCACTACTCACTTTATCATGCCTGCTTGGTGAACAGAAGAGTGCATGCTTGTGCACACAATGCCTTTGGTAGCCTGTTACTGTTTCCCAGTACAGTGACTTAATTGCAAGTCATGGAAAGGCTCATTAAAATAATGCTGAATGACGTGTGAGAACGAATGGTTCTACCTCTTATTTTTCTTTGCAAGGTGTTCATACATAACACATTTAGCTGAAATGTGTAGCTGTGCTTGTATTTTAGCAATCAGATTATTGGGGTTGAATACTATGAATAGCTAAATATTTTTGTAACAGCACAGACTTCTAATTCACACCTATCAGAGAAAAAAAGGGTCAAAAAAATGTTTTCAAAATGGCATTTGATATTTTTCTGTGACGTTGTGAGATGTTTTTGATAATAATCTTTGTGCATAGTGTCTGTTTTCGGAATTTTCATTTACAGCCCTTCTGTGATTAAAAATATGTTTGTTAAATACAGTTACTGTGTCTGTGCAGTAGCAGCTGACTCTGGGGAGCTGTTCTTTATCTCCTCATGCAACATGAAAGGAGAAACAGAAGTTCATAAAGCATTGTTGTTTTCTTTTGATACAAGTTGCTCCAGGGAGCAGAGAGGAATGTGAAAAACAGGTGTCTCACAGATTTCACCAAACATTCTTTTTATATTTTTTGGCTCAACAGATGAGTACCAGACATCCGTAAAGCTTAACTCTTTGCAGCAGTGATCTAGCTCAGAGAAATTGTTGCACTGAGCAGGACAGTATTTATGCAGAATGAATCTGAATGTAGGAATACGGTAAAATGTTTAGAAATACTCCTCTTTCCTTGCACTAGAGGCTGATTATTCCACTTCTGGGTAGCTTTTTCTATTGTATTTTCTCATATGTGTAAGCTACTCTTTGAGGGATGAACGTAGCAATTGCCTGTTATGTAAAATACTGTGATAGTAGTACAGAAAAACAGCTTTAAACCCTACAAGTTTTGCGTTGTGCAGGTTTTTCTTTTCATGACATAAAGGGAATAGGAGTAGTGCGGAATAAGATGGGCTCCTCTCTGCAAAAAAATAGTGACTCTGGGAGTTGCTTTGTGTATGGACCCTAGTAAACAGAGTTCCTTGGGTCTTTTTGTTTCACTGTCAAGCTGAGTCTACACGAAACATTCAGTCCACATCTATTGTAGGGAGGAAGAGTCAACCAAAGATGTATCAGTAGCACAACTGTCAGTTTGCTGCCATTTGTAAAATACTTTTCTGTTCAGTTTTGGGCTGAAAAAATCAATTTTGTTCCCTGTATATGAGACCAAAATTTCTGTCTGCAGTCTAAACTGAGTAGTAGTGCAATGTTGTATTTTTTTATTTTTTACTTTCACTACAAGTATGGAATATGTCAAGATCTCATGCAGCTGCTGTCCCAGCCTGGGTGCATCTTGACTAACTGTAGAAGGCAATTGGGTGTGGATATCCTTCATCAAGGAGTGCGAAGCCTACTTCTAGAATTTCCAATAAAAGTGTGTGGTTGCTCAAAAGCTGTGATTTGTAGCACAGTGTACTGCTTATTGTGAGAATCCTTCTATTGTGAGTATACACTTCCAATCAGAGCTGATGCAACAGTTGTCCCCCATTCCTTCATGCCAGCCTTTTGCTGAAGAGGCTGTAGGCACACACTTGAAAACTCTCCCATTTGTCAAAAATTCTTTTGTGTCCAATTACTATGGGAAACACCAGTATCCAGCAACATGCTGTATTGAATATGCGACCACATGTAATGGAAGAAAAGAAACCAGTGCTGTATGAATTCTTACATCTTTCTTCAGTGTTCAAGTTGGTCCATGTTTGTCGAAATATATTTTCAATCTGGCTACTCAAAGGCTTTATCGGCCTGCATTACTTCTGGTTACTCTGACGCTTCAAAAGTTAAGGCTCCCCACATCACTAATTTGGGGTTATGCACTAAATCTTTAAACTGTATTTAATAATATTGTTATAGGTTCCATGAATTAGTTTTGGGAGAAAGTGTTTGTGGGTGTGAGAAGTATGTGGGTTGCTTCCATGTGTGAGGTCAAGATTGCTACAGAGATTACATACATCTATTGCATATGGATGTTGTGCGTGCAAAGCTGAAATGTGGGGGTGTGTGACAGTTAAAAATCTGTCTGCTTTCAGTGTTATCGTAGCTTGTACTCAGCAAAAACCACTGGTTTCTAGTTCTTTGGGCAGTGTAGAAGTTGCACATCAACTTGGTCTTCTGTAGCTTTAGTTCTTTAGTTAGGACTTAGATGAACTCCAGAATTCTGGCGTACCTCAAGACAGCCAAAGTTTCATGCATGCAATATTCGAAGCCTTATATGATTTCCATAAATCAGCTTGGAAACCCTAAAGTCTCGACTCAGTTTCATTCAAATTATCTAATGTTGGTGATTTCTGTAGCTAATGTTGGTGATTTCTGGTTTGTGATGATCCACACAAGTAAGAAAAGCAAAGCAGTTACAGATGCTACAGAATATCGCTAAACTACTTTGGGTTTCATTTAAAGATGTCTTTACATGTTTGGGATGTGTAGCTTTATCCTGTGAAAAGTGTATTTGTTTCCCATTAAGGCATTATAGAAAGAGGGTCATGAAGGTTTTCCGTAGATGAGGAATGAAAGTCCAACAGATGGATTAGCATTAAAAACTGATTCATCTCCTGAAACTGAAATCATGCAGAGGCAACTGCAGGTCATTTCACACAGCTACAAAGACACCAGCTCAATACTAACAGTCAAGGAGATGAGTAGTTAGTGACCTCAATTGTCACCCTGATTCCCTTTTCTATTGCTGGTTAATGCATATGCAAGTATGGTTTTGTTTTTATTCATTATTACTGAGCACCTGACGTAAATTTTATTGGGAAATCGCTGTTGCTACTTGTAACTTACCTGATTAAACTTCTGTAGTGTGGAGAAAAGTCTCATTTTATATTGCTTTTTTTATTTCCATCGAGCAAAGTGATGGAAAAAATTTGGTATCGTGCCATATTATCTGAATGTTATTGATTTTGCATTGAATGTTCCCATGCTGGTAGATTTTAGGTCAAGGCCATTTATACTGACATTTTTGGTCTAAAATGGGTGGCAGTTCTACATTCTGAGTGATACAGTTTGGGCGATTTGTTCTTTGTCATGTCTGTTGGTTTTATTCTTTGGGGTTTTTGGAGTTGGGTTTTGCTTTTTAAATTAAGAGAATACACTTTGGGAATTGGCTCATTCCTAACTTCAGGTACTGTGTTAGTAGTGTGAGAATGTTTGACATTATTGATGTTATAAATGAGGTTGCTGCCTAGACCACTGCAGACTTTTATATGTGCCATTCTTGCAGGCATACAGAAAGAAATACTTGGCTCAGTCATCACCAGTGACTGCAACAAATTGGTCCCAGTTGTGTGACTCTCACACTCTTTCTTAAATGGGATCTCAAATGAAGGGTGGATTGAGTTTATTATCAGGGATGTTCTCTGTTCAGACTGTTATTTGCTTTTGTCCTCTTGAGGTTTTAGCCTTCTGTACTGTTTTCTTGATGTTGCTGTACTTGCAGGTTATCCATTTGCAGTGTTCACTACTTTGCCACAACTTCCCCCTCCTCCTTCCCCAAAAACTCCGGTGCTTTTCTTCTGATGACCAATTTCAGACCTTACGTATAAATCAATGCATGTAGTCAGAATAATACTGAATAAGAACTTGATGATTTATAGAAGGGTTTTTATGCTTCATGGTCTAAACAATCACTGTCTGAGATCTGTAAGAAAGCCGGAATTGATGTGACATAGAATTGCAAATCTGACCATGTGTAGCATGGCTGGAGGAAGGAGGTTCATTTCCTCTGAGGCATTTGATGAAAACCTCCGTAGGACATGATACCAGACATAGATTATCCTGTCATTTTGCAGTAGAATACACAGCCTAAGATTTTCAAATTAAATGTGGTGTGGGGTTTTTTGTAGTTGTTGTGTTCTGGTGGTTGGTACTTTTTAGTATTGCTTATGGAAACATAGATAAACAAGCACATAGTATTCTTTTTTTTTTTTGCTGGAAGATCAAATCCTGTCTCACCTCTAAGAGCTGTGTTAGTGGCACTACATCACTGCACGCTGTCCTGTGTCTCTGTGTATCTTTTACCCTTGCTGACTTTTCACATTTGATTTTTTGAGTAATTTTTAATGACCTCTTTTTCCCAGGTGTTGGTAACAGTTTATTCAGTCACAAAAAATTCTGAAAACATGTCTAAAAATGAAAGCTTCTGAAATTCTGACACCAACTCAGCAGTTTCCTATAGCTCCATGTTTCTTGCATTCCATCACTTTATTCAGCCAAATGGCAGAACAATCTGAATAGCTGCTTCTGGAGTTCAGGTAGGAGATCATGAATGAATTTGCACCAGGCTTTCAGAGGGCATGTAGTGTTAAAGAGGTGTAAAGGAAAGGAATGCATCTAACAGTGCACTTCTGTCATAGATACCAGTATCAGCTAGGGCAGAAAGGAGGACAGAAAGGAGGCTGATGTGAGAGCTGATGTGAAAGTATGGAGCAGATAGTATGGAGGATTCATCTAATGGGCCTTTATATGCCAGTATTGGAAAAACTTAAATTGGGACTACTTCCTTTCTTGGCATTCAGCAGAAACAAGTAGGCATTTCTAGAGCATAAATAATTTCTTCCAGTGTTTGACCTCTCAGGTCAGTATATTGTATCCTCAAAGCTCCCACGTTACCTGGAGTTAGATAAAATTAAGCCTTGAAGAACTGCTAAATGTGAAAACATTAAAAGTTTCAACCCTCAGTTTGTCTGTCTGTATTGGCTTCTGGCCTTTTGCAAAATGTTAGAGTTGCATTTGGTACCAGAATGTTGTAATGTTAATGTGAGTCTGAGTGCTGTTGCTACACTTCATTAACGCAATGTGCTGAATTGGACTGCAGCAGCTTGCAGCATCCCCTGTTCATACAAGCCTTACTAATAAACACATTGAGTTTTAAATGAAAAACTGTGTTTGTCTGCACTACAAGGAGATTCTAATCAGGACAGAGAAAAGGCTGTTTTTCTCCTAAGAGCATCAATGAGCTGTCAATTGAAATTGATCAGATTCCTCAGCCCCTTCCTGAGACTTATGCAAGTTGAATTTAGAGATGTGTAATTAAAAAAATTAAAATTCAGTCTGCATCTGACTGGTTTTCGAGCAGTCTTGTGCACTAGCAGATCACTCCTCAGGATGTTTACCTGTTAACTAAGACTGCCATGTACCATCTTTTTCTTGTTTATTATGAGTCTTTCTTTCTGAAAAGTTTCAGGTATTTACTATTACAGCAGCTTTATCTCAAAGCAAGTCTGAGTACAAACCTTTTCTTGCCACACTGAAGGCAGAATTGGTTGCAGGAGGAGACTTTGTATTGAGGAAGCAAAGTGCTTAAGTCCAAGCTCATGTGGTTGTCATGTAGCCATGTCAGTCTGGTGTTCCTGTTAATTTAAGCAGCCAAGTTTACAGTGAAGCTTCATTTACTAAATTCATCTTAGTTTAACAAGAAACACACCAAGCACAACGTGCTTTGCTTTGGTTTACACCACTTCTTAATTGTGCTCCAATTTGTAAGAAACATGATGCAGATCTTCCTGTTGCAGTGGATAGTAGTAATGCCGTCAGTGCTGTTGATGCTGATGCTGTTGAAAGCAGACTTTCCATACCTTTGCTTGTTACTGTGACGTTTGTGTGAAGCTTCTCTTTGTTGCATAGAAACGTATGAGGAGTAATTCAGCTTAGGGAAAAGTACCCTTACCAGATACACTTAAAGAGCTAGGGCTAATTATAAGTTTGACAAGCTAGGATTTGCCATTCCAGTTTTCTCATTCTCTGACTCATTTATAACCTGATTAAAATTTTATGCTGTCTGTAATCAGGTAACCCATGGGTCTGGCTCTGCTCCCTTGAAGTTTTAGTGCAGGTGTGCTTATATAAATGTCGGTGGCAAAGGGAGATTGCTGAGACTGATCTGTCTTACAGGTCGTTTGCTGTGATGGTTTTCCTGCCAAACGCATCTGGGATGATAGACCCCATTTAAACAAAACAAAAATGCTTTTGGTGATGCAGCTTATGTCAGTTCCGTGAATGCTGTAAGCTACAAAAGTGGTGGTATAACTGCCTCTGTGCTACGGGTTTTGCTTGTTTAGTTCTGTTTTAAAATACAAAGGGAGAAAAATCACACCTCTAACCAGCAGTATTATATGGGTCAGAAATTTCTCAGATAGGCCTGGACTCATTCAGGAATAGCTGTAACAGAGATCTTACCAAATTAGTCATTCAGTTCTTTCAACCAAGGTTGAATGTTATGAAAGTTATGAAACATTTTCCACTACTCATGATCTGAACTGAGCTGGAACAACTTACGGTAGTTTTGCATCTTAAACAGTGTTTGGTTGAAATCAGAGCTAAGTCCTTTACCTCATTTCCAAACTAATCTGCACTACAGCTAGCTGTGATTTCTCCAAACCGCTTGCAAATCTCTTCCAGTTAGAATAGGTGAGCCACGTCCTTGTGTACTATATAGAAAATGACAGGGTTGCACATGAGCTCTGTAATTCCATGTTTGCTTGTACTGATATGTGCTATGCATAGAATAGTGATGATCCTTCCAGTATTGCTTTAATACTGTGCAGTTTTATCACAGAGCCTGTATCTACAGGGGTTTTGTTTCGTTTCATGGTGGAGGGGACAGAGCTACCAGAAAGGATGAACGTTCCAAAACTTTGAGAATTAGTTAATATATTTTTTTCTTTCTTTCTTTTACCTGTTGTGTTATCATTGCAAGCTGATTCATGAAGGAAGCCAGCTGAGGCAGATACTATCAAATGGAAGACCCCATCTAGTTTCTCAACTGCTCAGCACCCAGTTTTGTTTATATTTTCATAGATATGCAAGTAGATACATTACAGTGCTTCCAAAAATTTGGGTTTTGTTTTTGTTTTTCTCATTAAAGGGGAGGATGATGACATTTAAAGCCAAATCAAGGCAGAAAACAAATACTGATTGAAACTGATACTTCTGATGTTGGCAAGATGTTGTTTAACTGTTTAACCAAAATTGTTGCCTCGCCTGCTGAGTTCTTACTGTCAGTATGTGATTGTAGAAAAAACATTGCTTTGCTGTTTTATGAGCCTACCTGGTTCTTTCCATACATTTACATTTTATCTAGTCAGCTATCTCAATAAACAATTCAATAAACTGTTACCTCTGTGTTGCATACAGTGTACTGATATGTACTTTATCAGAGGATGCCATGCTTTCTGTAGAAGTTATCTATCATAGCTGCATGGGAATTTCAATTGCAGCAAAACCAGGATTTAAATAATCTTATTTTAACATGCCGAATAATAAAATGTGACTAAGTTTTGAAAGTTTTGTTAAGGCACTTGGCTCTACCACATGATGCAGATGCAGCACATTGATCTTACCAGTGTTCTAGAGTCCTGCAGAACACCACCGAACCCTGTGTTGTTTTGTTTTCCTTACACCCTTGGGGTGAAGGATGTGGAGCCCTCCCATTTTCCACTAGATTATGCAAAAAACATCTATTTTTTTTCCATATTGTTATTGGTTTCTTTGAGATAAATGACTTTTGGTTTGTGGCTTTAGGATCTCATACTAATTGAGTAAGAAAAGGAACTTCTCTTTTTTCCCCCCATACCCAAATTGAGGAGCTGCAAAATCTGTTGTCACACTCCTAGACGTTTCCTCAAAGTTTAATTTATAAAAGAAAGAAAGAGGGAGTAATCAGAGTTAATATTTATCATTCCCTGTAATACAAACAGACTGCTAAACAGAGCTTTAAGTATTTCTTTGGTGTAGCAACTCAACAGGCTTGAGCTGGAAGTGCCTCCTGTTTGTGCCTGCTGGTGTGTTTTAGCAGATAGCATTTCCGTGGAAGCCAGCAAAAGCAAACTGAAGTGCAAGTCTGAGCCCCTCACTTTACCATGGGCGCAGATTGTCAGAGATGATGCTGATATTCTAATCACTGGTTGCTTAGGTTATAATGGAGAGTAAATAGTGACAAAGTGCACAAGTTCAGAAAATTCCGAAGGCTTCTGTGGGCATCTGAAGTGCTTCTGTTCCTTCCAGTTGTTTTACTGACAGCATTCTTATAGTCCCATCAAGCTTGCCTTGCTACCCATTGAAGTGGCCGTGCTGCAAATAAGGGTGAAGTTTGTTCTTTCATTTTCAGAATGGTTTTGGGGCTCGTGTTAATCCTCACAATTCCAGGTGATAATTTAACAGTTAAAGAAAACAGGACAGTCTTAATTAGCAGTTTGCTTTTCCCTCCCACAAAATCAGTAAAAATAGTCGAGCAAGCATTACACCTTCTGGCGTTGGAAATGCTGGCTATTGTATTTAATTTTTCTTAGCTCTACAGTCCTAGGGGAAGAAATGCTCGTGTTCTTCCTGACTTGGAGAGCAAAGATATTTTAATGGCAATAATCAAATTCAACAGGAGTTGGGTTGTTGACTGTGCCTTAAAAAATTCCCTCAGAACATAGTGTTTCACTGAAGTGGTTTTCTGAGGTGTAGAGTAGTTTTTCTTCCATCTGTCGTATTCTGCTTTAATTATATATCAGGATTGAGCTTCTGGTATGGTGAGGCCTCCAGAACCACAAAAAAGTTTTTCTCTTTTTTGGAAATCATTATTAAGTATGTTAGAGAGCTTGGAGAAGATCGTATTGTTCTCCTAACCAGGGAGATCAGAAATACCAGGAGAAAACCTTTGTGTTCACAGGCCTAGTGCTTACTGGGCAGTGATACCTTGATGGTCAGTGTCTTGTTGTTTATGCTGTGTATCTTAGCCATCAAATTAATAGATGAAAAAGAACTATTCCCTTCATGAAGCCCCAAATTATAGAATTTTAAAGTTAGTAAAATTTGCATTAGGTGATAGTTAATGCACGTATAGGAGGAAAAAAAATCTTTTCTGCATTCATGTCATGTGAGCTTGGACTTGTAATAACAGTAATCAAAAGTTAGTGGAAGTTTCCCATCCTTATCTCAGACGCGTGGTATTTGATTCTTCGGTTTTGCTTGCGAAGATAAAACTGCTAAGCTTTGCAGCATACCCTGTTTTGGACAGATTTATAGCCTATCAAAATGTAGTTAGGTCTACCACAGGAAAAAAAAAAAGACAATAGCGAGAAACTTGAGCTACAGCATTGGTGCCATGGCACTTATTTCCACTTAAAGAATCAAAATTGGGGAACAGAATTTCGGCAGGTTGCAGTAATTGCCGGTTTTCCGTGAAAAGCAGCTATCAGGAACTTTTGGGGTTTTGTTGTTGGTGGTTTTTTTTTGGTTTTTTGGTTTTTTTTTCCTGCTGCTACTCTGTCAAAACCAAAAGATGCAATAACTTTCAGATTTTCTAATCAGCAAATTATTGCACAATTACAATTAAAGTGATTCATCTCATATTTCTTAATGATACAAAACAAACCAGGAAGCAAGAAAATGATCTCGAGTGAGCCCTACTATCTTAGTTTTAAAACTAATTTTGTTTGATTTCATCTAACAATTGCAGAGGTGAAAGAATTCTTTGTCAATTCTTAATTTACCAGAAACTACTTTTTTCATTCTGTCATGGTTAAAAATTGAGGTGGACATATCTTTTTGAAGGTGTTGGTAGTGCAAAGGCTGTGACTGGGGGTTGGTCACTGAGGATGGGTTGAAGGACCCACCAGTCTAGTAGGGAAGGGAAGGGAAAGGGAAGGAAAAGGAAAAGGAAAAGGAAAAGGAAAGTTGTTTGTAAGGATCACAAACAAAGAATCTGAATTAAAGTAAACCTCAAAGGTCTTGTTTGAAGTGTGGTGCCAGGGTTACGTTTCTGCTAACTGTTCAACACACGGAAACTTTGTGGTGGCTGTGTATCATTTTTAAAGAATTTTAAGGGCAGTAGGAATAATTAAAACTTAAAGGCACACGAGTTGTAAAGGATTTTCTATTTGTTTTTTCTTTTGATGCCTTGTATTTTGATGCCTAGATATGATTTTTTTCAGAGATTTTTCTGCAACGAAGTTAGGATTATGAAACTTAGCATGTGCTAATATAGTGTAAGAAAATGTTATTAGCTGTCCTAGCCCATACCTGTTTTTTCCCAACTGAAACTAACCATGGCCATGTTCTCTATCTTGTCTTGACAGCAAGTGTCTTAAGGTAGTATGGGAATCCAAGAGTTTTTCCTCTCTTTCTCTCCCTACCAGAGAGGAAACATGAAAGCTTTTCACCTGTGTGCCTCCTGGTGAAACTACCAGCAGGCTCTTACAGCCTATTTTGTGTTTAAGGCAGAAGAAAACTGATAAAAGCTTCTGGCTATTTTTCATAATGCACGTATATGGGAGGAGGAGAAGTTTTGTTTCTTTCACTCTTATTTTTCTTCTTCATAGCTTTGCCTTGTGATCCTAGACTGCTTTTCAAACACAAGAACAACAATACGTTGTTAGGTTTCTTTTTGTACTGTGGTGTAGCACTAGGAAGCAAACTCAAATACCTGTTTAGGGTGGAGAAATGAGCGAACTCTGTCAAAGCTTGAAATGAGCTTTGCAGTGACATAGTGAAAAACAAATCAGCAATCTTTTCCTTCAGTATCTGCAAAGTCTAAGATCAGTTATGAATCACTTCACATTTGGTAAGCATCTTTCTTCTCCTGTTATTTTTTTCAGAGTTAATTCTTTGGTTTTGAGTTTCTGACAGTTTTGCAAGTTCCTTGTTGGGTGGATTCGAGGTTATTTGGCTGGGGTGGGGATGAGGTGTTTTAAGGTACCATACGGACGTAGAAGATACAATGAAATAAATGTAGACTTAAAAACAGCACCTTTTTGTCCCACTTCAAAGAATTGCATTTCATTATGCTTACTACGCTGATTGGATTAACTTCTGAAATAGACCATCGTCTATTCTACAGTTTCTTCTTAGTTGATAGATTACATATTTTCTTTCGTCGCTGTTCACTGCCTGGCGCTATGGATACAAATACTGATCAGTTGGAAACAATTTAAAAATGGAACAATGTCACGCATTTAAGAAAGTGTCTGAAAGGAAGAATGACAACTTGCTTTTAAATCAGTACAGTTAGATGCCTTCTAAAATGTCTGACTAGATGCTGTGCAGTAGCCCACTCAGAAGAGGGAGTCTGTCGTGGTTAACCCTGCCAGAACTGTGGGCTGCTGACAGGGAGAACATGTTGCAGTGGCAACTCTGCCATCCAGCAAGAGTAAAATATGCTCGCTTTCCGTCCTCATGGTTGGCTCTCTGCCTGTGCCTTGGACAACTTTTCTAAATTCCAAAAGTCTCATTGCTTACTCAGAAATACTGATGAAAAAATGTGGCTGGATCCAATAGGATTTGAATATCACAGAAGTGAACAAAGATTTCTCAGTTTGCTCATTAGGTTATTCAGAAGTCCCTGAAATTGTGTGACAGCCTAGTGTCATGTGGACTGTAAATCCAACCCTAGGCAATACGTTATTTCTGTGTGCTTTCCAGCACCTGCTGGCAATAAGTGAAGCTGCTTGGTGCTCACTTTCCGCCCCCTTGTTCTTATCCTTTTGGTTTTATATCTACTTAATAACTTAGTAATTAAACTGAAGGATTCAGCCTCGTATTTGTGGAAGTCTGGGCTTCATTCTTAAGGTATTAATATAGATGTAAAGCAATTTCATAAAGTCAAAGATAGTTTCAGACTAGGACGAATTTCTAAATTTGACTTATATGTGTTTTACAGTGACTTTCTTTAATTAGGCTCCTTAGAAGTATCCTTAATGCAATTTGACACACAGGAATGGTTATTCTTCTTTATTCTTCTAGTGGGATAATTGATCGAGATTTTTTTTTTTTTAAGCCATAATTGAAATTCAAAATTCAGTATATTAAGAATCAAACATCCTTGGCTTTTGTGCGACTAATTTTAACTGGCTGAGATTTATTAGCTGCATCTGGAGATAGACCACTGTAGATGTAGCCTGTACACGACTTTGTTTCCTTTTTTTAGTATGCTTGTGTTTTTTTAGTATAGGCTAATGGTTGTGAGATTGCTTTTAAGGTAGATCGTGACACTCTTGAAGGGAGTAAGCATCATTCCATCTTCGGGTCTGAAAAGCAAGTGTGTGACTGGTTCCTTACATTTGGTGATATTGTTCATACATGTTTTGTGTAACACCGAGGCTGGGTAGCCCATGTCTTGTTATGAACCCGTTGCCTTTGGGTTTTCTAGCCTGGGCTTGGTTTTGTTTCCATTCTCTGCAGCATGACTCGAGAGAAAAAAGCAGAACAGTAGAGCAATCAAACAGAAGACCTGTCCCCTTTCCCCCCTGCTTTCATTTCAACTACCTTTAATCTGTACTTTTATTAATAAGCCAGAATTATTCATTTTGTAACAGATGAATGACTCAGTTGTAGCAAATCACTGTGGGCTGAAAATCCACATGCAAAATCTAATTAAATATTTTGTCTGATTCTGATTCTACTTCTATGATGTAAATTTAACTCCATGGAGATACGTTAGCTTATTCTGGTTTTATGAGACCAAAAGCTCTGGACTCATTGTTTGAGTGAAACAGTGTCCATAGAGAGCATGGACTTCCACAGCTGTAGCTGTTGGTGCTTGCTTAGCCATTGGCAGGCATGTTGTCTGGTACTGAGCAGTCACTTAGTCACTGCTCCAGTTTAAAGCTTGGATGATGATGTAGTGAATCCTGGGTGTAGCGGGTTGTAGTCTGTAACGAACGCTCTGTGGTCTATGGATGTAAGGGTTACATGACCTACATTCAAGCAAAAAGCAATGCCTACACTTACAGTATAACGTCAAAAAAAAAGACAATAGCTTTTGTTTGCGTTATTATTTCAAGCAAAAAAAATATAGGCTGATTTTTCTCAATGAGGGTGCAAAAGTAAGGAAAAGAGAAATATTCTATTTCCCATTCGGTTTCCCACTGGTATTTATGTCAAATGCGATTTAGTATTATAAGCCCTTTTTTTTTTTCTTTTTTTTAATTTATTTTCTCCTTAAATATAATACTACAAATACTGTTCTGGAACGAGTGTCTCATTCCGGGTTTAGAACACCTGCTTGTTGGTTGTGTCTGTGTCAGAACTGTTCGTGTATCAGAGCCCTTGCTAATCTGAGTTGTAATTTGCACCACTGTAGCTGGGAGTTGGCTGTCTCTTATTACAAGTCTACCGAGAGATTGTGTCCTGGGTTTCCTCTTGAGAGCTTGTGGGGGGAAAAAACGAAATAAATCTGCAGGTAGTTGTGATGTTGTGATCAATGTTCCACAGTTACTTCTACCTGTCAGAGGCTATTGAAGTTGCACTAGTTGAAATGCTGAGCATCTTCCCTGTAAGTGTTTGGCATCAGATTCGTTACATCGTTTGTGGAGGAGAATTTTACCTCTTTAAATCCATATGCGGGCTAGACAGCGGCCTGTGTTTTATGGAAGAATTATATAAACACATTTATGAGTAAGTAAACTAAATAAATAAATGCAGGGATAAACAGAGTGTATAGGAAACGAGTAGTTTCTCTCCTGAAGTTGCCTAAGTGGTGGTTAGTGAACAGTGGTCTTAAAATGTCTCAGAATCACTGCTTGTTATTTTTCTAATGGAACAATCAAATAAGATTGATGTTAGATTTCTTTCACTGATTATTCATGTTTCAATAATTTGACTACAGTAGTATCTGATGTTAAAAAAAAATAAATTGAAAATTCTGTTAAATGTTATTTGCTGAGGTTGTTTTACAGGTATGATTTCAAAAAGCTTTTTAAATTGTGCTGATGCATGCCTGAAGCCTGGTGTTTTATTCATGTTAATATGGCAGTGGAGCAACCGTTAGCTTTTGTACATTTTGATAAGCTTTTCCTTAAGTTTACTTTATGTATTCCAGTTATTTTTATGCACTAATACTGTGTGCAAAGGTATATGTGAAGAAGCATCCACTGAAGGCTGCAGGAGAAACCTTCTCTTTCTAGACATTATTTGAACAGAGCCTCTAAATCTGACAGACGTCTTTAAATACAGGGGAAAAATGAGCTTTCTGAAACTCTCCAGCTCTTCCAGTGTGAGTGGATAGTTCTGATCTGGTTTATTTTTGACTAGCTTAGGAAATTCTGAGTGTTATCTGAACGAATACAGAATGAATTAGTTCTTAAATTTCTATAAATGAGAATTCACTGGAATAAGTAGCTGCCTGTTGTCCTGAGTCCCTTCCTCAGTTGGGCACATTTCAGGTTGTTGAACCTGTCACCGTTTCACAGGAATGGCAGTACTTGTTGTATATGCTTTCTGAAGATCCCATCCCTCATACATGAGTACTGTGGGGTATCGCTGCCGCTCTGCTTGTGCAGAGGGCCCCCCTCAATGCTTTTCTCAACCAGAAAGACCAGGTGCCGAGGCACTGTCTGGTGCAGAGTTCTCTATTTGTAGAGAGATGCTGATGTGTGGTTTTGTGCAAATCGTTGGGCGACGAAGTTCCTTGTTGCAGTTTCATTAGATACACAATAAGCAGGAGGCTGTATGTAATATGAGAAAATATAAGTTCTTCAAATATTTTACCATAAATGCAAGGTACAGGAAGACTTGTAATATGGTGTTGCGTTTTGTCAAACTGGGAAACCAAAATCAGGTGACTTGGTATTACATGCAGGTTGTTTTTTTGCGTGATCCTTGGAACTGTTTATTTTCAGTACTGAAGATGTCTTTCTCATCCTCCACATTAATAGCTCTTTGGTGTAAAGTAATATGAGGGCAGGATGCTAGTGGTGTTTGCTTGTATTAAACAGAACCCCCCTTCTTGGGCTGTTAGGTGGGGTGCTCATTCAAATGCTCGGCAGAGTTTGTTTGGCTTCAGTAAAAATGGCTTAACGCTCATTGCGTGCATTTAGATTTTAACAGCTTCTTCAGCTCATGGACATGTGCCATGAAGATGGATGGTATGAACAACTAAGAGAAGGAATGGAGTCAAGGAAATGAGGAGACTTTGTTCTTACGTCAATCTGCATGCCAAGCCACTTTCTATGTTAAAAGCTCTAAAGGAAAGACTGTAAACAACAGTGCAAAAAAAGAGCTGCTTTGACAATAGCTTTAAATTTGTAGTAAATAAAGGAAGTCACTCGAGTTTGAACACTGAATGAGTTGGAAGGCTGAGTGTAAGATTCTGTAATTCAATTGCTTCTTGAACCTCACCAGCCTTTGAGGTGTTCAGAGTTAAATACAAAATGAGGTTTATCCCCAGCTGGAACCTCTGTACCCAGCAGAAAGTACCAGTTGTCAGGGAGACCTTTATGAGGATGGTATAGAACCATGGAAAACAAAGCCAGTGACTTAAGAAAACACCTCTGTGCCAGGATATTCTGCAAATTACTCTGGAGAAATCCTACAACACTTCAAGGAAGTTAACCTCATTTGCATGTTTTGATTAGTTTGCTGTCAGGCTTCTACAGAAGAGAGAGGTGGTTTCCTGAACAAATCTCAGAAACTGCTTCATATCAGAGCGTATTCCTTGCAAACAACTTTCTAACTGAAGAGTAAGGCTTTTGTGTGTGGTAGAAACACACCCAGAATTTGTTGTCATATGGAGAAATGCTCTCCATTTGTATTCCAGTCTGTTGAAAAGTTCACCTGCTTCCAAAGAGGATGTCTGAAGTACTTGTTAAGTAAACCTCTGAACTCTTTTTTTTTTTTTTTAATGGACTACAAGTAAAAACATAAATTACAGCTCATAAAAACATGAAACTATACAACAGCCGTGCGACTGCCTGCTGGAGAATCTTCAAAAGGTGTGTGGGTGGCAGGGGGCAAGGTGTGGAATTTTATACCCTCGAGCAAGAGGAAGTCTAGTAGTAAAAAAAATAAAGTATGATGTCATTAATATATTTAGTTGCAAAATAATGATGTGTACAGCAGAATTTAGACATTGAGGAGACTGCAGTGTTCACTTCCCTCTAATTGGGGTCATGAATGTCTTGAACATGGATCAGAAAAGTGTGTACCTGTAAAAAAATTAAGCATACATAAACCCAGGGTAAGAGACTGTACTCAAAACTGTACTGTCTTAACTGTAGCCCCTTTTCTTCTACATATATTTAGTTACAATGTTGGGGTCTCTGTCAAAGTAATGGCTCTGTCAAAATAAATGTAATTTGAAAAGACTTGGGACCTTGGTTTTGTAGCAGTGGAGTCAGGTCAATGCCAAACCCAACATCTAGAGGGAAATGGGAAATTTAACAGCTTTTGCCTTGCTTGCTTTGCTTCTAATTTCTGCATGCTATCTAGAAACACATAACAGACAACAGCCCATCGCCAGATTAAACCGAATAGCCATAAGTAGTATGCAGGAGAAGTGATGTAAAGATGGACAGACATAACTATTGCATAACACGAACACCAAATCTGTTTTCACCTTTTCACTGTTTGCATATTGGTTGTAACCCAAGCTTGCTTAGGAACTACCTAAGTAATTTCACTGACTGCTTCATGTGGCTGTAACAATAGGCTTATTTACAAACAATTCTTTTTCATTGAGTACTATATCCAATTTCAAAACTGAAGGAAAAAAAAACGTGTCCCTTTTTTAACAAGTTTGGCTTTGTCTATGTTGCCTTAGGAACATTTGTTTTCTTTCTTTATTGCTTTTTAAGCTTCATACATTTGTGCTTTATAAAATGCAGCATTGAGACATCACAATAATAGCAGAGACAATGATGGAAATCAAATGTAATAGCAGGAAATATAATATTAAATGTAAACTTAATGGAAGGCAAAATTAGGTGAATGCATTTCCTGCTTTGTATCAAAGGGTAACCAAAATTGTTGACCACTGGCTTAAATATTAAGGGTTAAATATTAAGCTCTATAAAATGAATTATGAAATAAATAGACCCCCCTTTTTTTTTTTTTAATATAATTTTAGTTACTCTCTTAGGTCAAGAAAGATTTGTCAAGAAAGAAGAGCAGTGGAGTTGTAGTGCTCTTTTACTGTCAGCATGAAGTTCTTCCAAAGGCGCTGGACAGCAAGGGCATTGTTTCTTGTAGGTTAGATCAATGTACTGTAGCACTTAGTCACTAATTAGTCAGATGGCACTCTCCATTAGAGAAGCAGTGTTCTCAGTTACTTTTGACTTTACTCAAATCTGGACAAATGGAATTTTTTCTTCTCCTTTTTTTCTTGATATTTTTTTTTTTAAAAGTTTCAGTCATCCTCCTCACATGGAAAGTTTTGTTCATTTGCTGCTGAGCACTGAGAACTTGGAGCATCTTAGTTCAGATGGGGGGATGAACTTTTAAGAATAGGTAATAAATTAGGCAGCATTTTCAAATTCTTTCCCAGATGTTACTTCTTCTCAGGTGCCATAAAAACAACTTTTTTGCTTCTTACAGTAAAAGTCAGGAGCAGAAAATTTAGACTTCGGACAACTTTAGCTTTTCTAAGAAAAAGGGAAATACTCAAAACAGTGTTTCACCAACCAAAATGCATATTACGGGTGCGTTGGCTGTATCCCAGGCTCTTTAGAGATGAGCCATAAAGCTCCTGTTTCAAATAGTTGTGCAAGTGATGGTAAATGAATTATACTGCTTTCCACTCTCAACATTACAAGATGCTGTGACACTTCTTCCTTTTGCCATCGAAGGTGGAAATTGTATAGAATACAGAAAGATTTTGTTGTCATCTTCCTACTTCAATTTATTGTTTTCTGTGAGTTTGGGGTGGGTTTTCTGTTTTTCTTTTTTTGGGGGGTTGATTGTTTTGTATTGTTTTTAGAAAGGGAGAGTGTACATCTGCTTTATGAACTATAATGCTCTGTGTTGGGTTGGGATAATGAAGTGGCTGCTTATGGTTGAAGCTTGTGTTGTTTATATAGGAAGGAACTGTCTTTGTTTGGTTTGTTGTCAAAGTAACAAATTTGCTCACTGAAATCATTCATGTATTGGTGGGTGTTCCCTTGGCTGTTGGAGTTGGAGTTTAATTACCATACTAGAATAAATCAGTAGATCTGAATCTCCTGAGTTGGACAGCCTCACTTGCATGTTAGTTTGCAGATTATGTTGAAGTAATGAATCATAATTTGGATGAAATCACAGTTTGAACAATGTCTTGAGTTAAACATCTAGGCAAACAAAGTATTTTCTGCCAAAATATTTTACTTGACTGCAGAGAGTGTTCTTCTGCTTCTTTGTATCCCCAAAATCTGTACACCGAAAACTCACAAAGATGCCTAGGCTAAAAAAATAATTATGTTCAATTTCAGTAGTTTTCCATTTGAGGATGCCTTTAAACCTCATATTTCCCTACAGCGTTGGAAGTTTTGACTCTTCAGCCTCAGCTCAGATTTACCATTACTAAGAATGAATGGAGCCAGAGATGTCCCAGAGCTGCAGAGCACATTCCTAATGACTCAGACCAAGTCTTCAGAGGATTGTATGCTATGTGGTCCTTTCTCAGTTTGAGGTGGAACTGTCTATGCCATGTATTTGGTCATGCATGCTGTACATTCCGAGCTGCAGTCTCAGTTCACTGTCAGTGGGTAAGAAATCAAACCACCAGTGCAATTCAGACTGAAGTGAGTCAGGCCCAGTATAGCAGTATATGGCTTCCATTATGTCCAGATGTTTGGTGGACAGAGAGAGAATTTCTGTCCTTGAGTTCTTCTGTTGTTAAGCAGGAAGGTATTTTGAAGCATCACGTCAGGGATACCTTTGAAACATTATGCACCAGTTGGAGGGGGAAAAAAAAAGTGATAAAGTCCCGGTAACGAACACTGCTGCATTCATAAATAAATTGTGGTGGTCTCCCTGAGCAAGGGCAGAGAGAGTGTGTGATTGAATGGTGTGCTTGTGAAGACAAATTCTTTACTTCCCAGCTGTTAAGGTGGTGACAGCCAATTGCCTTAATTTCTGCTGAGCTTAAAGGTAACCCTGCCCCTAAACAAAATAAAGCCAAGTTATTCAGGGCAACAGGCAGTGAAATACCAGAAAATATCCCCTTGAAGGTATTAATTTGCACATGCTTGTTGGTTACCTGTTTCTCTCAAATGCAGTGCTCTGTTACAGAAAACCTAGTAAGAATTTTGTTATCGTGCCTATTTATAACACAGTCAGTGGATGTGGTGCACTAAGGAGGAATTCTAGCTTGGCTTTGTAAGATTTCTGTGAATGCTTCTCATTACTTCCAGTCAGCCCATATATAAAAGTAAACTATAGGAAACTTACACAGGCCCTTTAAACAGGTTGAGAATAAGGACATTTAAGGTCAATCTGTTACACATCTTTATGCCATTTGTCTTTTGAGACATCTGTAATTCAGACAGTCCTAATATCCTTTGTGCTTTTCAGTTTTACATTTTGGCATCATATTCGGAGCAGTTTTCCAGAACGTTTAAAGAGAAGAAAGTAAAATTTTTGGATGCAGTGCTACTGCAGTGCTGGACTCCAGGGTCCCATTTGCTTTAAGAAATATTTAAGCAGCTTAAGTTGTTTCCACTCTTAATGGCCTCGTTTGTTTTTAGAACAGGCCAACAAAACCTTTTTTTTCTTGCAATTGGTCTAGTATTCAGATGTATTGAATGAAAGGAAGCCTCTGACTTCTGTTGTTCATTATGTGTGTAGCAATGTCAACAGAAGATTGTTAGAAAGTAAAAAGCAAATCTTCCTGTTTTTCTTTCATAAACTTCCATGGTCTTGAATGACACATTTGCTATGTCAGAGTTCAGAAGCTGAGATATATATATATATATCTATATATATATATCTATATATATATCTATATATATATAATATGTGGAAGTTTTTTCCAAAAGCAGTGATCTTCTGTTCAATCTTGTGCTATGTAGCAAAAATTCATTCCTTCAATTAATCTAAACTGCTGAATCTAAACTGCTGAATCTAGCTGGTATGCTGCTTCTGTTCTGTTTCAATCACTTATTCCATTGTTTTTTGTCAGGGTATTTGAAATCCATGAAGTTAAGTGAACTGCATTTCTGGCACCCAGACTTGTTTTCCAGCAGCTCTGCACAAGCCATTTGCTCATTCACTAGCTCACACTTAGCCTAGCTAGCAGTGACGTTTTCAGGCAAAATCTTATCAATAGGACTTTAACAAATAAAAGCTTTCTCTGCAAGTTTTGTGTGATTATTTTTTTTTTAACCCCCAAGCAATTACTCGTGTACCTGCAGTTCAAGGAGGCTGAACTTGCATGATGCACTGTGATACAAACTCAGCTGTGTCCTGACACTCAGTCTTAGGAATTCTTCCCTCTGTCTCTTTGAACACTGTGTCTCATAGGCAGCCTTGTCAGTTGAATTAGTAATGTACTGGAGCCCCAGTGTAAAAGGAAAATGACAGAAGATCCTATATTAAGTGTACTTTGAGCTGCAGCTCCATCCTGTCTGCATTCGTAGCTCTTAAGGCTGATCTGAAGTTCTAATTCAGTTTCCTAGTTTTCCATCCTATTTTCAGCAGAACTCAAGGAATCTTCCCAGCTCCAACTGTGTGTTTCTTGAGTTACACCATGAACCTGACCTCAGCTGTCATCATACTTCTCCAGGCTGAGCAAAACAGAAGAATTCCAACTTCTAAAGAATTTCAATTCACCATTATATCTACCAAATAATAATAATAATAATAATAATAATCAAAAGCATCTGACAGAGGTGTTCTTATGTGGTATGACATATATTAATGAATCTGATATGTTTGAAAGGGTTTTTGGTATGCCACACATAGGATCAGTTTGTGTGTCAGAACAGACAGCTCCAGCTGAGCTAATTATAGGCACTCTAAGCTTTAATTGATACCAGTCATGTTGCATGATAACTATCTGAGTATCAAAAGAAAGAGTGGAAAAAGGAGAATTCTTTGCCAAATGCAGATATAGAGATGTTACATACGTGGAATATCAGAGCAGGAAAAAAAAATGTTTTCTTATAAACTGTATAAATATTTCTTCTTCTGAACAGGCTGACTTCTGTCTGCAAGGAGTTAACATTCATGAGAAATGTGTGGAAACCTTACATAACTTGTTCAGCCTCATCTCATGGGTGTTTCTCTGTACACTCTGCCAGAACTAATTTCACGGTTTTAAAACAACTCACGATACAAAAAGAATACGTAATGAGTTGCTGTGAGATATGATTGTTTCCCATTTGAGAGATGAAGAGACCTGTAGCTCTCCAGGACTTATTAAGAATCATTTCTCAATTAGGCACAGGATGTATATATCTTAACAAAGGCTATGTGGCTCCTCTCAAATACATCAGGGCTGGGCCGCTGAAAGCACACCCTGCATGAATCTGAGGTACTCTTCCCCTTCTTTTTCCCCAGCATCCTTTCCTCTACTGGTTTATAAATTCAAAGAGACTGTAAGCTTGTGTAGACAAAAACACTGACCTGGCATGGTCTGTCTTATCCTGCATGCTGAGCCCCTGTCATATCTCAGAGTTTGAAAACAGACAAAGCTTTCTGGTGCTGTCAAAAAAGTCATCTTTGAAAAAAGCAGCAGCATCCAAACTGTCAAGACCAATACTTGCTCCCTCTCAGCCAGTGACGTTTCACTCCTGGAGCTTGCATAGCAATAAACTACTTATTTGAGTTATCAGAAGACAGTCTGTACAAAGTGCTATCCAAAGCAGAGTTCAGGGAAAGGGCTGGTGTAAAGGGGTCTGTTAATTTGAAGATGCAGCGTTTAGTGATAAATAAAATGATGCTCCCCTCAGCCGAGAGGGCTTTCACTGCAGAAGATAATGGCAGTTCTGGAGAAAGCAGTAAATACTATTACAGGAACTGGGTGAATACTTCAGAACGTTTGCTCAGGGGGCAGTCGAACAGTTCATGGTGCACCCAGTCTTGTTTGAAAAAAATTTGGCAATTAAACAGAAAAGCATCTGAAAAGAGGTTTGACCAGTTTTCTGTTGCAAAGACAACATGATATGGACCATAATGTTGTCCCTCCAATCTCTGTATTTCAGAGTGTTTTGAAGTGAAGATCACTTTGATATCCCTGGAGATAACCTCTGAGGCAGGAAGTAAAAGCAGAATTAAAGGACCACCATTTGCCCAGATCCTTCTGAGCTGCAAAGCAAGGCGTTTCAAAGCATGAGGTGCTTCAATTCAAATGAATTAGCACAGCATCTAAAAAGATGTGAAGAGAAATTTAAGAGTTTTGGACCTCCGAAATACTTCAGAAAAGCAGTTGGAATTGTAAGAGTAAATAAACTGCTGTAAAAAATTTAATTTGAAATGCATCTCAGTGAATAGAACGGGGGATCTCCTTCAACTTAGTATGCATTGTTGCTGCCTGGTCATGAAACTTACCATTGTAGTCTTGAATACACAGTACAGGTTGGTAACTTGAGAGCTTTCTGCAAAGTGACGTACTAGAAAGATGGTAAACAAGGCAAAGATTCCTTGACTTATTCTCTTATTTGCTCTGCTGTTCTTTGGTGAGAGTTGTTTTGGTTACCTTGTTGATGGCTTGAAGAGAGGAAGAGTTGGTGTGATTGTGCAGGAATTCGTGACTTCTTTACCAGCAGATCCCAGTGTTGGCCACAAGCTGAGGCTTCAGTTGCAAGAAAGGGTTAAGCTGGTCTGTATGCTGGGGAAAAGTAGTGTTGTGACAGATGATATGGTGGCAGGATGCATGAAATAATTTATATTAACCTCTCAGTTTTTTTGTAACAGAAGTGCTTGCAAGTTATTGGGAGAACTCCAAGAACAAATTTCCATGCTTATCCCAAATGCAGTAGTGATGAAAGAAAATCTACTTTGCTAAAAATCATTTACGTTTCAAGAGGAAATGAAGCCTTTTTGGGGAAATAATTCTTTTCACCTGCAAAACCTGCCATTTTTAATGTGTGGGAGAACCAGAAGATGTGAGGCACAAACATACGTTGATTCTCTTTTTAGAAAACCGGTGAGACTAGTGATGCAAATTAGTTCACTGTAAAGATCTAATTAATCAACCTCACTTTTCTTTATTCCAGTTACCTTGAATTAGAAGTCATGTTATCCTTTGGGTTCCGTCTGACTAATGTTTTAGAAAACTGCCTGCTACTAATCTGACAAGAATGTCAGAAAGGGTTGATGCTCTTTTATTGTACGTATGCTGGAACAATGACTGATTTCAATTAGAATGGCATTTGGGGGCTCTTCTGCTTCTCATATTTCAAAGGACATCTGAAAATAACATGAATGTGTCCTGAGACAATAACCATAACATATGTTGAAGGAATGCTCTGCGCAGATAAAAGTTTTCCAGCTTTATCTGAAGACAGCATAATGATTTGATTAGGATTTTTGACCCATCCACAATTCAGAGACGTCTGAGGCTGAGCAGTTTCTTGGGGTGCTCTGTTTTGCAGGGAGTGATGGAGAAGGAAGTTTGTGGTAAAGGAAACAAAATTATTTGGCATTTGACTGTTATGTTCATAGAGAAGGCAGAGTTAGACGCTGAACTGTTTTTCCATCAAATCTTCATTATGTCAGTATTTGTAAAAACTAATAATAATGGATTTTTTTATTTTCTTTTTTTTTTTTTTTAAGAACAGTTATGTTCAGTGAAGGCTGTAATATGATAAAATGTATTGTAGTCAAGAGAAACAGCTATAATACCATGTCCTGTTTTGAAATGATTTTCTCACCTACCAGTCAAGCTGAGTATCGGTGCTTCTGGGTTGGAGGTTATTAACTGTATTTGCTCTTTGAAGAGAAAAGAGCTCATCTTAAAAATGACTTCAGCAGCAAAGAAAGATTTCACAGCAGTAGCCAATTTCCTCAGGGAACAATTCCATGATTGCCCAGTCCAGTGTAGATTTACTTGTCTGCCCATTTGGTGGTAGTGGCTGGGAAGCCAGGAGACCATGCTGCATGAACAAGGAAAATTTCAAATGTCATAGGGACTTAACTGTATCGATGCCAACAGCAGTTCTTCAGACAGAGATGAAACCACGCAGCTGAGCAGGGCCTAAATCCTAGCTCTTTTGTAAATCACTCAAAAAAAAACCTAGAAATTTTATTTAAAAATTCCAGGAAAGGAACCCTGAATGTGAAGTGTTCCTCTCTCCTCTACGATGTGTGAGTTTTCTTCCTTACCTGCTTCACAGGAGCTGCTTGTGCCAGCGACCTCGTGCACTTTTGTGAGCAGAAACCTGCTTAGTACAGTTGAGCCATTCCTTAATGTTTAGAATGATCGAGGAGCCAGAGGGAAAAAAAGCATTAAAAATCACTCATCCGTAAAGTGGCACTGCCTCCAAGGTTTGAAAGATTACATCATCTTATGGGTAGAATTGAAAAAGCACTAGTTTATTCATTTTGCTCATTTATTAAACTTCTGTGGGAATTTTACAATGCAGTCCACTTGGATTTGCCTAATTTTTCTGTTTTAACTTCAGCCTCAAGACTAGACGTAGCCCAAAGGAACATACATACTGTAGCTCTCACACTAATTGCAATTCACAATGTGCTTTGGCCAGCTGAGTGAAAAACGGGGTTTTATTTCTGCCTGTTGTGATGTGACATTCTTGAAAATCACACAATGGTTGATCTGTGTGGCCAACATTTAGGTATGCAGATTAACTAAGGTGAACACTTAGTATTCTTGTAGCAGTGAATGATCACTGCTTGACACCGAATGAAATCCCAGGCTCCTAGAATTTTTCATGTACTGGAATTCCAGGGTCTTTCAAATTTGCTCTGTAGCTGTAGTCCATGTAAAGAGGAGCACTAAACTAAATTTATCCCTGTAAAGAGAGCAGGAAAATCTTGTACTCTTTGACATAGGCCTCCCACTGGCTTCTTCCTTTTCTTTCCAAGTTGTGGGAAGCATTACCACCACCTTGAACTTTTGGTTGGCCAACAAAGAATAAGTTTTAATATTAATACCCTTCTCAAGTTATACAATTTAAGGAAATCCTGTTTCCAAAACGTGTATTTTTTTCTATTGCTGATAAGGAAAAATAATTTCTAATTCTCTTTTAATTTTTCTTTTCCTGTCTTTCACTTTGGGATGCCAGTCTTGCAAATCAATATTTCATTTTGAAGGTGCCATGTTTGATGCCAGTTCTACTTATTTGCTTTGCAGTCACTGCAGTAATGCTTTGTAGCTCTGTCAGTATGTAAATTAAACCAAGCATAGATAGCTTTGTGTTGCTTAATGTTCAGCTGATAAAAATTAATGTGGTGTGAAATGAGCATTTTATCTGACTGCAGATACAGTGACGGAGTTAATTAGACTGGCAGAGTAAAATATTATTAAACATGCAGGCCCAGATCGTCAGCAGCTAAGAGAACCTCAGAAATGTGGGTTTGGGTGGGCAGTGTAATGTAAATTGACTGAGGCAGGCTCAAAGCAAACATACTGAGAATGGTGCACTAGTTCAGCAATAAGACATGACAGACCGAGCAGTAGTGCTGATGAATGCATGCCTTGGGTGCGCAGTGTAAGGTACAAGGCAAGCCAAATGCTTCCAGCACACTTAGGAAGTGCATTAATCAGCATTAACACATGATCTACACTGCCTTATTGTCATTAAGCATTGCATCTTCTTAAGTTCAGGATTTGGTGACAGTTAAATGATCAGGAAGCCAGATCAAATAAAGCAACAAAACATTTCATTCAGCATAAGTTCTTGCAGTAAAAGTATTTTCATACATTCCGTTCTGTTGGCAGATTGCCTTGCAGCACTTATTCAATAATACCTTGCTATTTTCTGTAATTAAAAATAAAAAAAATGCTAACAAGGATGTCCTGTATTCTATATACAAAATATATTCCAGAAGTGTTGATTCACTTCTGCTGTTGTCAGAGTATGGACTCTATTTTCATATGCCTTGTATCTGTTTATGTGGTTGGATACGTTTATGAAGACAATCTGAGATATATTAGAATAGTGACATGAAGATCTGTACTGGCTGCAACCAAACATGGCTTTTTGCTTCTGATGCTGGGAGCGTGGGGCTGTTATCCAGCTTCTCCAGTGTTAGGGTGTAGGCAGGATGCAATGAGTCTAATTGTTTTAGTCCTTTTGGAGCACGTTTCTTTTTTAACATACGATTGAAGACTTTGGGCTATTGTGTTTCAATTCAGCAGTGGGATGCTGTCAGTCTTGTTTAGTTATTCAAGCCAACACCCAAAATTTTAGGTGCATCTGTGGATGCTTGGGCAGTCAGGTTGAAAGGGCTCTGTAGAAGCAGAAGAGAAAGTCACCCCAGAGAAATGTACATTTGAAAGGTTTCCAAAAGGTCTTGTTCACTTTGTGGGCTGAGATACACAGAGGATGTTAGTGGGCAGTGACGTCTCAGAATGTGCTTTTCTGCCTTCTTGGCATATCTGCTCCTGTCAGAGTCCTACAACACTGCAATAAACTGAATTTTCCTTCCTATAGCAACCTCACTTTTAATTAAATCTCTTGATAAGCCCAAGAGTCTAACAGACTTTTACCTAGGACATTGTTCTCTCAGTAAATACTGTCTCTGTAACTGTTGTTATCTATAATCGCAGTTGTATTTTGTGCACTTCATCTGCTTATCTTTTTGCTGCCTCTTTGTTTTTGCTGGTGCAGCATAGGTTTGTGCTCCCCTTTAAACAAATGGACCTTTTGTTCTTCAATTAATAGTTTGTTATGCTGCTCAATATATGTCTCCAAGTTAGTGGTACCGTTTCTATTGTCCATGTCATATGTAGCATTTTTAGCACTGTGCCCTTGTGTCCAAGAGGGCCACTGGTACCCTGGGGTGCATTAAAAAGAGCGTGGCCAGCGGGTCAAAGGAGGTGATCCTCGCCCTCTGCTCTGCCCTGGTGAGGCCACATTTAGAATACCGTGTCCATTTCTGGACTGCCCAGTTCTGCTAAAGAGAATCCAGCAAAGGGCCACAAAGATGACGGGGAGCTTCTGAAATCTCCCATATGGGGAACAGCTGAGAGACCCTGGGACTGTTCTGTCTGGAGAGGTTCTTATCGGTGTTTATAAACATCCGATGGTTGGAGTGAAGTGGATGGGGTCAGCCTTTTTTTGGTGGTGCCGAGCAATGGTTCAAGGGGAAGCAGGCCCAAACTGGAACACAAGAAGTTCCATATAAAAATCAGAAAAAAACTATTTTGAGAGTAGCACAGCGCTGGAACAAGCTGCCCAGAGAGGCAGTGCAGTCTCCTTCTCTGGTGATACTCAGAACCACCCTGGACATTTTCCTGTGCAACCTAATCTAGGGAGCCTGTTTTAGCAAAGGAGCTTGACTAGATGATCTCTAGATGTCCCTCCCAGGACCTCTGGTTCTGTGATTGAGTGATTCTGCAATATTAGTCATTGAGAGTCTTACTAGTCTGCTAGTATTTCTGAACAGCACACGTGGGAGAGAGAAAATATTAGGAGTTAACAGCAGGGCCCTCACTAGTTGTTGATAAATTTATTAATGAGGAACAGAGGAATGTCAGGACTTCAGTGGATGTACAAGTTGATGTCCTCTATTTAGCATAATTAATATGATTGACATTAAGAAGCGTTTCAGACAGAACCGAAGAACTTAAGAGGTTTGGCTCTCTCACGAAATATTTGTGAAGGTGAGCAGGGTGATCCTCTCCTGCGCTACTATAGAAACCTTCTAGTAGAAGGACACGAGACAGTTCTCTCAGTGCACATGGTTGTTTACATCGAGGTATGTTTGTGAGAAAGATGATATAAGACCGTCTCGGTATTTGTATGCACTTCTTTGGTATCTTTATGCCTTAGTGATTATCAGATAAAATCCAAATCCTCACTCTGTTTACTTATTTATTTAAAGTATTTACTACATGAGTTTTTACTACCCTCCCTCAGCAGGGGCTTGATAAAGGAAAGAGATTGTCGTAACTCAGCATTGCATCTTGAGAGATGCACAGTCCTGTTAGCTTCTCGTGTGTGTGCAGCTGAACACACTTTACTACTGGTTCAGAATTTCAGGTATGCCCTCTAAAATTCCTCCACTCAAATATACAGAAATGTAACAAGAAGGATGTACCGTACAGGTACTGCACTAACCAGGAGGTAAGGAGGAACTGGCAACATCTGCATGCTAATCAGGAGCGATCTCTGTGCCAGATCCTCTTAAGTTCCGTTCCGTTTTTCATCATGCTGAAAGGCACTCTGTAGAGTCACATTTTACTTAGTACTGTTTCCCTTATGATTCATTCTGTCCTGCACAGGGCTCTCAGCGCGTCTAGGAAGACATCCAGTTGTTCAGAACTGGTTTTGTCATCTAAGAGATCAAACCTGTATCCTTAAAGCTACATTTTGTGAAGGTGTTGTGTTTGTTTTTGTTGTTTTTTTTTCCCACCCCATTGTTTCCTTACCAGGGAATAAAAATTAGCCCACTTACTCTATAATAAATTGTCTTTGCTGCCTTTTATTCCTGTAATGTCCAAGGCCCAATTTTCAGGTATACTACTACTAGACAGTTTATTCCTTTCCTTGTACAGCTCTCCAGAATTTTAAATGGCACAAGTTAGGGGTTTCTAGCACTTTGGTTAGAATGGAATTTTGAATAAATATCCAAAACCAAAAAAGCTCATTTTGCTTGGATTAGAATTCTGTACTGAGCAGAGACAGATTTTCCAGACTTGCCTTTGTTAAAGATCAGATGAAGGAAAAAAAATGAAAGTAGCTTCCCAAAGTAACTGTTTCTGGTTTTCACCACAAGAGCAAAAAGTAGTGATCCCTAGGCTCCTTCAGCTTCAAGCTGAAAAGTTTTTCCCTCTTCTGATGGTTTTTGTTGTTGTTGTTTTTTTGTTTGTTCATTTGATTTTAGTCAACTGGCAACATCCATACCTTTGCTGAATTAAAAAGGAGTATTTTGTCCTTACATGAAATTGTTTATACTTTTGTTGCTTCCAAATCAATGGATAGAACTGCAGTGGAACAAGCTGTCTTAAATGTTGTGCAGAACTATCTATAAAAGCTCCTTATCTTAAGAAGAATATTTTAGTCTTTAGACTTAATCCTTTTGATGAAATAGAAGAATCTCAAGTCTTGCCCTTATCTTTCTAAGTCTGTATAGAGCCCTGCTGAAGTAGTTTGAGTCTAAGAAACACTGTGGATGCTGACTTTCTGACACACTGATTTTTTTCCCCCATGTCCATCTTCTCTTTTCTTACTTAGTAGCAACCCAGATTAGTGGTGACAGAATTCTGTTAGGCTGCAAACTGCAGTCTGCAGTATGGAATAAATTATAGTTTATATTCTAATTCTAATATTATATATTTTTTATATTATAAAATAAATTTCATTTTGTTGCTGTGTTAAAATGCTTGCCATCAGTTTTAGTGTCATGGACATAGGGCTGGATTCAGTGGGTAGTATTCTGCTTAGAGTTATTCCCTGGTGGTTCCTGACTTAGTACCGCAGCCAGATTTGTGCTGTGTGGATGTCTGGACAAAATGTTGCTGTTGGTGTTATCAGGGAGGTGTTTGGCTGTTTCTTATCAGTTGCTTATCCTTCTCAACAGGGTTGAAGCACCATAGCAAAACTCTACTGTCATTCTAGAAATAATGCCATCACTTAATTCCATTTTTTTCCAAACACATTGGAGACTCTATATAATTACTTTCATCCATTTAAGGCTTCTGTCAGGTAAATATGTGGTAGTGACTTGGTTTGGCAACACTCTAATGTATACACTGTAAATCATTAGATTTAGTTGAGGAATGAAAGTAACAGTGCTCAGTATCATTTGTTGGTCAACTACAGACCGAAGCACATGCAACTTTGTGCAAGTGGCTGAGCTGAATTCATTTTGATGCTTTCACTGATTGTCTACGTAGAAACTGTGCCATGCTCTACACTGGGGAAGAAAAAATAAAAAAGAAAAAAAGGAAACTTCTGCAAAATTGAAATCCATTAGAAGGGTAGGAAATCAATTCTCGTAGTCTGCCAAACCATAATGCCCTTGAAATGTGAGTTCCTGCTCCTTTTTCCCTTTGTGCACTCTCTTCCCTGCGCCGGGGAGGCATTCAGCTCCGTGGGTTATATAACTGTGACTCGGTGCAGCAGCCAAGTTACCAGCAGCTCTGGAGTTCAGCCTGCTGAACTGCAGCAGAGTGTGAATTCTCCTCAGTGTACTTGGCGGCGGTGCTGACTGCACGGAGAAGCATGGTTAGAAGATAAATAGATGGCTTGGTGCTACACAGCAGCTGTATTTAATGCACTAAGCTGTCGGTTACTGACTTCATGTTGTCAGAGTATTGGTAAACATGCTGAGCAGAGCGCAGAACCAGATCAGTAAAATTAATAGCTCTGTTTTGCCAAACCACATTTAGTCCTTGTCAGATTAGCTTGGAGATACAGCACTCGGTATTCATCTCATGGAAGCAGCAGTCTCTTCCAACAGTGAAGTAGTCAACAGCGTGTGGCTGCACAGTGACTGGATTGCAGAATGAGCTCTGTTTTGTTTGACTTTTTTTTCCAAAGCCTTACAACTTAAATTCCAAAGCTGCTTAATTCAACCTAGTTCAACAAATTGCCTCTAAGTGGAAGTTAGTTGTGAAGGCAGGATTGTGGCTCAAGAATACATGAATGGATAAATGGAAAGCAAATGTTAATGTTGTAAAATTCTCATAGGTATTGAATAAATTCTAACTTTTTGAAAAGCTTGTTTTGAAAATAAAAGGATGTTGTTTGCATAAAGGATTATGCCAGTTTTCAAAGGTGTCCCTCGATAAAACCATTAATTTCTCTATCCAGTGCAGTACGTTTACACTGGTAACAATGCGACCCGTTCTAAGCAGTCCATATATTAAAATGCACATATGAAAACTTTCTTTTTTATAAATGTATATAACCTTAGCTTTAAGCCAAATCAGCTTTATTTAGCCGCTCTGAATAAAAAAAAACCAACACTTCAGTTTATGGGAAAACTGTGTAAAAGAAAACTTCAGCAGATATGGGAAAGGTGAGTAGGTTTGTGTTTCTGTAGCTCACTCTTCCTTTATTTGTCAGACATAACCCTGAGAGTTACAGGAAGTTCAGAAGAGATCATGAAGTCTGTACTGGCCCAGGTTCAGCTCAGTGCCTTTCATTTCCAGCAGTGGCTCAGCTCCTCCGGTGTTCACGTGTGTTGCTGTTAAACACTGCTTGCGTGGAAAGCCTCGATCACCACGAGGACCCAAAAGTAGCTCTGTGGCAATTGTAGAGGTGCTCTCAGCAAGTTATTTTGGGTGGGCACAATTTGAGGAGTGCAAAAACGTCCATGTTCACAAAAGATGGGTATGAATATACCTCATTAAGTCTGCTCGAAAGTTCCCTGACTTCTTGTCAGAAGGCAGATGCTTTGTGCAGTTTGTATGCATTTAAATACCCCTGAAGCCATACAGTATTAACAACAGTGCGTTTTGGGATCAAAACTTAAAGCCTTTCTTCCTTGTACTACAGCTTGTCTTCCCCTCTACTGTATATTCATTGAAATTAGAGATAGGGCAAGTGACAGCGAATGCATGTCATTTAACATCTCTGTATTAGCATGAGTCATAGTTGGTGTATCTAATAAATGCATGTGAAAATTCTGATATTCACATTTTTTTGGTAGCTTTCTTTACTGTTCTCTGTTAAAACAAGAGCAAAAACATGTATATATATATATGTATATCTATCAGGTGAAATTCAGAAACAAAATCCATCATTCATTATATGCTTGCTACATTCCCACAAAAGTATTTCCTGTCAGGAAATAATGATTTGCTAAAGCCAAAGCTTTTTGTATAATCCAGTGTAGCATTTTCTGCAGAGATGCAATTTCCAGTCAAAACTTCAAAGCCAGACTCCTCAGCTCACTAACTGCTATTACTAAGCAAGATTCAGAACAGAACTAGAACTTCACTACTTCATGTCCCAGGTGAGTAGCTATGGCCTGGGTATGTCCTACTCTATTTAGCTGGAGCTTTCTTTTCTCAGCAGAAATAAGTATTCAAAACATCAGGTAACATAGGCTTTAATTCTGCCTTAACAAGCAGTGAGTAATCTGATGGGACCTTAATGCCGCTAGCTGAAAAGTATCCTTTTTTCTTTTCAATTTCACCTGGGCATAAGGCTGCCTAGAATTCCCCAGGAGGCATCAGACATTCCAGGATAAGGTACAGATTCTTAGCATATGGGTTGTATTAGAATAAGCCCCCAAATATTTGGATGTTGATCTGAGACTTGGACCTGCAAGCCAGAACTGTAAAATTTGCAGGCACGAGTTTTATTGTCTGATCCGCAGTACCACCACCTTCAGCTCATGCTAAGCTGTTGTTAACAAGCTTTAGTGTGGACAGCTTTTGTTGTCTAACTTGAAGCCTACTCAGATTCCACAAGTGCAAAGACGGGCAGCGTGAGATGTCCAGTTTAAGTAATACAGCTGTTTTCTCCATTTTTCAGAGGTTTATCAGCTGTGATAACGCGTCACTTCTAGCAGTTCTGAAAGAGCGGTGTGTATTTCTCACAGCTGTGGTGGATCAGCATACATCTCAAATCAGTGGCACTCTGCGATGTGAACTTAGAGGTGGCAAGATTTCCTTTAAGATAGCAACAAGCAGGAAAAATACTTGCTGCTTCGGTTGCTGAGGTGAAATAAAGGATTTACCCATGGCTTGGCATATGTAAACTGTGCAGGGGAGCTCAGTGCAGAGGTCTATAAACTGACCCTGACTGATGTAACTCTAGAAGCAGAAGCCACATCTTTTCATCAGACCCTAGCAGATGTGATAACCTCAGAAGCAGACCAGCTTTCTGGCTGCCACTATTTCTTTGGTTACAAAACTATTTCTGTAAATGTTCTATGTTCAGGCAAAAGTATACTGCAAAGGCTTTTTCTGCGCCGTGCTCTGAGTCCTGTCTCAGACCTCTTAAAAAGTAATAGGCCAATCTTAGATGGAAACGAAAATAATGAGTTTAATAGACAAGATAATCTTGTTGACACAGTGAGTATGTAGTTGAGTGCCTCTGCTTTAGGAAATGTATGCCATCATTTCAAGTGTAGATGAGGTTCTGCTTCATCCATTATTCTTCATTAGGAAGTTTCTTTCTGACGAGTGTATTACCCACTTCAGTCTTTTAAACAGCTTGTTTAATTAACCACACCAACTAATAGGATCCATAATTTACCATCCTGTTTGTTTTTCTAAGATCCATCCTGTGCTACTTCTGCCCACAGCAGTTGATTGCCACCACTTGTGACAAAATGCCAAATTTGCTAAAGGTAAGCATGAAGCTGTGGCTCATGAGCCCTTTTTTTTTTTTTTTTTTTACACAAGAACCAGTCTTGAAAATGTTGTAGTTTATAAAACCCATCAGATGAGCTGTTGATTCCCTTTTCTTTGAAAGAAAACATTTTTAGTGAATTAAGATCGAAGTGTGCTGCGCTGTAGATGATATGACTGAGAAGGTTGGCATGGCAGATTGTCAATCCTTTGAAATGTTGAAGATGGCTTTTAAATAAATGAGAGCTGTATTTCTGCCATGGTATGAAGACGTAGCCTGCTTAATTTGCAGACCTGTCTGGTATCCTACATTCCTCCGGCTTCTTTTGCCTGCCTATAACCAGAGGTAGCAAAATTTGGAAATGATGTGTGTTTGGCTTTTTTGTGTTGTTTGGTTGGTTTTTTAATAATGAATTCTGCAGGGCAGAGTTTCACATCAGAAGCATTTGAGCACACTTACATTGTTTCCATCTCCATTATGCAGTTCTGATGTCAGCTCTAGATAATAGATTCCAGTGCATGTCTTCTCTCTGTCTGCATCTCGGTGACTGTATTAGCAGCTTTGCTAAATGAGATCCAGTTTTGTAAAGTTCCAGATCTGTTGTGGAACGGATACTTGGACAAATGTTGATGAAAATCAAATGAAACATCTTTAGTATATAGTTTGCTGTATCCAAGCCTTTAATAAAAGACAAAGAGACAGAGCCATCTTTCTCTGCGTTTGGGAAAATAAAGCTTTCCTTGGTTACTTTTTGAGAGGGCTTTCCTGAAAGTAAATAAGGAAATAATACAAACCACACCCCCAAAGCATAATCTTGTCTGTTACAGAACTTTGAGCCATGCCTAAGTTAATAAGCTTCTATCAGTCGAGCTTCAAAATAGATTAAAAGAAAAAAAATCCTTGGGAAGTCTGAGTTGATCTCTGGATGGCATTTGTTTCCACAACACACATTTCTTGATAGTTCTTCCTACTGAAGGAGCAAACTCCTGTGATATCCATCAGCTAGCTTAGTTGCAGTGTGTGTTTGTGTTAGGCACCCCTTGCTGGAGGCTGTATTTGAGCTCTTTGTCAATAGTCTGCACAACAGGAACTCGTATTGACTGTTGGATTAGGCTGCAGTCACTTTGTGTTTGGGCTCCAGCTGTCTGAGTGACGTGACGCTCCAGGTGTGCTTTTGTTGGCTTCTGTTAAACCATTACTGTTTTAATACTTTTTAAGCCATTACCTCTCACTGCCTACATTCTATTACCGAGATTTAAAGAATGGTAGTCATAGAATTGCTCAGGTTCAAAAAGACCTTTAAGATCATCAAGTCTAACTGCAAGCTAACCATACTGCCTAGATCCAAACCATACTGCCCTACAGAATATATTTGTATGTTTTGTACTCTTGAGATTGCAGTTTGAGTTCTCTTCCTCCACACTGAATTAAAAGCATGCATAGAGAAAGCCTCTGCAATTTGCATCCTGGTTGTTCTCCCTTTGTTTCTAGAGAAACGAAATGCCTATCTGCTCTGCATTGACAAAAGGATTATTAAGTTTGTTTTAAGCAGATTGTTCTGCCTTGGATGTGTGTGTGCATCTTTGGTCACTCATAGTTTAACAGTGTGGGTTAAAACCACTGTTCTGTACAATGCTCATTCTACAGTGCAAGTTTTAGCCTCTAGCTGAAACGAAGAACATGTATTAAATTAGTATGTACAAACATAAGCTTTATGTGTGCTGCAGCTTATTGGCATTAGAGAACTCTGAAAATGAATCTGCCTAATTAAGTCAAATGAGCTCCAGACTCAATTTACTGTTTATTTCATTTATTAAAGCACTGTTTAAACGTTTTTTTATAGTTAAACCGATCCGATTCATGTTTAATTCAGATAAAACAGGACATAACATTTTAAATCCACATCCTCATGAAAAAGAATCAAACTTAGCAAAGGCACAAGAATTAGTTATAAAATTCCGTTTTTCATTTCAGCGTTGCCACAGTGAATAAGGTTTGAAAGGGCAGGGAGCAGTACTCAATTCAGTGAAGTGTGACAATTCTTCCATGTCAGTGATTTCAAGCCTAAAGGGGGTGACATCCCGTAAGCACACTCATCCATTTGTGTTTATTAAATTAAAGCCTATGTGAATTTGCAACAACAGACTGTTCATTAACAGGCAAAGAGACTATTGCTTTTCTCGTGGGACTGCTTTGGCTCTGATCCATTGATCCATTCTTACACTGACATAAATATTAGGGCTTCCTTTTTTGTTGTTGTTTCTCTCCTTTAAAAGATGAGACAATAAGCAGCAGAGAGTGATTTTTGTGCTGGTACTACCTATATCTGCCATATGACATAACTAGCAAGATGAGTTACCAAAAAAAAATCAAACAGTACATAATGTAGTACCCTGAGGGAAAAAAGATACTCCAATTTTTTCACAAAGATCTGTACTAGCATTGTGCAATACTTTGCTTGATATGCAGGCGTTGTGAAAAAAATAGGTAAACGCTAACGAGACATTTTTATGTGAATGTTGAACGGTCATTGAAAGCAGCTTCTTTACTGAGCAGTGCACTGAACAGAAAGAGATGAAAACAACAGCTGTACCTCAAAGGACGTGCTCTAAGAAGCTAAATGTCAGACAAGGCATAGAGAATATATCTATGTTACAGTTAAGTTAGTCTCTCTTAGCAGTAATGCAGATTTTGTGTAATTGGAAAATACCTGTGTTATGAAGTAATTATCTGACTGCCTCTGCACAACCAGAGGATTACAGAGAAAGGGTTACGGTATTTCTGACCAGAGGGTGAAGTCTGTGGGAAAGGATAGAAAGAAGGAAGCATTCAGTAGTTTTTGCAAGAAGATACAGTTTTTCAGAACAGGATAAGAAGGTTTGGGGGTCCCAACAACCAGATCACCGGAGAATACAATGTAAGAGTATGACGAGGGTATAAATGGAACGATACTGAAATGATGGCTTTGTTTCTCAAGATGAAAAAAGAAAAGAATTTATGGGTGTAGCAGAAGTAGTAGAGAAAGCAAAGATGGGCTTTAGAATATAAGTGTTGTGTTGAGTCTAAACCAAAGAATCCAAAAAGAGAGAGAAATAAAGTGACAGAGCAGTCATGCACGAGAGGGGCTTTCTGGGTGTTGGAAGGACCACGTGGAAGTGGCTCACATGGGAGAGCAGGTGTGGTATTCTGCATGGGAAGGTCAGATAGAAATCAGTATTTTGCTAAGGGGAAAAATGGATACATCAGGGATGCATCAAGGTAATGATCTGATTATTGAGTTTGAAGCTGCTGAGAATGAGTGTGTGGGATTTTATGATGGCATAGCCAGCAGTGAGTCAGAGAAGAAGTCAAAGCCAACAGAAGACAAAGCCACATGAAAAAGAGGGTGCGTCAAGCAATGGAAAGCATAGTTTGGTCAAATGAATGGGGCTTCCTGGCTGTGATTAGTGTCAAAGGACCTTCTGGGTATTTTAATGTAAATAGAAAAAAAAACCACCAAAAGCCTGTCAAAATGAATAAACATTTCATTTAGCTGTGAAACTCGAAGATGTGAAATGTGGTAGATTCCTGAAAGACCAACATAGTTGTGTGTTTGAATGAGAGAACAGTCTGGATGAACAGAACTGACTACTCCCAGATTGAATATTAATGTCTTTTTCTAACTCTTTTCATAAGCATGAGTAAGAAACTCGGTTAAAATGAAAACTGAACTAAGTGATGTGTTTGAGAAGAACTGTCTGATGTATAGCAAGGTTTGTCAGTTCATGCGTATGTATCCTTCCTTGGTTTTGGCACTAAACAGAAGTTAAAATATTTAAGAAACTTGAAAAAGCATTAAATTCTGCCACCAAAATACAGAATGAAGAACACCCAGTAAACTGTATTTATCTATGATGCCTCATAATTACAACTTCAGGGCTGCTCAGTTGCAGCCATTCCCAAACCATGAAATACGAGGCCTGAATCTTGTAACAGCTGTTATTTTGTAAAAAGTTCATTAATACTGTTTTTTCCCCCTTGTCACGTAAGGGAAAGTCACAAATGGTGCCCAGTAAATGCCAGGATTCAACCGTACACAGGATCAGACTCCTTCCATTCTCTGGAAGTACTTGTATCTAGTCATTGAGTATGGTGCAGGTTTAGAAATGACTGACATGCTGTACGGATTCCTCATCTTCTGTTGTGCTGTGCACAGAGCTTGGAAAATTTTCTCATGTGAGAAAACCTTGAATTAGATGCCTGGTGTTTTAGGGAGGTTGGGTGTATAATTCTGAGCTGGGATGTGTCTCTTCTATTACATGAGTGAAGATCAACTTATTCTGGCAGTACTGCTTGTAGAGTCTTTTTTGCTATCAGCTGTTAGAATAAAGACCAGTTAGGTCAGCATGCTCTGCAGTAAGAAAGAGAGACAGCACAGAGTCCATCCACATGTTCTGTGAGCTGTTGTTAGTTTGCACGCTGAGATATGTGAATTTCCAGGCAAGGAATGTTCTGTAGCAGCTTTTTCAGCCTGGATAGAAGAAGTAGCGATAGCCTAGCATCAGTGTTGATGAGTAGATAGTGCAGCTTCTCTTTTTGCACCCTCAGAAAATTACAGAGCATATCCTATTTCAAAGAAATCCTGGGAGTTGGTAAAAGATGAGCACCTTCAATAAACAAAGGCTGTATGCAAAATAAGCGACTATTTTACAATCAGAAGATCCCAGTAGCTCGTGTCAGATTTGAAATCTCTAAGGCTTCAAACTTGACCAGTCCACTATCAGCCTTCCTCTCAGCCAGCCTTGCTGAGTTACTTGTCCTGAGTTTTATTACAAGCTCTACATGGGCTAAGTATGAAACAGATGCACTTCTTTGTCATTTAGTGGCTTCTCTTCACAGGTGGACTTGAAAGAGTCAGTAGATCTGAAAACCAAACTATTTAGATTTGAAAACCAAATTATTTTCTTTCATATTCATGTAACCTGAAGAGAAGGGGGGAAAGTAGGAGAGAGAGGGCAAAAAGACTTCTGCATTTGAGGTGGTGATGCTGTGTGTCCTATGCTTTTGCTATTTGACACAGGCAAGCTTGGCTTTTCGGTGCCGTTCTGAGTGAATTATTTTGAAAGTGTCTCATCTTTGGACATAGTCTATACTGCTGTGTATTAAACTGTGTAGTTATTTAAGTTTTCAGTTGCTCTGTTATTGTGTATCTGATTTCTTAATTGTAAATGTTATTGCCAGGATATTTTTGACGCTTATGTACATTATAAGAATACCTTTCTGCATGGCTGTTTTTCTAACGCCTTGAACTTGTATGAGTTGGCAATGACTTTATTTTTGCAACCTGTACAACACGATGGTTTTGCAATCGTTTTTATTGCTGACTCATCAAATAGTGTTGAAAGTTTTTTGTTTGTTTGTTTGTTTTTAAAAAAGGTTTTCTTAAACTTTTAATACCTAGAATAGAGGGTGAGGAGAGTTAGGAAGTTTCACCATCTTCACTGGCTTTTTAAAAAGTGCTAAAAGGGCTTTTTTGGCTGTTAAAGGGCCTCCTTCCAGAATGGGTCTCACTTAAAGCTTCAGAAAAGCATCAATATGGTATTTTTAATTCCACTGTATTCAGAGCATAGTCTTATGTGAGAAGATATGTACTTCATGGCTTGAAAAGAGAATGTGGATACCTAAGGTTCTGGAAGATCCGCAACAAGGAGTGTAGTATGAATGAGTCCATTTGGTATTAGTGATCTTTGGGAAAAGGAGAGCACCTTATTTTTTTTTTACAGGTCGAGAAAGCTGCTGCCCTGCAGAAGGTTTTGATGTGGGTTAAGCGTGAACGTTTGTTGTCTGGGAAAGAACTAGCAATTTAAAACAGGGAAAGTAGGAAAGAGAATATGCAAAATAAATACCATTTCACTTAATCTTTTTTTATTTCTTTATTTATTTTCCATTTCTTTTCAAAAAAGCTGAGGCTTTGCAGTTACCGCTAAGAAACAATAACACAGGACCTGCAATAAAAAAAAAGGGGGGTTGGTCTGAATGTATGAATGTGTTTGTGTTGGTGTTTAGATAGCTGACTGTTTTTGTCCTGGTGCTTCTAGTAAGGGCGTACTTATACCCCGTCAAACCATGAAAACAAAATTGGTGCTGCGTCAGCATCTTGGCTGCAAATAAAACTCAAAACAGATTATGGGACATGCTAGGAATACAAAATAAGGTTAGAAATAATGCTTCAGCTGTGAGTTCTTCAGGCTGTGGAAATAATAGAGCATAATTTAGTAGAAGAGGAACTAGGGAGTCAGCATGCAGAGGGGAAAAAAATGAAAGGAGCAAGAAAAATGAAGGGAAGTGGAAATAGATGCAGGGGAAGTTTGGCAAGTCTTGTCAGTAGTAAATTATTATGCTGTCTGCATGGAAGGACCAGAAGGGATTTAAAGAAGAGCTAGAAGCAGTTCTTGAATAAAAAGAGCAGTGGTTGATCTTTGTGGGAGAGCAGCACGGAAAGTCCCCAAAAAGACACCAAAGCTGAGTGTATCTGTTAGCAGCTTACAGGTGACCCCAGCACAGTGCAGGTGTGCATTACAGGCTACTTACAGACCATCCCTTCCTTCTGTGAATGCTGTGGGAGGCGAGAGGCCTGCAGTCCCCTCCTGGAACCATGTGCCTCCCTTTCAGCACAGGTTTCTTCTCTGTTTCAAGTTGTCATTTACATGTAGAAGTACTTCATAATGCTAAGGGTTAACTTGGAATGCTTATTTAGTTAGATTGTGCTTTTTTCTTTCTTTTTAGACATTATAGATACTTTTTTTTCAGTGTAGCCCTCCTCAGTGTTATGGGAAGCTATCTCAAGAAATAACATAGAACTGTATTTAATGTAGAAATGTTGGTTTTCTATCTGTCACAGACCTCGATTCTACACATTAGGTGAGATTTGAACCCATTGTTTCAGACAGTGTAGTGTTTCAGAAAGGTGCTGTAAAAGTCTGCAGCACAGCAGAGGAGCGGGGACCTCCCATCATCCCAAAAGAAGCATGGCTTGGGGTTTCAGGAGCTCTCCTCCCTGCACTTCTGCTCCATATGCAGACATCTGCTGTGAACTGAAAGCAGCGAGCTCGGTGTGGTAGATGAGCACATACTTGAATTTATGGTATTTGTCAAAATGCCATAACAAAGAATGAAGCTGAAAATATTAAGTGAAACTGATTAATGCAATTCTGCTGCTTTGAAAAACGGCTACAGCATGCCTGAGTTCTTAGTGTCTGATTTCTCCATCATAACTGAGCTTTTCTAATACACGTTTCACTGAGACCAAAACGAATTCCCAAAATTCTTTGCTGTAAGAGCAATGTTGGGGTGTGAATTTTTAACAACAGATTATCTCTTCTTATTAAAACAAAAGTAAATGGAGCCACATTTTCAAGGATCTTGAAAAATGAGGCCCTGTATCCAGAGCCATACCTTTTCTTTATTCCATTATCCAGGTTTGCTGTCTGGGGAACATCCTGCTCTTTAATTCTAGTCCTGCCAGTAGCAAAATAGGGAAGACAGCGAATTGAAAGAGAGGTGTAAATTCAACCTTCAAACAGTGTAATCTCACAGCAACCATCATGTTAAGTTTAGAAAACCTAAAATCAGTAAGAAGCCTGGTGGGAGCACTGGCATTTCTGAATAGGGTTCAGTCTGTGAGGTGCAGAGTGTTGCAATCTATTAAACAACGTGTTACAATAGTCAAGTCTACATATCACAAAGTGGGGGATTAATCTACGCACATCCACAGAGGAATCTTTGATGCTTTCAAATGCTCCTTGTCATCTGAAAACCAGTCAGCAGGCATCGCCTACATATTTCACAGCAGTCCACCTATCTGGGCATTTCAGTATGACAACAGGAAACCTTTTCAAATGGTAGTGAGACATTGCAGTGTAGCTTGCATTCAAAGTTCTAATGCCAGTGGTGCTTTTCTTCTTGTTTTACATACGTGTATGTAGAGAAAAATATGTGTCTGTATTCACCGACGGGAAGCTGACCAAGCCAGTGCTGGTTGATCTAGAATGAGATTTTGTACCTTACAATCACAGGTAAATAGCACCACTAAAACTTGTGTAGCATCTTGTGTAACAGTAATGCTCTTCTAGCAACAACTGTAATAGAAAAAGGAATTGATATGTTCACAGGTAGTAACAACTAAAAAGCTACTAAAACACTTGTAAAGTGCCCAAAAATCTGGTTGTGTAACTGCTCACCAGTTTATTCTGTGGTCTGTGGGTAGGGTTTTTTTGATGGTATTTCGAAGGAAAATTGATTAATTTTCTGGATGCAATTTATTTTGGGGTAGAAAAAATTTAAACTTGAATTGTCTGCTCAGCATCTATCACTAGCATGAGAAACAGTGATATAAATGGCTCTTCTGTTTGGTTTTGTCATTAGAACAGAGTGAGAAATAACTAATGCTTTCCCAGCTGCATTAGCTACAATAAACAGTATCCAAAATATCACTGCAAAAATAGTAAGCCTTATGAAGTTATTACTGGAGTTTTTAGAATGAAGGGTATAGTAAATTTAAACTGCATTTAATTTCATATTTGTTTTACTCTTGCCCAGTTAAGAAGCGTTCACCTCTTTTGCTGCAGCAGTGGTGCAGAAATTTTAACGCCCAAATTAATTTCATTATTACTATTTAATCCTTTTTTACCTTTTCCTGAGCATTAAATCTATTCAAATATAAAGGAATAAGAAAATTCCAATTACTATCAGTAAGGTTTTTCTTACATGTAAGGCAGACACACATTGGTCCTTAAATGAAGTGTGATGTTGATGCAAATCTGTACAAATAATGATTAACTGACAGTTCTGCTACACCATTTGAGTTGTGTTGCCAGAAAATCTTTAAACACATATGGCAAGTGGAATCTCTCTTGATAGCTTTGATCCTATGATAAAGGAGACCCTGTTGGTATCGGTGCCTGTAACCTACTGATGCCATGAGTGCAGCAGTCATGGCTCTGCTATTTCTCCCTAGCACCACTAATCTGTTAGTAAATATAAAATAGTAAACAGAAAGTGTGAGTTGTGAAAGTGTTAACGATGTGCAAAGTAAAACAGCCTGTTGTCAAGGGTATAAAGTAGAAAAAATGGGAGAAATAATAGTGTAAGGAGAAGGAAAAAGTGGAGCAAACTGACACTGGCAAGTACAGTATGCTTGGAAGCTGAGGTTGTTTACTTCAGAGAGTGAGATGCTGCAGAGCTGTGTTAACTGAATGACTGTTCCTGCATGTGGTACAAGCAAATGAGTTAATAATTGAGGGAAAGTCTTTTAAAACTATGTTTCAGATGATAGCATAAGAGAGTTTGATCTGTTCTAGCCAGTTCAGTCTTCTCTCTTAATTAGGTTTCTATTCTTACAGCGAGGGATATGACCTTCTCAGCCTGGGAAGCAAACTGATTTCCATACTCCTTAATTTCACAGGAGTTACGCATGTGTTGCCACAGATAACTCTCACAAACAGGGAAGAAAGTTTAAATGGTTGAGAGACCTGCTTAACTCTGTGCACTGGGCACGGGCTTTATTACTGCTTGTTTGTCTATGGAGTTCTCCTCCAGCCTGTACATCTTCAGTGCACGTTCTCTCTTTGAATTGGACTCGGTGGTTACTCACAGGGAGCCTCTGCACTTGCATCTATCTACTGCATTTCTTAATTTCTTTTGGAAATACTCTATTCTCTCACCTTATTAATGTTAAAAGAAAAAAAAAAAAGGATTTTTTTATTATTATTTTTTTTTTATTGCTAAAGGCAGCAGAATAGTGAACTTCTTGGTAGAGTACTGTGCCTTCCCCAGCGAGTGAAAGCTAAATTAGTTCTGAGGTGCTTTCACTCAGTGGAAGCATAATGAGAGACACCAGCCACCTCTCCATTAATAACGTGTCAGTCACATTGGGAGCAGCATACAAAGCCTGCTGGGAGAGCAATGCCACCATCAGAAGCAGGTAGAAAGCAAGAAATAGGCTTAAGAGAAAGGATACACCGGTGTTGATCAGGGCTGTAATGTTAGAAGATGTGATTTTTGTCTGATGATAAAGAGTGACTCAGCCTGACTGGAAAGGCCAAGTCAGTGCTAATGTATAAATCACAACTACTGTAACATTGCAACAGCAGTACTTCTACAGCTCGAGAAGAACTGGCAATGGTTGGGGCATGGACTGATTTTTTTCTAAATGTCTGTTAATTTTTATTACCTGTTCACAGCTTAGTATTGCTTATTATTTACTTTACAAAATCTGTGTGGTTCTGAGCTCAACAGGCCAGGTCCTGTGTGATACTGCTGTGTGCATCCAACACGAGGTGCTAGAAGAACCTGAGCATGATCTCTGTGACTAAGATTCCCATAGTGTTTCTGCTTCCTTATCTTGCATTCATTCTTCCATGGGAATGGTTAGGGATTGAGTTCTCATAGCATCCAAGTAAGAGCACAGACAGCGAATTCCTGCACTTTGTTCTTTCTACCTTTCCAAACCAGATAAGCAGCAGTGTAAAAATCTCTCTGCAGCCACAACAGTACTATTAATATTTAGGCTTGCATGTTAAACCTCAAGGAGCTGTGGAGCTGGCTAGGGTTACCCCAATTTTCTGCTAAACTACAGAGAAAAGAACAGGGTGTGCCTTCTGCTGCAAATACAGTAATAGCCTTCATATTCTCCTGGTCCTCCTGAAATATCTGCTGTGTCTGGGAACCTAGCTTTAGGTTTTGGGTGGTTGGTTGGTTTGTTTCTGATTCTTCTGATGTTTCTGGTTTTATCTTTTTCCATAGAAAAATGACTGTGTTAGAACCATGAAGGAAAGAGCTGGATCTGTTTTCTGATGCAGACCGTGTTATAGAAGGTTGACTTTCTCTTTCTTTTGTTTTTCCTTGCCTCCAAAGATATTTCTGAATCTGTGTCATCAATCTACAAACTCTGTGAGTGGTCCTAAGATGTCTTGGACTTCTGTGTTAGTTGTGCAGTGCTACATAGGTTTGCAAAACTGGTTACACTGGAGAGAGAACTATTCCTCAGATTCTGTAGTATGGAAACTCAGCAATTTGCTCAAAATCAGATGCAGCAAAATGACTCCTACTGCCTCTATTTTGGTGTTATTTATTACTAGGGATGTTTTTCTGACCTCTGAAGGTTACAGTACTTAGAGCATAAGAAGCAGAGATCACAACTTAAAATGAGCATACAGTTAGGCATGGCTGTGTCCTTTTAGAGTCAGCCACAACTCTAATCAGCAGAACAGCATTGTGGATGTCTTTTGTTGAACTCATTAGACCTTGTCTAGTAGAGAGAAGGAAGAGCAGTGGTTTATATTACTTTAATTTAGTCCTTTCACATAAATAATCTTGGGTCACATGCTACAGAAACTGCAGAGACTAAGGAATGAACTTAGCTATATTATAAATTGCAAAAGCATCATATAAAATGGCATTCATTAGAGTCATTTGACTCCTGTTATCTGAAGAAATAAATACATTGTTCCTTGTGTTGGCTAGTACACATACACATTAAGGGATCTCTGCCTTATGTCCAGATTATGCCAATCTTACATCACTTTTGGTGTTGTCTGTGGTATTTGGTAAAAGGCTTTCAAATGGTGGAAATGCTAGTATGTACTTTATGATTACTGCATTAGCTTCTAATGTCTTAAAAGCACATTAGAGACATAAATTGGGCATTACAGTACAGTGCCCTCAGCTGTTACCTTAGAGTACTGTCATCTGTCTTATACAATCCTGTGTATAGGAGTCTGAGGCTGGAGTTTCTCCTGTGCAGAAATGCCAAACTGGAGTAGGGATTAGCATTGTCTTCTGCTTATGAATCAGGAAGAGTAAATTTAGTGTTGTCGTTGATCACTAAAATGCAGGCTGAAGAGTCCGTGGTTTGTCATGATGACATGGCTATTGTCATAGATGAGACTGTAGATCCTGCTTTACATGGGAACAAATGAATCATGAGAACTTCTTACACCTTAATTACATCGGTGACAGTTGGCTGTAGCCAGTACTGTGAGGATCTTCATCCTAATAGTTTTTGTTACTTTGACTGTAAGGAGCAGAGAGGAGATTTACAGAATTGAACTGTGAATTGTTTGGCACTAGTTGGCTATCCAGCAATACAGGTGTTAAAAAATGGCATTTTCTGTTGTGAAAGCCTTGGTGACAGATCAATCTCTGTAGCATCTTGGCTGTGTTTCAGATTGGAATACTTCACTGACAGCAGGCAAGACCAAGGACTTACAAGGCTTGAATTACGGAACTCTGCCCTGTATACATTCATTTAATGGCTTCTGTACACTGTTAAAATCACCAAGCAATCAAAATGAAGGATATTTAAAGTATGTCTCGTTTTTTGTTTGTTTTGTGGATTTTTTTGGTTTGTTTGTTTGTTTTCACATTATGCTTTGTGATATCGCTGATTTTTCATGTATCTTGCTTATGGAGAGCACTGTACGAATCGTACGTGCAGTGTTGAAGTAGTCAACACTGGGATACTCAGAGGTTTTAATGTTATGTTCTTAACATAGGCAATATAAATATCCGTAAGCAAACTGAGCATTTAATAAAGGTGACCACAGATGAGACATTTGTAATACAGTAACGTGATGGGCAACCTTCATGATTATATGGCAAAAGGAATGAAGTAATACGCTTCTTATTATGTGTAAATGAGATTAATACTGACACGCTGTCTTACTTATGCAGAAATTACAGACATGGGGAAAGAAAAAACGCAACAAATTATGGTGTGTCTGTGCATTCATACTTGCATGTCATCAAAGCGCTGTAGTGTTAATAAAAATGAGAGAAGCAAACAGGAAGGAGCAGGAGAGGTAGGTTTGTAGATGATGCTTCCAGCTTGTCTACCTTATATTGTGTTTGTGACACTTCAGGAATTAACTGTGTAATATTTGCCTTTGTATGGTCTGCATTGTTTATCACCATGATCACCTCCATTTATATGGAGGGCTTCTGTCATTTCATAAGATGTAGAAACAGGAAAAAGCCTTTTATTTTTACCTTGGTTAAGAGAGGAACTGGGTACATCAGCATATCTTGACACTGCACATCTGATCAAATAGAGTAAGTAGTAGGTGCAGTACCATTCAACTTGTAGCCACGCAGAATAGCTGTGAGAGCTGATGTTCTCTATGATCATACGTATATCGGAGGGAGTTGGATTTAGTGACTACAAAGTAGCTCTTCATATTTTGCATTGCATATTGAGGATAAAGCATAAATATACAGTGAAGTTGCTAATAGAGCACTGGGAAGAAATGAATTAACAGATGATGTTAGGCCTAGATATATTTCTTATGATAAAGTCTGTGTTTTTGGAAGTTTAGATAATTTAAGAAAAAGAATTCTGCCTCTTTCAAAGTGCAGAAAGTGTCGAGGACTCAATAGAGTTTGCAACAGTGGCATGCAAATACACATCACTCCTAGTTATTGTGCTTACCTCAGCTTATGAAGCTGGCAAGGCACAAAGGATGCTACGATGGCATGTCAAGATGTAAAACTGAAGCTGGTGTTAAATCAGAAGCAGCTATGTTAATTTGCCTCCATTAAAATATTTGGAATGGAAAGTAGATGTCTACATTGGAAGGAAGAAAAAACAAACAGGAGTCTTTCGCTTATTTCTGAGAAGTTGGACCCAGTCCCAACTTGTGTTTATCCAGCCAGCTTGAAGGCGTAGTTGTTTAAGAAGTGTCTACTTTTCCAAAGGAAATGTAAATAATTTGTAGGTATTTTGTGTATAAAGGTTTAGCAGTGATCACAAACCAGCTGTGCTAGCTGAGCGTTGCGATAAACCTGGTTAATGGTTGTTTTCCTGCATCTAGCCTGCTATCAGCAATCAGTACAAATCAGCTAAGTACAGAACTGGTCTTTGTACGCCTTTTAGAAGGCTGTCTTGTCCTAAAAAGCAACACACTGGGGCTTGATGCCAGTAGGAAATTGTGCAGGAGTCAAGGGAGGAGCCACTCAGAGTTTCTGAGTGCCAGAGACCTGAGATGGATAGTGTTGGGTCTCTTGGACCATCTGTAGGGGGTTTAACTCAGTGCCCTTGCTTTCATTTCATGTAGCAGGAGTGTATTATTTGTCTTACTGGCTGTTGGCCCTATAGCATCCTCCAGTAGAAAGTAAAACACTAATTAAGTCTGTATTTAGGTACTTTTGGAAAGGTCTTTCCAAAAAGCCTAATCCTACTGGAAGGCTGTGTATATTGCCTGTCAACTTTCAGATGGCAGTAGGTGTTCTGGAAACTGATTCATCCTGGTGACTCTTTTTATGGAACATTTTATAAAACTACTGTCTTTATTTCTAAGCTCTTGCTCTTGTTTACAAGGTCAAGCCTAATGTTTGGGTTGTTTTCCCAACAGTGTTCTACTGACACATTTTGTCCTAATTTCTGATGTCGCTTAAATAAACCGGAGAGGGGGAGATTTCAGAACTCAAATGTTTTCTTCTGTTGTTGTGCTCTGCTGCAAATTAATTTGATACTCTTATGTAAGCATAATGACTCCAGTTACAACACTGGGAACAGATAGAAATAACAGAAGGGAATGTTCTGGGTAGTGAAAGTGAGTCAGTGGAACAGACTGTTGGTCAGAACTTGAGTGGGAAAACTTCTGAGACTGAGTTACTGATACTTGGGCCGGTGTTTTTGCTCACACCACTGGAGATGTAGCTGATAAAGAGCCGGGGGCTTTGGCTCACTACAGCCTACTAACACTACTTGTGTGTCTTTTGATTCTATTTTGGGTGAATGATGAAGAGTCCTGGGTTTTCTTATGGAAGTTGGTAGAAAAAAATCCTGTATTGCTTGATCTTGTTCTTCCTATGTTCATCTGCACTTCTAAGAATTGAATTGGAGAGCTCACACTGACACTTCATATCTCAATGGTCATCTTTCTCAGAGTTAAACAGATTCATAATTGTGAGTAAGTAGGCATGGGCCTGTGCTCTGCTCTCTAAGATTTCTCTTCAATTAATGTTATTTTGAGACTGCTGGCAGCTGTTTCTTTAAATCTTTGGAGTGCATTTAAGTTTATCAGCTAAAATGTAACCTTCATTCAAGTGGAGTTTTTTCCTTGCAGTTGTTTGACATTTACAGGTTTTCATTCTGCCAGTGGTACTCAGCTGTGTGTACCATTTGCAGCCTGCAGCAGAGCTGTCCAGTGTGAATTGCTCAGGCATTTAGGGGAAGTTTCACAGGGAGTTTTGTATATACAAGATGCACAGAACTTTTTGGGAACCCCACTTTGGCTTTTGTCTCCTGATTGGTTTTGATTAAACAAAAGTTCATGCAGTGCAATAGGTGTTCCAGTTTGTCTTGAAAATGAGCAAATAAATGTTCTCTGCAGCGTGCTGTTACCTTTTTAGCATAATTTCCACTGGTTAAGTAAATGTAGGAAGAGGGATTGCAAAGCCCAACAATGCATTTGAAGGCCTGATGGAACCTAGTCTGAGCTGTGAGACCTTTGCTTTTGTTCTTGATATTAATTAGTAGCGTATTATCACATAAATTATCTCACTTCTTTGTTTTTTTGATCCTCGTAGGCAGTCATTCCCCTTGTTCTCTCTCCACTGGAAGTTGTGATAGTAATCTGACTCACAGAGCTATCATTTTTACACAAGTCGGAGAGAAAGATAATGAGAACTTCCTTGAAAAGTAATGCAACGTGATGAACCTTAGCACTGTTGTGGTACTTTACTCAATCGTATCCCAAAAGAGCATCTCAATGAAACCACAACTTGTGAAAGTGAAACCAAAAAGGGACTTCATACCTGACAGCATAAGGAGACTTTGTTTCTGGAAAAGACAGGAGATAAACGAATTTGACGTCCAGTCAAACATCCCCAAGAATTTACCAAAAAGGAAGTGGTGAGATGCTGCAGATAAACAGAAAGTCCAGAGTCAGGAAATGAGACATTCAGCGAAAGGTGTCACAGGCACAAAACAACATCACAAAACAGTAAAAACGCCACATGCCTTTGTGGTTGTGAAAGCATATAACAGTGGCCTGAGATGCTAAGAGGATGCCCCTCCAGCAATGTTACTTGATTTCTTTTAGCCTCTGTATTATATGCAGAGCTAGCTTGAAAGGTTTCAGTATGGAAAAGGAGAAGAGTAAGCCCCTGGGAAATTTAAGGGAAAGCAAAAGAGATTAGGGGAGAGGGAAGATGTATGAAATTGGCACTCCTTGGCAGCCCACAGCTAGAATCATGTAGAAGGTCTGCTACTTTTCCCAGGACCTGTTTAGTTGATGTCTTCAGTGCGCCAATTTTTTCTTTTGCAGAGGTCAAACCAGTACAGTTAAGTCCACAAATTGAGTGTGTGTGCAGCAGAGCAGGGCTGTTATTGTGGGCTTGGTAGACTAGCCTACAGAATGCCTCCTCAGCTGGTGGTGGTGGTTTATGTCTTCAGGACAGTTGGCAGTTTGAACTCTGTGTAACAGATGGAAGAAGAGAAAGACAAAGAAAAAAGCATCTACTGTCACATTCATACTGGAACTGAAATTACAGCAAGGAGTGCCTCAAAAATAGCCAAAAAAGAATCCCATGGAATTGAAAACTATGGTTGTTTTCTCAGGGGATGAAAAAAAGATGATGTTGAGCTGTGGACCAAAGAGAGAGCCAGATGGTATCTCTGCTGTGCTGAGGCTGGACGGGGGACTGAACGAATAGTGGGTAACTTTTGCTGTATTCTTAAACATTAAGTGGGAGTACACTAGAAAGTAGTATTTGTAACTAACTTAAGGCAGGGTATTGCTATGAGTTCTTGCTGCAGCAAGAGAAAAAGAGAAGGTGCTTCTCTAACAACATTTCTGCTGCTTAAAGAGGACACGTTTCCACCAGGTGCCTGCCCCTTATGATCCCTATAATAACTCATCACTAAACATAGCTTCCTTTTTCTCCAGAACTGCTCCAGTAAAATAGAGCATACCTTTATAGCGTTGTTCCAGACTCTCAGCATGAACATTCCTACCTCCTCACGTTCTTCAGGGTCAGAGGCTCTGTAGCTTACTGCAATCTGTGCTCCATCCATTTTCACTCCTCTGGGGCATAGGGGTCAGGGAACAGAACAGAACTTTGAGGACTTTGTTTCCCACCTTCTTATCTCAGTGACAGGTGTCGTACCAGCTTTACAACATCCTAGCTTATGAAGGCTCTTGGCTTTTCGAAATTTTCAGAATTGTAAAAAGTGTCAAATGCAATATGGATAATGTTTAAAATATTTATGATTTGGGGAGGAAAATCTGTATCAATTATGTAACAAAGCCCTTTTTCTGTTGTTCCAGATGACTATATTGCTAGCGGGTTTGTATCTACATTTGTGTTTAAGGGGGAAGTTAAGGAAAGGAATCTCGGGGAGGAGGAAGAAGAGACTTTCATTATTGTTTCAGTAGGACTGAAGGAAATCAGCCAACGTACTTCATAATGAATGTGATTGCTGCCAGTGAGAGTAACACAAGCTGATATTCTGCTGCTGCTGTTCAGAATAGATAGCTTCTTTTGCAAGGAAAAGTAATAATTTATTCGTGGGTATCTGTAGCTCTAAGAAGCTGAGACAGAAGGTGGAACATTGAACAAGTGTTCTAGTTAGCAATCTAAGGACACAGTGAGTAGGGATCATATGATAAATGGCCCTTGGCTAAAAGGTGCTTTGATTCCTTTTCTTTTTCTTTTCTTTTCTTTTTCTTTTCTTTTCTTTTCTTTTCTTTTCTTTTCTTTTCTTTTCTTTTCTTTTCTTTTCTTTTCTTTTCTTTTCTTTTCTTTTCTTTTCTTTTCTTTTCTTTTCTTTTCTTTTCTTTTCTTTTCTTTTCTTTTCTTTTCTTTTCTTTTCTTTTCTTTTCTTTTCTTTTCTTTTCTTTTCTTTTCTTTTCTTTTCTTTTCTTTTCTTTTCTTTTCTTTTCTTTTCTTTTCTTTTCTTTTCTTTTCTTTTCTTTTCTTTTCTTTTCTTTTCTTTTCTT
>JAPSGF010000010.1:5578356-5647515 GCA_035772895.1 Perdix hodgsoniae
CTTCTCTTCTCTTCTCTTCTCTTCTCTTCTCTTCTCTTCTCTTCTCTTCTCTTCTCTTCTCTTCTCTTCTCTTCTCTTCTCTTCTCTTCTCTTCTCTTCTTTTTCTTCTTTTTCTTCTTTTCTTTTCCTATAAAATGCCTATTTTGTAATGAACTCCTGTGCTTGGCAAGTACAGGGTTGGTTTTTTCAGTGTATTTAAGAACCACACTGTGCCGGAAAGTAGGAAGAGGATCTAAGGAAGTCATAACTCTGAAGTGACCTCTAGAGACTGGACAGGATGAGTGTAAGATAGTGGAAAATGGTTTTCTAACATTTTGTGAGGTAGATCAAGTCTCTTATTTAGAAACGAGAAGTTGAACTTCGTCTTGTCTACTGGAGAATTTTAATTTAAGGTTGGGTTTTTTTGTGTGTTTTTTTCTTTTTCTTTTTTTTTGAGTTTGAAGTTAGCTTCAGAAGGTAACTTTGGTTGCAAAACATTCAGATGGAGGAAGAAATAATCTAAATTTCAGTTAAAATAAAATCCTCAGGTAATTTCCTGAGAATATTGCTGTATGACTGCCACTGTCTTGGCCAAAGACAGGTTAAAAAAAAACAAGACTAGGTGGGCTGTCTGCTGGTAGGCTTTGAACTGAGGGTGGCAGGAGAGAGACCAAGTGTGTGATTTAAGATACTTTATCTATATGTAGTAGTTTGGGTGATTCTGACCGAAAGGGCGTTCACTGAAAGTATTAAAAAGAAAAATGTACGAACTCCCTGTGTCACTAACCACAGAGAGATTTTCTGGCAGCCTACAAGCTTAGCAGCTGTGCTCTCATGATTGAATTTGACTTTAAACAGTGGCCATTATTCAAAGAGATTTTGGGGTTTATGTGACATAGCTCCAGCCCAGACGTACAGAATAATATTTTTATAAGTTCTGTGTCGTAATAACCTTCTCTCACATATGCTGGTATTCTCCATTCGAAGTTAGAGAGGTATTTTTAGGAGAGGTTTCTTAATGCAGATAGGCATTTTTCTCATACTATAGATTCTTCCTGACTGAGCGCCACTGGTGTACAGGAAGTGAGTGTCTGTCTTCAGACTGCTCTGGACAGAACCTAGCAGTTCATTGCTTAAGTATAGCAAAACGTTTTTCAAATCAGTGGAAGGCAAGCTGTACAAGAAGAATGTGTATCAGGTTAGCTGCAGTTGAGATAAAAGCAACCCAATTTTTTTTGTGACAAGCTTGCTGTAACAATAGGAAACACTAGGACTTGTGATTTTTGGAGAGTGAATATTTGTGTAGCTACTAGCAGAAGGATACTGTTGAATCTCTATTAACTATATAACTAAAAGAAAACTTGTCTCCCACTGATTTCTGCATCTGTGCTGGAGCATGCTTTTGATGAAACTTCTGTCATCTTCTATTTGCTGTGCGTTGTTTTGGACTGGGAAGCAGACTTGGAGTACATGAACTGGATTCTTCTCAGATGAAAGTAAATGGCAAGGTGTGTTCAAGGGGCACACTCAGTGAACATGCAAACACCAGTGAGCATTGAGCCCCTGGGACTGGACTGGAGCTGTTCTGATGTACCAGCATAGAAGGGACAGCGTGGGTGCCAGAGCTGTCAGTGGAAACTGTTCTACTCTACAGACGTGTTCCCAGTGCACTGCACTACTTTTTATGTAAACATAGACTCAGGCATGATATAAGGCCAGTATGTTATGGAGTTTATTTTTATGTTAAAAAAAACAGGTTCTGTCATTAGAAACCAATCCCTGAAGCCTCTGAAAACTGTTAGAGCTTCTCAGTGGGACATGGCTCTGGGACTAGGTTCCAAACCATTTCCACTTCTGACCTCTTTGTTCAAGCTGACTGCACATAATTTATCGTACCAAGTCATCATGGCTGAATCTAAATAACGTTTTGAATTCATCTGACCTTATATTCTTCTTTTAGCTTTAGGTGTTTTTTAATTAGGATTGGGACTATGGCAGATAATGCACAGAAGAATGTGCTATGAGTTGCATGGTTTTTTTGTTGATACTTCGGAGAGCCAAGCTGTGTGTTATAGTAGATAGATTTTTTGTTGCATCAAGCAGTGTAGTGTGTCATGGGGTACATAGGTAACAAGTTATAAATGTCTAGGATGCTGCCCTATTTGATGCTCAGAAATTATTACTGCCTGATGGTAGCCTCGTTTCTTCCAGAAGTGAATTGGTAATGGAAAAACAATACCTTTCAGAAGATTTCCCTATGAACTGACTTTGCAAACACTTACTATGAAAGCTGAAAGAAATGAACTCTTTGGAAGATGCAGTGCATGGCAAGGAGAAGTTAACAGGTTATTATTATTCTCAAAGGTACATGAATGATGCAGACTTCCTTTGCATGTACAAGATGGAGAAAGAAGCTACTTCCTTGTGAGCTGGTGAACAAATAGGGTTAGCAGTCATTGGTTACCTTGTTGGCAATCTTCAAATTGGAATCAGAAGAGGATGAGGGAGGTACTGGAACTAATTTGAAACTAGAGCTGTTAGGGAAAATAGATGCATCTGTTCAAAGAGTATACATTTTATGTAGCAAGGTTCTTCATTTACTAGCTTTCCATTTTACAGTGAAAGGCATTACCATTTCAAAGACCCCGGTAAGCTTCTGGCTATCAGAACCACCAGCATTATTTCATTACAGTCACTTTGCTGAAATTGAGTCTTCCTGCCGTGGTTTTAACTTCTACTCTGCATGAGTATGAAAGGCTTTATTTCTGGCATGCCATCTAACAAAGCAATTACTGTTATTTACCTCTGTTCACTCAAAGGTAACCATTTCACCAAGGCTGTGCTGCATTTGACAAAGCTGTAACAGTATTGTGGCTTTTGCCTTTAATGATTTCTCAGGCTCCAATTCACATTGAGGAATCTGAATGGCTTTTCCTGACAAAACTCTGATCCTTAATTGGAAGTTTTGTATTTGAAATGGATCATCAAAATTCATGCACAAAATCACTTTTTACTTTACATGGACCTGAAGTTATTATATTACTCTGTTTATGTGTAAAATTATTTTGCTTTCAAATGTACAGTTCATATGTTGTGGTTTCCACCTTCACTGGGAAGTTTAACATCTAGCATTATTGAGATAGTTTAGTGACCGCTGCGTGAAATTGATGGTAATTTCTGAAGTAGGCCCTACCAAATGGAGTACTTACATGATCTCAGGTGTTCCACTGCCCAAAAAAAGCCCGTGGGGAGAGCAGATGTGGTTTGTATTTTTTTTCCATCTTAACCTTTCTTCTCAGACAGAGTTTCACTTTCAGATGTATGTTTTGACTGGTTGATCAATGAATTGTTGGGAATAAATGACACGTACCTGCAGAAAAACATACCTGATGTCAATGCAGGAACATACATAGCATCACTGCGATGTAGCTGCAGGAAAAAAAACCTGAAAGAAGGAAGTCGTGTAGAGATTGTGAGCTGAAAATAACACAACTGGTTTCTCTTCACCCATATAGGTAAAAATAGAGTAATTGATCATTGAAACATGCCATAAAATTTGTAAGTTAAATCATTTGTAAAAAATACTTTGAAATGAGTGCTTGAAAGCAATAAAGGGAAATATTCTTGCATATGACAGTCTTTGCAGATAGAGCCTTGTGGTGTTCTTAGAATAGAGCAGATGATGAGCAGAGGTTGGTTTGAGGTTGGGCAACCAGAGCTACAAATCAGACATAAGGAAGAATTATATCCCAGTGGCATTTCTCTTGAATATCTAACTGCATACAACATCAAGTAGGGTAGTACCAGTTCTGCACGACTCTGATATGGAGCATCTGACTTTCCTTGTCTGCTGCTGCCTAGTCTGTGTGAGAGAAATAGTGCATAGCCTGTGTTGGTGGTGAAGCTGAATGAGCAGAGATTTCTCTCATTCTGCCTCTTGGGGGGGCTGTGTTCCCTGTAGCTTGTGTTAATCTTTCACTCGCTGGAAAGGATTTGATAAACTGGGAATAACTGGGCTTGTCTCGGAGCCTCTAGGCAGTGCAGGAGAGGGACAGTGAAGCGGACTTTTCAAATGGGATGATTTTTTATATTATTTGGGAAAGGACTGTGCTTTTAAAATGATTTTGTACAGAAAATTTCATTTCTGTTGTTGATTCATTTTTTCAGCAAATCTCTGAAATGCTTTTATTTCTTTGCGCTCTCAACCAGGTTAGATAATTGAAGTTTGTGAAGAGGAAGTTGCAAGGCGCAATTAACCATCGTTGATCCCAGATTTAGTTCAAGTGGGTTTCCTATCTGCTATGCACGTTAAGGGTATCTCTAAGCACAAGCTTACCTCTTATCTTACAGACATCTCAGTGCTTACGATGTTAGGTTCTTTGGGGGAAAGATGTCTCTTCTCTCTGGTTGTTAAAATACTTGATACGAATCCTAAAATGTGGTTTTCAATTTTTATTATTACTAATAGCAATAGTGGAAAAGACTTGGATAAATTGTTTTTAGTGTCAGTATCTTGCTAAATGCTGTAAGCTGCTGTAAACTGTCATGACTGTTGTCTGAGTGAAAAGAGCATAATTTCCTGTTTAACAGCTTCTGTTTCAAACTTGCTTAATGCCTGGCACTGTGTGTTGTTTTCAAGGTACAGCCTGAGTTTCATCTTGCCTTCTGTTACACTGGTGACTGTAGGAACTGCTCACGTTTGACAAGTAGGGTTCATTGGGAATTACGTGTAGAGAAAATGGAGCGTGTTTTGTAAGCAGCCCAAGTAGGCTTGATTCTTTTTCTCAAATTTTAAAATAATCTCAGAATTTGGTGATGTAATGGTTCTGCCTGGGGAGGTTAACTGCTCCCTCAGTATCTATGGTCATGCAGCCCTCTCCATGCCCTTAACAACTTGCTCTGGTGTGTATTAAAACATCCGCAGTCTTTTCCAGTAATTAAATGCTAGCAATTTTCTAGAAGTCTCTAATCCAGCTGCTGAATGTCATTGTAACTCAGTACTATCTTTATTCCCAGAAGTGCCACAACTTGTCAGCCATCAGCTATTGTCCTCCAGTGTTCTGCTTTAGTTACAAACATACATGTTAGCAGGCAGGGAACAGGAGCAGTCTCTCACGATTAAATAAGCTATAAGCATGTGGCTGTGATCTGTGATGCTGATCCTCCCTGTGCAATGGCAATGGTTTGCTAATTTTTCTTTTCAAAGGGTCAAGTTCTTTTAAATCACAAGTGAATTCATGAACGTCAAAGCCTATTCGAAAGGAGAAGAGAGAACTTGGTACAAAGATTATCCTCTGTGAATAATTTGCTTCAGTCTAATTTGCATGTCCCAGAGTCAGGGGCTAGAGTTTTTCTCCGATCCAGACAGCAAACAAGTGTCACTTGTTTGTAGGCCACAGTGCTTTGCTTCTGTAAGCAGAGTGCCCAAAGAGCACGGCTGGTGACATGAAGTAGCTGTTTCACATCTAGCAATGCTAGAGAAACCAAGTTAACGTACCTACACATCTCCCACCTTCGATTTCTAGACTAACATCTTCTGTTCTTGAGGTTCCTTCACACCTGCAGCATGTATCTGGTCTGTGTTTAGCTGACTAGGATTTTAGACTTACATGTCAGGCAGTTCCTGACTCCACGAGCCACATGGCAATAATGTTATGCCGGGATCCACATACCCTTGGAAACTGAGGAAGGACCAAGTCTGGAAATGGCCCCTGGGCAGGAGAGGAGAAGGACCACCCAGAACCGTGCTGCTGGGCTCCTGCAGCACTGCTGGCACATTGCAGCCTGTGGCAGCAGGAGCTGCTCGGGCGCTCAGAGCGGGGCCCTGCATGCCCAGGGCGGATGGGGGCCCGTGCTGAGCACACCGTGCAGCCAGGAGGTGGTTGGCCTGGGCCCCGCCTGAGGTACCACTGAAGAGCTGTGGTTTGGTTGTCCCCGTCCTAAAACGAAGAGCTTTTACTACCTTATCTACATTTAAAGCATTGAAGAATGTTTCTAACTCGCAGCTGCAATCTTTTTCCCCATCATCCTTCCTATCTCTCTAAGGTGACTCTTATACAGTGAAGTCAGCACGATCTTTTTCTTAAAGGGTAGCCACTACTTATAATATATACACAGTTACCTGATAGCTCCTTTTGCTTTTATTTCCTGACCTAAGCAAATCGGTGTTCTAACATTGTTAATTTCTAGTTATTACCAAATGTGATTTCATTTTTCAAATTCACCAACTGGAGTTACTTTCAAATTACTACTGGAATTAGCCAGTCATTATGATGAAGCTACTATTTTGATAGTTTTCATTAAAAAAAATAATGCTGGTACTCTCTGTCGGTTTGTACTCTTGCTACATTTATAAACGCAGTGATTCAAAGCAGATGAAATCATCTTTATTTGGCATCGGTATGCTACAGCGTTGTATCAATCAGAGCAAAATATTTCAATGTCAGGCTTCCGGCAGTGTAATAAGAGGACTCCATTTAGCCAAGGAGGCAGAAAATTCCCTGCTACTCTATTAATCTACTCTACTAATCTGCTCAGTCTGACTAGAGTATGTGGCTGCTTAAGCAGGCATCACCTTGAGTTATGCAGAGCAAAAGCATAATGCAAAGTGGTAATGCAACTGCTCAACTTTTAATAACGAAAACTTTCAGCATCATTAGTTGCATGCTGTGAGTGCACAGCTTGGGCAGGAATAATAGGGTGTGCTTGCACAACATTCAAAGCTGACCTAGCATTCATTTACAAGATAGCAATTTTAGCTGTTTTAGATGTTTCAGACTGTTAGCTGTTTACTGTATTTGCTCTTAATTGTTTTATTATGTCAAGAGGAAGGCATTAGGAATGACAAGTCATTAATAAGATGATTCTGTGCTTCATTTCACTGCTGTCTGCATTACAACCTTGTAAGATAACTGGTAAAAAAGGAAAAACAAGTGTGGGAATTTCCTATGATGAAATCACTGTAGCCGCAGTCGATGTTTCTAAGTAAGACAAAGTGATACCTTATATAATAATTACTCTCAAACTTCATACCTCCTGGTTTCTGCTGCCTTCTGGTGTAGACTGCAGTAGACACTGGCTTCAGGTTTAACTAGTATTATCTGAGGAATGCAGCTATCAATTCAAATGAATCAGTGGCTGTATTAAATATTATCGCATTGAAAATAATAGGAAGAGGAGAATATTGAATGCCTCAGGGTTGTACAGCTTTTGTACTATTACATATTGATTGAGAATATGCAGTTTGGTTAAGATAGGGCTTCAAAAGGAATGAAAGAGGAATGAGATATTTTTCAGAAGAGCATACTCACATTTTGGGATATTCTATTCTCACTCAATTCCTGTGGAGGTTGAATTCCTCTTTACCGAACTCTGATTCTAATATCTTAAATGATACAAGAAAAAATCCTGCCACTGTTGCCATACCTAGACAAAGTTGCTTGGTGTGAGACTGAAGTCTGTTTTTTAAGAACTATATTTAGGACCAGAGTTAAGCTCTTGCTTTGGAAGTAATACTTTATTTGAAATTAGTATCTGTCACACAGACTTGTGTTTTTCTGTTTTCTTGAGAGGAGCAATGTGTTTCTCCAGAGAGTATGTGCTGACCACAGCATAGCCTCCATGTTTCCCAAACTGTATAAACAAAGCCCTCAGACTCTATCTTTCCAAGGTAGAGATTGCTTAAGTATTTTAAAAACACACTTCACACTTCTTTCTACAATGCACACTGTAGATGAAGCCTTAGAGACTACTGTCCTTTGATTGGCCCTGATTTTGGGAATAGTGCACTCCAGACATGAATTATCTGAGGATCTACTGACCATTAAGAACTAATTAGCTGGATTTTCCAGTTATGTAAAGGAATTATAGAAAGTGAGGGGAAAGCTTTGTATTGCAATGAAAAAATTGATTAAAGTGTAATTTCTGCTGTTATATATTTTTACTTGTACCTATGAATCTAAGAGGGTTGCAGGCCTCCTTTCTATCTGTAGAGCTGTCTGTGTGGTATGGCTAGAATTAATCCAAAAGATTGAAAAAGAAAATAATGAAAAAAATACTGACATGTGTAGATGCCTTCTTTTGAGGGCAGATTTCAGAAGGCATATTCCTGAATCTTTTTATTCCTCCAGATCAGTTGTAGAGCCATCCACTTCTTATACAGTCTTGCTCCATGTTTTCTTGTGAAACCATTGCACATATCAGTATGTCAGGCTAGTTTGGGAATTTTGTCTTTGTGCAGAAATTGCTAGTCTTCATCCAAGAAAAAGAACTGTCCTTTGAGGCTTGCTTATTTTTGACAGCTCAGCAGAAAGTCTGACTTGTTTTTAAGTCATTAGAAATGTCATGATGATGTTTACTCATTTCCCCAAAAATGTAGGTGAGCCCGAGCAGAGATCTACTATGGAAAGAATGTTGAGAATTTAGCTTGCTACCTGCAGTAGTATGTGCTACATTTATTAACAAAATATTAAGTACAAGTGGAAGTCATTGCCAAGACCTATAGCCAAGTCTGCTGAAGCTGTGGTACAACCACACCGATTTGTTCCAGAGATTAATTTCACACCAAAATAAATTGCGTGTACCGGCCACTGCTGTCACAATAAAAGGAAACCAACGTGATAATCAGAATGGCTGATGACAAAATAATTCAAGTAACTTAATATTTTATCTTATTTCTTTATAAAAGAGTTAAACTGCTACATTAAAAGTATCTTGTAAAACTAAAATAGCTGCTCAGAAAAGACTGGCAAGAATTAGCAATCAAATCATTGTACATGTGAAAGTTATTACAGCTAAAAAAAAAAAAATTTAGATCAGGGTTAATTATAAGATGATGCAGTAGTATAATTAGTATTCTTCCTATGGAGGATTATGGGTCCTTCTAAATGCCCTTTTTGATTGCCTTCTTCCCTTTTCTAATTTCCTCCTTGTCCTTTTTGATTATCTACCCCATGACCCTCAGGGCTCCTAAATGTAATACAATTGAAATAACATTTTTGTTAGAGGTGTTTTTTTTTTTTTTTTTTATAGGCTATTAACCTCTTGCTTGCCCAAGCACTGACAAATTGTTTTCTGAGGGTTTCACTAACCATAGAGGGACACTGATATCTCTGGGGGTTTTATGCAGTGTCTTTTTGCCTGTCCTGAAGCAGTCTCTACAGATTTGCCAGGAACTGATCTGCATGAGAAGGAGCACAGTGAAAAAAAAAAAGAACTTCCTTGAACAGTGTTTTACAGCTTGGCAACGTTAAGGTCTACTCAATTTTTGGTATTGCGAAGGCTTCTTCAGTGATCTGACTGTAAGCTTAAAATAAAGGTTTAATATGAAAGTCTGTTGCCAGCTGGCCTTCAACATGATTTTCAGAATATTCACAGTTTCAAGCAGATCACTGAGGGCATTATCCAAATACTTCTTGAACACTGACAGGCGTGAGGTATCAACCACCTCTACCAGAAAGTCTTTCTGTTGCTGGACGACTCTCAGTCATTTTTACTAATGTCCAGCCTGAGCCTCTCCGGGTACAGCTGTGCCATTCCCATGCATTATGTTCTTGGTTCCCAGGAGAAGAGACAGCACCTCCCTCTGCTTTCTGTCCTCAGGGAGCTGCAGAGAGCAAGGAGTTCACGTCTGAGCTTTTTCTCCAGATTAGACAACCCAACTGTTGCCAGCCTATCCTTACAACTCGAGCTTTCTGGCCATGTCACTGGCTTTGTTGTTTTCAGGGACTCTAACATCATCTGCATATGACGGAGCCCAGAACTGCACACAGTACTCAAGACTAGGCCACAACGATGCTAAATATAGCAAGAGAATCACTCCTTTTGACCGACTGACTGTGCTGTGTTTAATGCACCCAAATTACAGTTTGCTCTCCTGGCTGCCAGGGCATGCTGCTGGCTCTGACTGAGCCTGCAGTCACCAGTGTGCTCAGATCATCCTCTGCCGAGCTGCTCTGCAGCCACTCATCTCCCAGACAGTGCCTGTGCCTGGCGTTGCTCCATCCCAGGTTCAGAACCTGGCATTTTTCTTTGTGGAGCATCCTGCCCTTGCTGATTTCTCAGTGCTGCAGTCTATCTAGATCCCTTTGCAAGACCTCTCATCCCTCCAGTAAGTCAACAGGAGGATCAGATTATTGAGGCATGACTTTCTTGTGATAAACCCACATTGACTGTGCCCGATAATCACCTTGTTCATTAAGTATGCCCCAGAATAATCTTCTCCATGAGTTTTCCAGGGACTCAGGTTAGAAGAGTAGGGCTGTAGCTTCCTGGGTCTTCTCATGGGCTTTTTGAAGCTGGCTGTTACATTGGCTACCTTCTACTCACAGAGACCTCTCCATGATCTCTGGTTAATTCCCAAGAGAGAGCCAGCTCTAACATCCTCTAACTCCCTCAGTACACTCTGTAGTGAATTCTGTCTAACCCCATGGATTTAGGAACACTGAGATTAGGAAACTGCTTAAAATTGTGGTGACCGCAGATGGAAATTGAGCACTTTCAGTGACTTCAGTATTCATCAGTGTGTGGTATAAAACCGGTGTGTGATGGCAATTTGATATATAGAGGCTAGTTGTTCATTAAACTATGTGCATCCTCATGCTTGTTTTCATTTTGCTGCTCCTGATGATGGTTCTTGCATATGAGACTTGTTGAACTGGGCAGATGTGAGTCACGGTTCCTGTGTTACCAGGCAGTATTCCTCTATCCAGATAGTTGAACAAAAGCACTGTATGCATCTTTTTTCTTTTTTTGCTTTTTGCATGGCTAAAAACATAACAGAATGATATCAGGTTTTCCCTTTAGGATAATTAACATTTTAATAAGTAATACAAAGGTCATTGGCTTCTACTCCATCAGTAGTGCAAGTGAACTGAATTATGTTCGTTCTCAGTGTATTCTGAGTGTTATAGTTGATGAAAAAATTGTAAAGAGATTTAGACTCTGTTTATATCAAAGTCTGTATTAAGACTTTCTTTGCATAAAGGCAGTTTCTGCTTTGTGTCTCTACAGGTATTTTGCCAGACAGATTCGGTTAGATAGCCACACAGATTGCATTTTAGTGCAGAGGTGCTTATATGATGGTGTAAAAACAGATTCATTGGCGTTAGTAAAAAATGTTTACGGCGAATTAGATAAAGCCTAAGAAAGAGCTTTCGTCTCTATCTTGTCAAATATCAAAAATTACCTTATCTGTAAAAGTGAGAACCAAATGTAATTAATAGGAAAAAGCAGATACGTGTCAGTAAATCGCCTGACTTTTACTGTCTTGTGCTTCCTCTAATAATTATGAGAAGAAACTAAGCATGCAGTAAGTAGTTGGCAGCAGGAGTTGTGCTGTGTGTTGAAAATGGGACATTATTCTTCATTTTCCAAAGTGGGGCTACTGCTGTGTTCAGTGTTTTAGCACTGAGGCTGAGGTCTCTATGCTTTTCACTGTTGACAGAGAAAACTCGTGAAGGTCTTGTGTTATTAGCAGTTAGGGAGACGTCGGGGGGGGGGGGGAATCAAAATCCTGTTTGTTAAAGAAGCACCAATTGTTTTCTGTGTTTGGAAGAGCTGGGTATAAGAATGCCTATTTCTTCCTAGTTGCTGCCTATTTCTTCCTAGTGGGAAGGACTTAACGTGAGCTCATCTGAGGAAACAAGCCAGCAAGAACACATGCTTAAAAATTACTCAGGCAAAAGCTGTATTTAGGTGAGGTGTTGGTGTTGAACTCGCTCAATGATATTTATTCTGAAGTGGTTTAGAATGAAAAGACCAGTCTTTCAGGCTGCCAAACCTGGGGGCCTAGCTAGGAAGACAGCTGGGAAGTTTTCCAGTGATGCATCTCAGCAGAGACCTGGGGAGTGCTGAAACTCAGTAGCTGGCAATGTTACTCAGCATTTCACCCTTAGAGATGGTTGAGGTATGAAGTTAAAAATCACAGCTTTGTTACAGTCCAGGTTTAGTTACACTGCCCAGCCTGTCCTTTCCCAGCTTGTTGTCCCAGAATGGTGTAACACATTTGGTCAGTTTGTATTATGTTTTTGAAACTGAAAGGAAAAAAAAAAAAACAGAAAAACCATGTGTTGTTCCTGGAATACGCTGGCAACTTGCTTTTGCGATAAAACAGCTGTGTATGCAAAGCTTGCAGCTTGTGTTTTTTGGGACTTACATGCCCCTACCTGGCTTCACTGGATTCTCTCCTTGATTCCAGAATAAGCGATGGCAATTTCCTATTTTTCCTACTTATAAAAAATGCAGCAAAAGAGCAAGAAAAAGGAAACATAAAAAAACAAAGCACTGCTTAAATTCTGCATTTGTATTAGCATAAATGGAAACAGAGTATATTCACAGCATTTTAAGACTTAGTACTTCTAATTCACCATTAGCCAGAACCCTAGGCTTTATTTTCTCAAAAGTCTGTAAATAGAGGCTTTTATTGTCTCAATTTAAAATGTGTGTAAGCTGTCTGAACTGAAAGTTAGGTTTAGACTACACCTATGCTGTCTTTGTTAGCCAGGCTGCCCAGTTTTGTTTGCCCTGTGGATTACACCCGCCTTACCTGGAAAAGGGCTGAGGCTGGGTGTGAGGCTGCCTTAAGCCACTCATCATCCATGGCTGAGCTGTTGTGGTAGCCAAGTGGGATAACTGAGTCAGGACTGAAGCAGTTCAGTAGTGTGGATGGTTGAGGTGCTAACTTGAAAGTGCAGGTGTGGGGGAACCCCTGGGCTGTCACTGAGGCGCTTCTGCATGCTGGTGTGGCCTTTCTGCTCTAAGGGCCATGTCCTGTGTGTGAGCAGATCTCCTGCCAGTCTCTGGGTCACTGAGACATTTGCCTTTTGCTGCCTGTGTGAAGAAATGCACAAAATTTATTAAACCATTTTTTTAAAGTGTTTGTTTTTTGTTTTGTTTTTGGATGTTTATTTGTTTTGCAATGAAGGCACTTAAAACCCCACAAAACAGCGCATTTTGCGCTTGGAAGAGTTGAGAACATGCAATGGTGATAGGTCTGTATTCCTTACATTCTACAATTTTGGACCCAGTATACTGCCGCAATCCGAATGCTTGCTGGGAGTTGTGCTCCACATGTAGTGAGCTTTCAGAGGGTTGAGTAGCAGCACTTGGGGGGCACGTATGTAGCTGCTCATCTTCTAAGACTTAATTTAAAAGACGAGCATTACACAGGAAACCAGGCATGAAGGCAGAGGGCGGGAAGCTCACAGGACAGGCCTGCAGTTTGCCTGTGACCCGTCCAGCCGCTGCCCATTTCCAGCAAATGTGCAGCAGCTGAGCTAGATTAGGATATGAGCATCAGGGTTTTTATGGGCCTAAGTCAGCTACTAGTTGTGCATCTAACAGGGAGGATTTAATGTATGCTGGGACAACAAATGAATAGGAAACGTTCCTTTTGACAGCGGCCCTGCAAAATATTTGCTTTTGAAAAGAAAGCCTCTCAGAGGGAAAGGTGGTGTTTCCTGTTGTCACTACCTGTCTTCATGGCTCAGTCTCAGAAGCTGAAAGTCAGATAGTTCGATTCCAGCATGCTTTGCTTGACCAACACAGGCAGGTAACGTTTCTGATAAGCGTGCTGTTGCAGTGTTACCAAAACAGAAGCGTCTCAGTCAATGTGCTTGTCAGTGTGCTTGTCACCTGCAGTATCTCTAGGTGGTAACTTGACGTGAAATGGAGGAAAACATTGTATACAAGACAATTTTCCCCAAATTGAAACTCTCAAAAGATAAGGAACGCTGCTTGAAACAGAAACCACGAAAGCTGGGAAATAACAAATTACAGCTATTAGTCATTCTTTACTGGCAAGAAGAGGCAATGAAAAACCCCACATGTGCAAATATGGTGTGGCAAATAAAGTGACTTTTATTAACAGAGAAGGCAGTAGTGTTATGTAGTCTTGAAAATGCTTTATACAAAGAGCAGACAGCAGTGGGCTGCTGTTTTGAGAGAGAAGGTTTTGTCATGCACAGTACTATTATTCCTTTGGTAATATCTTGTTATGACATAATTAGAGTTGTTCTCTTCCCTGATTCGCTCTGGTTACACCCAGGGCATAAGAAGTGGTCTCTCTTTATGACATTCAAATGGTTCAAATTTTAAATTATGATAGCATTGTTACTCCACAGAAAAATGAGGGAAAAATTTTAAGTCTGCCAGTTTAACAGGAAGGGTGAGATTTTAACAAGGCTTGCATATATGCTGGGTATAATGAGGAAATGTAAAGCTAAATGGGGTAAAGTTATTACAATGTTTAAAGAAATACGTTTATAAAAATCAAAACTTGGATACACAGATTGATTTCCATTCAGCGTATAAAAGCATTCCAGACAGAAGCACAGGTAGGAGGCTGCTAGGCGAATCTCTTAACAAGCTGATTTTTCAGAGATTTTTTTGTGCACTAAGGAACATGAAAGCCATGTTTAAAAATTTAAAGCCCTGATATGTTCCGGTTCTGTGAAGCAGCAGAAGGAAGAAGCTTTTTAGAGTGCTGCAATTCCCTGTCCAGCAGCTCCTTAAATTAAGATATTTATGACAGCTGTTTGCACTTAATGAAATGCACAGACTTGGTCATTAATTATTGCTTTTTTCCCCCTGTTATTATTGGTATTCAGTGAGTCAGGTTATGAACCTGCTGTTGTCAGTGCAATTTTACACCATCCCCTCCAGCCCCCCCCCAAAAAATAACCTTTCCCCCTCCCTATTTATTTTTCCAGTGGCTGAGAATTTTGTGGAAAAAATATTCAACAGTAAGCTATGGAGGTTTTTTCGTAATGCAGTCATTTAACAGCCTCAAGTTGGCAGTGATCCCATCCACCTTAATCCTCTTCACAGTTTGTGAGCAGTCAGCCGAGAGCAAGAGTGCACTAGGCCTTAATAGACTCTAGTCTTTGAACTGTGGCATTTGTGTTTAGCTTCCAGAACTGGTCTTAAGTGCCCATTAAAACCCTACAGCTTTGGTTTCATTAATTAGAGACTCCCTTCCACCAATTGGTGGAAAACATTGGCCAACTTGTTCTTTCGCTCAGTAAATATTTATACAACTCCTGTATGATTTTTAGTAATGAATACTGCTCCTTTTTTTTGTGCATCCACAAGAGGCTCTTTCCACAAACAAATGCCTTGTCTGACCTCTTCTCATGTGGCAATTCAGGTTAAGAAGAGGTAAGGAAATAGGTAAATGACGTTTTTTTTCTCAGCTGTACTTTGACACGCCATCATTTTTCATTATATATGCTAGGAGTTTGAGTGGAAAATGAAAAAGCCAGTGAAGAACAACTACTAATTTAAACCAAGTAGCTAGCTGATAATATCATTGAGTATCTGTCAGATAACTGAATGTTGTGCTGTGGTGATGTTAGTTAGGAACCTATCAGAATATTGATATGAGCTTTCAGGGTTGTATTAGCACCTCTCAATCTTAATCCTATTTATCCTTATCCATAGGATCCCTGGGGGACAATATTATCCCACTAACGCAGATGGGGAGCAGAGATTGCACGCCTGGCTCAAGGACACGTTCAAAATCCTTGCTTTAGACATGACGACAGAAGTGCCTATCTATATGGAAAATACATATTCAGATACTCACATGTACATATTTAGCTGCATATGCATCGATTTCCTCAGCACACAAATGAGAGTGAAGACCTATGTCTTGAATTCCTTCATCAGAACATATAGAAGCTGCTTGGAGCATTTCTCCTGTGTTGTCATATAGTTGTTAGTGGGTTCTTACTTTCAAGATGCCCCTATAATGCCTTTTTTCCTTTGTTCTCTTATCTTTTGGTTTAGGTGCTACTCTTAGTTGCATTTATGCAATGCTATTGATGTCACAGAGTACAGTGATATTTTTATATGAAATGACTTAGTGGTTTCCTTAACTTCTTTAGTGTGTGCAGTTTGGAGAAATTAAAAAAAAAAAAAATTAGCTCTGAAAGGGTTGGTGGAACGCTGCATTCCCATTTCTGTGTAAAGAAACTCTCATGTTTCAGACTGTAGAAGGCAAGCGCTGCTCGGAGGCATCACTTCATTGTTTAATGCATGTAATAAACTTGATGTAACTGTAATGAGCACGAGTAGCTATTTTTTCACTTTAGTGGAGCTCAGCCTATGGTTTTCCATTCTGCTTATCGTATGAATTAACTAATGGAGTTGTTTACCCAAAAGTGTTTGTTACAGACATGTTGAGTTTTTGTTATGGTCATCTCGAGGAAGGAGTGCGATAAGCCATGCTGTTGGCCTTGAGGCATATGCCAGGCCCATCATCTTAAGGCACAATGTTCCATCCCGTTTTGGTCATGTTAAAGTTAATAGCCATTTTGTTTGCACAAGGAGAGTATAGTGTCCCCCTAGAGCCTTGGATTGCATCAGCTGTAAAGTCCTCTCTGAAAGCACTTATAAAAAAAACTCCATTCATTAGTCAGTGCTAAATCTGATAGCAGACAAGAAGGAAGAACACTAGGTTGGTTGTAATAAGCATGCATGATGCGTGTCAATGTAAATTTTCGCAATAACAGATACGGAACAGAAAGTGAATCTCACACAATTACACAGTAGTGTGCACGTTTTCTATCTGTGTGTAACCATTCCCTACATGCAAGGGTATCAAAACCAGTGACCTTCATTAGGTACCTAGCATTAAAATATCAATTCCATTCTTCGTGTAGCAAGGCAGTGCTGTATCAGCTGTGGGTCAGTTGGTGCAGATGAGCATGGCTGAGCTACCTGCTGTGCAGATCTGATTCCATCTGGGCAGCAGTGGTGCGCAGTGGCCTCGGTGGATGGCCCAGCCTGGAGCTGTTAGGGAGGCACTGCCCATGGTTTGGCAATCCTTCCCTTCTGCTAGAGATCTCATTTCAACCAGTCTGACTTAATTTACATTTTGCTTGCTTTTCCTTAAGTAGCTTTCAGCTCTTTTTTTTTTTCTTTCTAGGAATAATTCTGTGCCATAGGGATAATTATGTGTGTACCCGGTGTGCAAAAACAGTGTATGTAGTAACAAATGCAATGTAGAAAGTAATACTTATACTAGAAGTCAATACATATTATTATTTATCATTTTATAAAGAAATGTCTTTGACAGTATCGATTACTGTCATGCAATATTTCAGATAGACTTGATGTTTTAATGCAGGGAATGCAAGAAACCTGAATGAAGAGATCTGATTTTCTTACCAGCCTACCACCTGTGTACAAAGAGCTCCATTCAGAGCTTTTGTTGACTTTAATTGGCTGCAGTTGTGGCCGTTTCAAAAGAGATTGGTACTTGACTGCTTAAAATCTAAGAAGTCATTTAAGCGCTTCAAGTATTTGGATGTTTTTTGTTTTTTTTTTTAAATCAGCGAGACTGTGTTTGTATGTTTAAAAGTAATTTTTACTGATAAATGAGCCTGAAAAGCTAAACTCACTCTAACCCCCCTATGTAGTTCTAAACCATTTTACTGTGAGATAAAGAACAGTGGCAGAAAGGAGATGTTCACTCTGCTGCAGCTTGTTGGATTAAAGAAAAAAAACCCTTTGGTACTGAGTGTTGTCAATGCAGCAACTTTTTGCAAGCACTAAATTTACTTATAAAAAGTTCTTTTTTAATTGCCCCAGGACAAACCCTTACATGTCATATTTTTGCCTGGAAAAGGTTTTTCTATGGAAATGCAGTTTTTTTTAAGATGGTAGAGAGGATGTCGAGAGTTTGTTGTGCCGATAGATCCTGCAGGGAATGTGCTGACTCTCAGTATGTATGGAGGATTTTTAAAGCAGCTGAGTGAAATCCCTTCTCAGATAAGATGCTTTCTATATTGTCAGTGAAGAGCATCCTCAAATCGAAATAGCTCTAACGTAATCAAATCTCCCTTCCTGAATCCCCTGCGTTCTCTTCCCAACCCCCTATACAAGCCATCCCCAAAAGAATAATCCTGGCAGTGATGTCATTAGAACGAATTTACAGACCAGTGCTCAATTTTCTTGTCTCGAGCTTCAGTTGCTAATGCTGTAGATTTGAGCTATGTATGTAAAAGAGTCGGGTTATGCCTTTCTCCTACCCATGTTTAATTTCCCTAGAGCCCTGAGAATAACTAATGTGGGATTCTTTGGATATTTTCATGCTTTTTTTTTTTTTTTTTCCTGCTGCACAGCTTCATATTGCTTCCAAGCATTTGTTAAAGCTCTCACTGTGTTCCTGAGGAAACCATAGTCTTCAGAGAGCAAAAAGTTTAAGGGAAAATTTTGCTGGCTAATTGTGCTTAGATGCCTACACTTTCTAGAGTGTTAAGGATGATGCGATGTACAGAATAGACTGAAATTGCTTGTTTTAATCAAATCTGTTTTCTCGTAAGAAAAGTTACAGTCACTGTGATGGAACTCAGTGATTTTTACCTATAGAGTATTTCAGTACTGTTGAGAAGCACCAACATGCTGAGTGGAGTTGATCCAAACTTAAAGGAAGAATCAAATCTCATCTTAAAATGTTTTTCATATGTATGTACCTGGCAAAGGCTGGAGGATAAAGGCTGGGTTTATTGTTGACAAGCAGTTGTAATACACAGAAGTCGAGTGAATTTTGTACAGTCATTAGAGAAATGAATGGCCAGACCAGAATGTAAGTACGAGTCTCTTGGTTCTTGATACAGTCATTCAGATCCATAATAATTCCTCCTTTTTAACTCATGAGATGAAATCTCAACCACGTCGCTTCAGCCTGACAGGTGTCAACCATCTCAGTAGAGATAAATACACACTGTTTGTAGTAATCCACTGCACTTTGTTAAATTTAATGTAGAAGAAACAAGAAATCTTTCAGATCTGATAAAATGAATGGGCAATAACCCAGCCAGGACAGACTGAGGTTTGGTAGGCAGCGAGCAGCTTTGCAAATTACATTCTGCAGATGAAGCCTGCACATGTTGTATTAGGAGCTAGGAATGATGAATGCCACACGTGGGTTTACTGTCACACTCAGTAAATAGGAACATGTAGTTGCCTATCAGCAGAACTGTCAGAGGACTGGACTAACAAGTGCACAGCCCCATTTGTGTTTTTCAAATTATTATAGCTGTGGTGCAAGCATAGTTTCTGTGTACAGGACATATATCTAGACAGTATTTTAGGATACTTCTTAACATAACATGATCTTTCCTTCCTTTTCTTTGTCCTCATTAGGTATTTTCCCGCTCAGGAGTATAACTTTTCAGAGAAACTCTTGATGTTCTAATAGATCTTTCCAGCTTGATGGGAAGGTGTCACATCCTGCCTATAAGGGGGGGAATTAGTGACAGATTTGTGAAGGTGCTACAAAATTCCAGATCATGGGATGCATATTGACTTTGTAATACAATTACAGGCTTGTGAGAGTCTAAATGTAAGAGAAAAATACATCTGAGTGGTATGTGTGCTCTGTAATTAAATGGTTAAAAGAACTAAAAGCTTATAATAATAAAGGGCCTTTATTCTGACAATGTAAACACGTAGCTGTCAGAATACTGATTCAAGGTGTGTTTTTGGCTTGTCTGCCTGCAATGGCAAATGCTTTTTCACATGTTACAAAAAGAAAATTGATTCTGTTTTAATTTGTTTTATTGCTTTATGCAGTGTAATTAGATATCTCATAGACTTCTTTATTATGGAATTTCTAAAATATACTTAAGGTCAAAGGGATATTAACACCTCACTCTATTTTTTAAACCATTTAAATGTGTTATGAGCTGCATTTAGTTCTGGAACATACAATCATTTTTGTAAAAGAATTAAGCTTTGCCAGTAGTCCGTGAATACAAGGATCTGCTCGGAGTTAGACTGTGCTCCCCATCACCAACCATCACAGCAGTGCAGTGACTGCTTCGAAGCAGCTGGGCTCCTGAACATATGGAAATTCAAAGCAGTAATGGCTTTCAATAAGAGGAGGAGAAGAAAGACTCTGAAAAGTGTGCATCCAACCATGTTTAGGGTGTAATTATGCTAAATGAGTGAAGCTAAATGACAAATAAATTCAGTTAATTCTGTTTTGATTTGTAGCATACTGCTATGGATTTATCAAGGTAACTTTGAAAGTATTAGTTTTTGTTTCTTTCAACAAAAATGATCTGATGAAGATTGAACTTTTTTTGTAATAGGGAAATAATAGGTTGACCTTTTTGTCAGACTTCCATGTAGATCATAATTTTCCTTTATTGTTTGTGAAAAAGGGAAATTATGATAAAGAAACTGGCACTGAAAATGATAGACGAGTGAAAGTTAACACTTTTTATCACTTTTATTGTGTTATCTAGTATTAAATAATTGTTAAAAATGAGCAACAAGTGCTGCATTCACAAGCTAGCTAAGTGGGAATTACAAATTTGTCAAACTTCTGTCAGAAAATGTAGTTCATATCAGCAGCAACCAGTTTATTAATTTTGCTGGATTCAACAGAGTTTTCTCCAGAGTGTTCTCCCTTTTCCTGAAATAAGTTTAGTGATTTAAACTCAACTCTCCAGGGGTCTCAGCATGGAAGGAGTCTGAAGTGTTGAAGTACTACTTGTGCTATATTCAAGTCTCAAATTTTGCATAAACTTCTAGCACAAATTCTTTCCTATCCCTATTTTCCCCTCATTCATCGAGGCTGATCAAGAAGACATAATAGAATCTTCCTTCTTTCTCTCAGGAGAGTGAAGCAATGAAAAGTTGAGATTTAACCTCAGTATATTTTGAAAGAACAAAAAGTTACCATGATGGGAGACTGCTTGAAAAAGTATAGTTTTTTGCAACAGTCAGTCTCAGAAGAATAATGAAAGGCTAATGTACAGGCACACTACAACAGGAGTGTTCAGTTGGGATGGATAAAGTAATATGGAAGAAATCATTTTTCCTGGATCAAAAATATTGCTATCTAAACACTTAGCAGGGCAATTGAGCAAAGAAAACATATCTGTGTTAAAATGCTGATGGTCTTTCAATTAAAGTAGTCCTACCATTATAGTAAGAACTTGATATCCAGAGTTGGCTTCAGTTAATCTACAGTGGGTCATACTCATCCAAGATGTTAAACAGATGAAAGTCGGCTTCAAGTCCTTACAGTGAACCAAGAAATTTATTCAGCCTAATAAATTTCCTTAGTGATTTTGAAAGGGCTTGTATGGTGGAGAAATAGCTGCCTTGTGAAGCAGCAGTCATTTACAATCCTTTACAAATCTACACAACAACAGTGCTGTGTAGTCAGTGTGAAATTACGTATGACATATAGAATCACAGGCTCATAGAATTTCCTGAGTTGGATTTAAGTGGGACCCACAAGTTCAACTCCTGACTCCACGCAGGACCACCCAAAAATCAGGCTGTGTATCTGAGCACGTTGTCAGACACTTCTTAACTCCGGCACTCAGGGCCACGACCACTGCCCTGGGCAGCCTGTTCCAGTGCATGACTGCCCTCTCAGTGAAGAACCTCATCCTAATCCCACCTCCCCACTTCACACACAGCTCCATGCCGTTCCCTCAGGCCCTGTAGCTGTCACAGAGCAGAGCTCAGCGCTGCCCTCCGCGCCCTGTCAGGAGCTGCAGCCGCCATCAGGCCTCCCCTCAGCCTGCTCTGCTCAGGGCTGAACAAACCCAGGGTCTTAAGCTGCTCCTCACACATCTTCCCTTCTAGGCTTTTCACTGTCTTCACAGCCCTCCTTAGTACAGGAGGAAAATTTCAAGTATTGTAGGGTAATTTGAAACACTTTTTGGAAAAAGTTATTTTCTGTATATTTTCACACGGAAATATACGGATACTTTCATATCTTCTGTTTTAAAAAGATCTCGTCACATTATTACAAGAGCCGCCTTTAGAATAGAGGCCCAAATTTTAATTGATCTCAGTCATCTTGCTGAAGTCAGAAACAGATTGAGAGAGATGCAGTGAGAAAATCCTTGTTTGCAGTGTTTGATTTAGGTTTGCTACTCACAACCTGGCAACCCAACCTTACAAATACATTACTTGTAGTTACATAACTGTTTGGTTTCTGTTTCACTGTACTGTACATGGCAACTAATATTTGCTTTTCAAGGATATTTAAAAACTAACTTGCTGATGTGAAGTATTGCAAAAAGTGTCAACCCAGTAATAACTAAGGAAAACAAAGTGCCTGCGATCATTCTGTGCTTTTTGATGTGGGATTTTGAATAGCTTATTTTTCACTCAGTTATTCAAATCTTTGCAAACATTGCAATTCTACCTAGTCAGTCACAGAAGTCATAAGTCACTCAGTAAAGTCAATAGCCTAGCACATTATAATAATATGATACAGTTTTAAGTTACATAGAGAATTGGGGGAGAGGGGAAAAAGAGAAAAAGCTATTTTAGGCTGCAAACACTTGATCTTGTGTGTTATTCCTGTTTGTTGTGAAAAGTTAACCTGGACTTTTTTGTGCCAATATTTGGATTGGAGATCTCCCAGAGCAACTTAAGTGTCAAAGCAAATGTGGTCGATGCATCGCTTGATAGTGTCCTTCTCCCCACCATTTTTTCCAGCTTGATAGAGAATCACAGAATTGTAGGGGCTGAAAGAGACCTCTGGAGGTCAGGTAATCTACCAACCCCACTGCTAAAGCAGGCTGTCTACAGCAGGTTACATAGTAAAACATTGAGATAAGTTTTGAGTATCTCCAGAGGAGACTCCACAACTTCTCTGGGCAGCCTGTTCCAGTGTCACCCTCGAAGTAAAATTCTTCAGAATTTTTTAATCGTGTTCATTTGGAACTTCCTGTTTACCAGTTCGTGCCTGTTGCTCCTTGTCCTGCTGCTGGGCACCACTGAAAAGGGCCTGGCTCCATCCATTTGACTTTTCCCCCTCAGCCTTCTCTTCTCCAGACTGAACAGTCCCAGATCTCTCAGCCTTTCCTTACAAGGAACGTGTTCCTAGCCTCTAAACATCCTTGTGGCGCTTTGCTGGACTCTCTCTAGAAGTTTCCTATCTGCCTTGAACTTGGAGCGCAGAACTGGACGCAGTACTCCTGATGTGGCCTCACCAGTGCAGAGTAACGGGGGAAGATAACCTCCCTTAACCATGCTTTTTTTTTAATGCACCTCAGACTACCGTTGGCCTTCTTGGCCACAAGGATACACTGCTGCTCATAGTCAGCCTGTTGTCCACAAGGACAGCCAGGTCTTTCTCTGAAGAGCTCCTTTCCAGCAGCTCAGCCCCTAACCTGTACTGATCCACATGGTTATTCCTCCCTAGATTCTGCACTTGCCCCTCTTGAATCTCATCAGGTTGCTCTCCTCCCAGCTCTCCAGAAGCCTTGTCTGTGTTTTATCGGGATTTTGTGCTATTCAAAATGCCTAACTTTCAGCTAAAATACTTAGCACATGCCAATTACTTCACAGGTCTTGTGTATCCTTTTTCATCCCTATTTTACAGCCTGCCCAGCTATATTGCTGGCTAATATATGCCCATGGATACATCTTTTTTTTTGTCCAAAAGACCATCCTTGTCTTGCAGTTGTTGGAAGACACTGTAATACAATACTGTCAGGGCATGGTACGAAGGCACTCTTCTCACTGGCATTCATCTTTGCAATACTGATAATGATATTTGTCCATTGTCCTCACTTTGTTCAGCAGTTCTAAATCTGTAGAAGCTGAAGTGTTGTTTTGACATGGATTAAGATCGTGCTTAGTGTTCTACACTGGATTTCCAAGAGGACTTTATTTGCCATAGAATGACTAACCACTGGCTCTGAGGGGGAAAATTGTCTGCATTTGTATTTGATCACTTAAAAGGATTACTTTACTTTGAATGCATATAGGTGGTTATCTAATTTAATGGTTAATATATTAATTATATTTTTAGTAGAAAGTTTTAACAAGAAATATTATCAATACTTTTTTATTGTGTAAATTGTGCTTATTTGAAGGAAATAATCTATGAGCATTCCCTTTTCATGGTTGTTTTTGAGAATCAAGCAGTTACAATTGACATTTGAATTGGTAATGAATTTTTAAAATCACAGTGATCTCCATGGTCTCTTCAGTTCAAGAGAACTGAACATCTAACTTAGACAAAAAAGAGGGGGAACACTTTGATGTAACAAGGCAGTAGGGCATGTTGCAGCACACCTAGTAACCAAGTATTTTGCATACCAGCTTTGATTTGAACTCATTTAAGAAAGAGGGTGAACTCTTTCTTTCAAAGTTCTTGAAATCCAAAACATTTTGTCCTTTTGATTTACTTTCTGATTTTTGTTTTCATTTTATATGAAGAGCTAAATATACACACATCATTATTTTAAGCAATTTATATTCCTATGAAATAATAGTTCAGACTATGATACTGTCTGATTTGCTTCCTTTCACATGAAGAATCCTTCAGAGCTTTGAAGGGGTTTGATACCAAACTAATGGACAGAATCAACCTGATTCTGACAATTTGCTCCCATCTTAAATAATCTTAAATATTATATGGGTTTCAATGCCAAAACTTGCTCTTAGATGGAAGTTTGGGTGATGGAAAGAATGGAATGTTTCATCTGGTGACATTTCTCCAAGAGAAATTAGAAGTGTTATATAGTTGAATGAAACAGTCCCAGCAAGTTTGCAGGTGACACCAAGCTGGGAGGAGGTGTTGATCTGCCGAGTGCAGGAAGTGTAACAGGGGGATCTGTATAAACTGGATCGGTGGGCTGGAGCCATCTATATGAGATTCAGAAACACCAGTGCTGAGTCCTGCACTGTAGTCACAACGACCTCATGCAATGCTACAGTCTTAGGGCAGAGTAACTGGAAAGTTGTGAGGCTGAAAAGGATTTGGAGGTGTTAGAATCTGTATGAAAACGAGCCACCGGTGTGCCCAGGTGGCCAAGAAGGCCAATGGCATCCTGGCTTCTATCAGAGATGGTGCAGCCAGCAGGAGCTGGAGGTGATCGTCCCTCTGTGCTCAGCACTGGTGAGGCCGCAGCTCAAGTTCTGTGTTCAGCGTTGGGCCCCTCACTACAGAAAAGACATTGAGGCCCTGGATTGTATCCAGAGAAGGGCAACAGGGCTGTGAAGGGTCTGGAGCACAAGTCTTATGGGGAGTGTCTGAGAGAACTAGAATTGTTTAGACTGGAGAAGAGAAGGCTCAGGGAAGGCTTTGTTGCTCTACAACTCCCTGAAAGGATGTGGTGGTGGGGGGTCAATCTGTTTACCAAGGTAACAAGCGATAGAACGAGAAATAATGGCCTTTAATTGCACCAGGGGAGGTTTAGGTTTCACATTAGGAAAAACATCTCTGAAACAATGGTCAAGCATTGGAACAGGCTGCTCAGAGAGTTGGTGGAGCCATGTCTCTGGAGATGTTTAAGAAAAGGGTAGATGTGGCACCAAGATGTGGACTTGGTTTAGCAGGCAGTATTGGTGATGGATTGATGGTTGGACTAGATGATCTTAGAGATCTTTTCTGACCATAATGGTTTTATAAGACAGAACTGGACAAAGATACTTCTAGCATGTTTGGAGGAGTCACAAAGAGGTGAGACTTTTAGTTGGAGTAGAACACGAGCTACTACAGTGAGGACAGCTGTGTGAGTGGTGTGTAGCTAATGTAGGAAATGATATTCCAGAATGTACTTTCATTCTATAAAATTTAGAGTATCTTATTTGGCATATTAATGCTATTTCAAATAGATTCAATTATACATAAGCAATGTATGGCACAATATACTGTGAGTTCTTCAAGGAGATATGCTTCTGTGACTGGAAAATATTTGTTGCTGTATTACTGAATTCTGGAATGATTCATTTTGTAAATGAGTGTGCTTCGTGTAAAAGCCAGGTAGTCCATTGCAGCACTAGTATACACTGGATGTCATCTCACAAAGCATGGCAGGTTGGCAGCTCATGAATTATGGAATTATATCTTTCGTTATTGCTGTTATATTTTCTGAATGCATACAGATTCCAGAGGAAATTGTAATTCTCATATTTGTGTATTTTACGGGCACATACTGTTCATGAACAACCTATAAACAGTTTTTTTTGTGGTCATAGAAATACTAGGAGGATTTCACTGTTTGTCTTCTGGAGTTTCAGTAAGACACTGAAACTGCATGGATTACAGAGCTTCTTGCCTGTATAGTTTGTTCCCATTGATAGGACAGATCCTGCACGTGAAGGAGACTGTTCTTTGAATGTCAGTCTGAGGAAGAATGGGAGCAATTGCAGCAGAGGTGTCCCTGCAGCTTGTGTTCTGCAGACTCTGTTACACTGAGTAAAATGGTGACTTACTGTAAGAGCTGAGATTTACTTAGAACACAGCAGCATTAGTAACATCTGTGACAGGTTTTAGGAAATGCTGATTATTTTTACGGCTTTTATTTTACTTCCAGGCCTGTAGTGGTTTGCTTGGATTTATGCAACTTTGTACATTCAGCTGGATTCTGTCAATGTAATTGTGTTCCTCTGCAAGACTATTTTTAAATCCTTACTTTGTGATTTGCTCAGACAATTGTGTAATGAGTAGTCATTAAAACAAAGCTCATTCAAAGTTTTCTGTATGGATTCCTGCTGAAAATACTCTTATATACAGTTCTGACCTATCTATGACTTCTAATATGTAAAACAAGGTGTGAACTTTGATTACCCCATAGTTATGCATTACATGGTGACCTCTATCATATAAGAACATAATAGTTACTTAATGAAGTTTCTTCCTCTCTTAGCTTCTAGTCTACTCTAGTGTTTATTTGTGAGGATGAAAGAAATACTAAAGCTTAGAGGGACGTTCAGTGAGTTTATTTAAAAAGAAAAAAAAAAAAGATAAAAGGAGGAACTGATTAAAAATCATCTTTACAGCTTAAGAGTTTCACTCATCCTATTCTCACCTTTGTTCAGTACTTCATCACACATCAGGAGTAAATCAAGTGATAAAGTTCTCTGTGCCATCAGATGATGCCATCACCTCATTGTGCAGTGATGCCAGCTGGGATGGAGCCATGCATCCAAAGGTGCCTTTTCAGACCAGCCTCAAACAAGTGTTACATTCAGGTTTTTATACAGTTAGGGACTGAGTATTAACAGCAAGATTTGTAGCAGTGAGTTGGATGTACCCACTAGTCCAGGGTGATGTCATGAGGAGAGTAGACTGTTTAATATTTATCATAAATGAGGAGTTGGTATTTTAATTTTGGGCCAACAGTAAGTGCATTTATATTGTTACCTCAGCCTTAGACAGTGAACCTTGTATCTTGCATTTCTGTTGTGATAAATTCTTGTTTCTTTTGGGGTAATCTTGGTATCAGAGGTGTTAGGTCATCTCAGGGGCTGTAAAGCATTACTGACTTGGGAAAATTGAAAAGGATCGGCGAATTCTTTAACTTAAAATTGTACAGATTACTCACTCTCATGATAGTTATGTTTTGTCTCTTATGAATACTCTGCAGTGTTTGAAAGAATTACAGTAATTCGTTTTCAGAGATGCTGCTGTCATTTTAAGGGCTGCTGGGTAGGAGAGTCTATCACCTGCTGAAAAATGAAGTCCTGACATTCTTAGGTGATGCAGGAGGTCAGTCTCAGAAACAGGAAGGCAGTCTCAGCTAAAAAGTTCATCTACTGGTAAAATAAGGATAATACATTTTAACAAAAGAAAAATGGGAAAAAAAAACAATCAAAAAACTTGGGTTTAAATCTGTTTTTGTCAAATCTCCTGCCTCCCTGTTTGGGCAGCAAGTTGAAGAGATAGTAGACATTTTTCTGTAGCTAATTTTGAAATAATTGTGTAATTCTTGGAGTAGGACTAGAATAACATCTCAAAAATAAAGTTCTGAGAAATACTCTGGTAGTATTTACATATGAGGAACAGCTGTGCATCTTAGAAAATCAAGATTTTGTTTTTCACTACTGATGGAAAGATTTAGGTCAGTCTTGATTTCTAGGATTTTGGTGCATATGGTCTTTTTAGCAAAAGCATGATGTAAACCTCTGTAGAAAAACTCACTTCAGATGGTGAGCCCTTTGCCAGTCAGTAAAAGCTGTGAAAAAATCTGGGGAAAACTGGAATATTATTAGTATATATATAACCATTATCCTATTCAAAATTATTTTTAAAAGAAAAAGTAATGCTTTTTCCCCCCTCATTACATAATTTTCATTGTTTTCTGGTACCTCATGCTTTGATGCCTGGTTTATGCCATCCTTGTTCTTTGCTACCCTGGCACATCATTTATTACTCTTTGGAGTGTAGTACTAACATTAATGCCCATTAACAATTTTTGGATCAAAATGCTAAAATTATTTGAAGCACTTTCAGTAATATGTGCTGATAGTCATTAACAGCTCTACACAGTGCCCTAGCCAAGGACTCTGTTTTACAACATTATTTTCTTCGGTTAAATCCATCTAGCCTGTATTCTCACACTTGTACACACATTATTTTTACCTTGGTTGCTATAAACACTGCCTATAAAGACCAGAAAGCACCCTCAAGCCAGAGCTCCATACTGACTTAAATATGAATCATTATTAGAGTTTCTGAAAGAATGAACTCCTGTCTGAATATACTCAGATCTATTATTCCGCTTTGGTAGGTTCTCTGCAAGTGCCCGAGTGTTACATATAATCTTCTACCTTAATTGCTAGCTTTGTGTAGTGACAAAGTAAAAAAGAAGTGGAGTGACAGGACGAAACACAGTGGGATCCAAGCTTGTAATACATTTTCTTTCTGATTTTACACAGTACATTAGGCAGGAGACATAGAGTTTAAAATTTTAATCTTTTTCTTTTTTTCTAAAGATTTGCAATCTGTCATGAAAGGGCCAACTTCCAGAATATACCAAAGCCACAATGCTGGCTTAGGTCGAAGGTGGAAGTAAGCAAAAAGTATTGGTGTTTATGCTTGCACACACGAGCGAAGTATCATGCATGCAGATCATTTCACTTCGTACTCTTCAATTGGACCAGAGAGTCACCTGGGCTTGGGCACAAAAAACTAAGCAAACTCTAAGCGGTGCTTAACAGAAGTCCCGAAGATTAGCTCCTGGTTTTGCCAGTGACACATATCTTTATCCATACAAACTTCTGAGGGAGGGTTTTCTTCGAGTTTAAGAAAATTGCTCTCAAGAATATTCTCCTTTTGATATTTTGCAGAGTAATGTATTCCACCAGACAGGGGACTTTTTGTTTATCATTCTGTACATCAAAGTATGTTTTCCCCTTGAAATATGGAAAGTTGACAACTGTACAACAGCAGCGGGGATCTGGGTTCACAGAGTAAGCAGCATTTCATTATGCTTCTTTATTTGGATGGGCAACTGTGAGAAATAGCTTATGATGTATAAAATATCTGAGTCTTTTTGTACTTGAAGACATTGTTATCTCTATTTGAAGCTGGCTAGTGAAGGTCAGTCAGGCTAACTTCTTGCAAAAGAATATCCTGTCTCTGTTGTTAGATACTCTTTTCAAAGTTCATTGCGTACAGAAAGCTCTTTTTGTAAATATCACCCATCGTGGCAAATTACATGTAGTTGGCAGGAGGGGGAAAGGGAATGTGTTATGAATTCTTTTCATTAAAAAAAAATGATTGCTGTTGCAAAGAGCATTGCATAGCAACAATGAAAAGTCTAAGAAGTTAATTTGCTTAAGATTTGGTGTTTATCTGGAATGTCAAATTGCACTGCTGAAGTGATAAATTCTGTGATAACTGTAATACTGAAACTTTCACTCACTGATAACCATGGCAGTGATATATTGTGGTATTTTCATGACATTTCCTTTGCTTTACTTTGAAGTCTCGTTGGTTAAGTCAGGAAGTCTTGCTGTATTAACAACACCGAAGTTAGGGTTGTTTCTTGCTTTCTTTATTTTAGTTTTTTTCTATTTGTTAAAAAAGGAATGGAAAGTTGGCAGTTTAGGATAATGCTAATAATGGCAAGTTCTCACGTATTACTCAAGCATGTTGTACTTTGAAATGATGCTGCATGTAGGAGAAATGCTAAAAAATGGAATTCTATGTTACATATCACTTTTAAAGGAATCAGTAGGTCACTTGCACTCCACTTACTACAATTACATACATCTTTGCCTCTCAGCATTGTATTAGATCACGTCCACTCAAACTGCGTAAATTCATCCTTTCCCAGAAATATGTAGGAACAACTGCAGTCTGAATTAATTGTGCCTGTTCTTGTGAACTAAATTACTGATGTGTGTTGAACTTCCAGAATTAGTTTCTCAAGAGATCTCGTTGATTTCAAAAGAACTACCGAGCTGTCTGCATAAGACTTATGGGATGCAGCTCATAGGAAAGGCATGCAAACATATATGTAGGCCTCCTGCATTAAAACTAAAGCAGAGTGCAATGATGTAGGAATTCATTGCATATTTAATATTTAAAGCTCTAGCTGCAGCACATCCAACCTGAGTAACTGTTTGGATAGCCCAGTATGGTTTAGCTCACATTTTCCACTTGCTCATAGTTACTGATGTGACAGGGAAGGCTTCTTAAAAATACAAATTAGAAGGAAAAATTAGACTTATTTTAGCGTGGATTCCTGATTAAATCTCATCCCGTTGAACTGCTGGTAACATCCTGGGTCCACCTGGTCACAATTAGTCACTGTAAAAACTCAACTCAGAGAAAAATACTTTAATTTCACTGTACCTACCAATGTAATTATAAAGATAATTAAAAAACAAACAAACAAACAAACCTTGTTCTTAACACTTGTTAAAGGTTATCTACAGATATCTATATAAAACAGCTGAAAGGCTCGTCAGATGGTAATCAGTAATTATTTTGGAAACATTTGATTGGAAAAACCCACCACTCATCTCAGATAAAAAAGAATTAAGTCAAAAAATATAAGCACTGCTATTTCCATCGCTGTTTTGTATCAGGGGAAGTAGTCCCTCAGCCGGCGAATACAGCTAAGTCTGTTTTGTGCTGAGGCAAATCCCGTTGTGAAGAGGCTGTGAGTAATCAGAAGTGACAGCATAAGCACTTTCTGTTCAAAGTGATTTTACAGAAAGCGTTATTTTCTGAGAAAAGCACACATATGGCTCCCATAATGCTGAAAGTGCACTGACGTATCAATTCAACAGCAATAGTATTTGGAGAGGAAGTTTTGCAAATGGCGTTCGTATTAAAAACCTATTTCCTCCGCATTTCCTATTCAGTAAGACATCCTCTAGGTCATAGGACCTGACCAAGGAAGCTGGCAGGGGCAAATATTTCTGCATGAAGAACGTGTAGGCTTGGCTGGGACCTTCCAGATCTAAGTCAGTAGACATATATAATCAAGACCTTCTAGTCTCATTTTTGTGAATTGCTTACCAGTGTCTCCCATTCACAAAATTACTCAGAGGAACCACTCAGAACTTCTTTTCCCAGAGCCTGGAGACTTGGCTTTTCTTGAGTAAAGAGGTTTCAGTGCTCACACTCACAGAAATATATCACTCAAAACCAAAAGGCCTTTGATGGTTAAAGGAGAAAGAGGATAGCTGAGGAGATGCAGGTCTGCCTCTTTCATAAATATTAAGACAAACAATTCAGATTCCTAATTTTCATTACTGGTGTTAATCGACAATAAAATATTTCAAATATTTGTTCTACTTTCAGTAAATTCTCATGAAATTCCCCTCAAGGAAAAAGAAGCTTAAATACTGCAGTCTGAGTATAGCATCAGTTATCTACTAAAGTGGAGACAATATTGTTTGTATTCAAGCATGAATTCCAGTGACATTTAGCAGAGTTAATTTTATCTTTATTTGGTATTATGAATTTTGCCTCACTGTTCATTGTGTTCCTTTCTTGAAAGTGCCCCTCAGATTTCACTGGTGCTGGAGCTTCACTGGTGATTTGCTGCCACATAGTATAAAGACATTGCCATTATTTCAGAAAGTGTATGTTTAACAGTTTGGAAATGTTTGTATCTAGCTTGGAAGTACAGCAATTAATACTCACATTGGGAGAGCTACTCGTTTTTAATAAGCGTAAGCCACGGCTTGCAGTCAGGGAGCTACTTGAGCTTAATAGCATAGCAAATGAATTGTACTGCTCAAATCTGTTCTGACTGGGTAGACTGTTGCGTACTGTTGGATATGAGTGTGGTAAAACTAATAACCATGGGAAGTAGAAGGAAGCTTCCATAGTGTCATGAATGTCCTCCATTTGCATCAGCACGGTGTAGATGTGCATGCCAACAACATGTAAGTGATGCATGCTGAAACATTCATTAATGAGGTTTGAGGAGAGAATATCACATGGAAGTCTGAGTGCAAAGAAAGGAGATCCTTCTCTCCCTAACATAACAATCATTATAATTTTCATTCATCTTTTGTAGTGGCAGCTGTGTGCCTGAAATAAAGTAGTATAACCATGAAATACATGTCAAAAGAATTTACGTTGTGGTCATTTTGCTAACATTTGTATCATTTCTTCCCTACAGGTATTTCTGTAACAAAGAAGACTCATACATGTAAGTAATATCTTTTGATTTGTCCTTCTTTTATGAGTGGAGTACACGTTTAGGCCATTCTGTGGAAGGTTCGATTTTAAAATGCTGGCAAGTTTTCTGCTTTAGGGTGGCTCCAGTCCTTGCTGAAATGTCATCTATCTGGATATACAGTGCATGTGTGTATGCATATCTGTGTGTGTGTGTATTAAGGCAAAGGGCAGGAACGGAAAGATGTGAAGACAAAAAATAGAATTCTTTATTCTAATATGTGTATCTTACAATTACCTGGTAAGTAAAATATCTGGAAAACACGGTTGATCAGAACGATTAAATTTTTCTATGTCTGTTATATATGCATGTATATGTGTTTCATGTAATAAGAAATTATTTAGTTGAAAATCTTCTGACCCTTCCTATGCATTCATCTATAAGGTAAATCATTCTGTGCTTGTGCTTTAAGGAATTCTTGATGGAAATGAGATGATTATTGTTTTGCTCTCAACCATATAAATAGATAATCCTCATAAATGGCAAACTTGGAAACGGATGTGGATGTGTGCATTTACTTACATGTACATTTATTCTGAATCCTCTTCAAAGACGTCATTATGGGGGATCAACTCTTATCTACTGTGAGTTAAAAGCACAATTCCAAGAAAACATTACGATTTGTAGCTAAAGGAGGTATGTTGAGATTCTTTGAATACCATGAAGCTTTGGAAATCTAGTACAGGAACTATACTTGCCCAGGATCTCACATAGCAGCAAGATGAAGCTGGGGCTACTAGTCTTATGAGAGCTTTCTCACAAAACAGGAGGCACAAAATTTACTAAGATTTACAGTGCAATTGAACAGAGTTTTGCATTTAAAATATTTTTACTGCAGTTTTGTAGGCTTAAAGTATCTTACAATAATTTCATTCTTATTTCATTCCTGTTTTTTAAATGTTCACATAATGTAAAATCTGACTTGATATCATCTGCCACTTGTGAAATCTCCCCATACAGATTTACAAAATACAATTACTTGATATAAGAGCTTTTGCTGAGAAGCTGTTTGATAAAAATTTTGAAGCAAACGTTACTTGTTACCAAGTTCTAGAGCATGATGGTGCTCTGATGAGGTGATCTTGCGTGCTTAATGCATTCTTAGGGTCAGCTCCTGTTTGGGTGAATGCAAATGTGGTTTCCATTCACCTTAATGAGAGCTACAGATAGGCATCTGAGAGCAGAATGTGACCCTTACGTTTTTAGTGAATATTTGAGCTCATACTGACTGAGATTAACAGTACAGGAGACTGAAGTCCTCTGTATATCCGCAGGCCAGGCATTGTACAGACAGCTTCCTTGCACAGCCTTGCCCATGAGCTCAACCCTGGCCTGGAGCGACCACCCTCTCTAGAGGTGGTAAGTAACTCAGTATTTGTGCTAGCTCAGGCTTGGGCCTCTCTCGTATGGAGGCTGATGACTACATAGTGTTGTCTAACACTCCACCTGCAAATCAGCTGAAACTACAGCTGAGTGCAGCAGTGCCACGGGCTGACTTGTTCTAAAAGTCGTGTCGCCAATTCCAATATTCAATACTTTTTTTTAATAGGGAAAACTAAATAGTAACTATAGACCTAAAGAGCATAGGAATGTTCTTAAGGTCTGCCAGCCTAATAAAATGGGATCGCATGTATCTCAGGGGATGCTGTGATTGAGGTCTATTATGACAAAAAGTTGTATTCATCAGCTCTGTTAGATGATTAGCGACTGTTCACCACGTAATGCCTTTACACTACTGAAGACAGAAATTAGGGTCCAAACATTTTCTATGCTAAGTGAGAACTGTGTGCTATTCTGACAAAGAGTAGCTCCCCAATTTGTTAATCAGTTTTCAAGCAATTGCTGAAGCATGAATGGGAAGATTCACTAATAATGGGAAGATGAGCTTGTGCGTTAAGAAAGGATTTAAATAGGAGGATCAATATGCTGTAATTGGCATAATGAAAATGCTAGGCTGCATTTGCTAGCAAATTCATTCAGATTTATTGAAGTTTTTTTTTTTAAATACATTCCCATTGTGACAAATAGAGTAGGAATTGATGTATGTTGTACATCTTTGGCATTTTAAGATTGCGCAGAATACAAATTTCCTCCTTTTTACTTTGAGAAAGTTTATTATTGTGTAGGAAGAGTAGATATCAAAAATCAGTTTGGGAATAGCTTGGAAAAAAATAATAATTTTGTAAGAAAAAGCAAATACAAAAATTAAAGTTAATGTCTGAGTTTTTGAGTTTAGAAAGTTCACCAAATGGAAGTTTTATCCAGGTATTCCATTTCATTTGCTGCTTCTTCACATTCTCTCTGTAACAGCTTTTGAGCACTACAAAACCTGCCATTTTTAAACATGGTCTGTAATGCTGCTGCTTTCAAGCAGCACTAATGAGAATAAATTTTGTCCACCCAAAAAGGCGATATTTCACTCTGAAACAGACTTCTGAAGTAAAAATTCTTATCTGCTGTCTATTTGCAGAGCTATTCTTTCTTGGGCTCACATACTGATTTGTTAAGTTATCCCTCATCTTGTGTGAGAATAGCTAAGTCAGATATTAGAGGCCAAGTCCTGTCTCATCTTCCATACAAAGTGGGGCTTCAGGTATTTTCAGTTTCCTTTTGATTGGAAAAAGATTATGACTGACGCTTAGGTTATTTTCCAGTCATTTAATTCAAACTAATGCTCATAACATGACCTCCTTCCTCTCGTGTTTCATGCCTTGAATTAAAAAATATATAACTTAGATGCACAGCTTCAGCCTTTTCACAAATTCAGACAGGTGTCTTTGTAACAGTGATGATAAAGATATGATATTCCAGGGAACCAAAGGCTGCAGAGGACCTGGCATTTAGTACCTCCTGGCTTGGAGCTATGTTCATCCCTGCCATATATAGAATTTCACTTGTCTTCTTAAACAAAAATCTTGCCATACTTCATAGAATCAGTTTGCTAGCCTCTACCACACCACTTGTGTCTCAGAACTATCATATAAATAAGTGTTCTTCTTGTCCAGTCTTCTTCTATATCCTGGGCACTGAATTTCTTAGAAGTGTTTGACTTGACTGCCGCACAGAGAAAGGATTTACATCTTGCTTATGTACCTAGAAGACTAATGTTGTGGTGAATTCTTCATGTAATGGAAACTTCTTATCTTGGTATTTGAATTTCAGTGAACAGCGGTCAGAGGCTTCAGAGGAGTTTGATTACATAGCTGGGATTCATATCTGTATGAAGGTCCAGGTACTTTCAGTTACTTGTTTACCTGACATTTTTAAGTTTAAGTACACATTGATTTTGCTGTCTTTCGTTCCACACTATTTTCTGTCTCCAGAGTTAGGAGCCCAGCTCCCAGTGATACTCTTTTGGGCAGAGCGTAACTGGGGACCTAACTGGAGTGCTCTCACCTGCGCTGATGCTCTGCTTTGAATTAGGGACAACTTGCTGGGATTATCTTTTCCAGTTTGAGTACACCCACAGATTGCTTCTACATGCAGTGTGTGAGGTAGCCCGTTGTAAGCTCCAACTGAAATTGTTTGACAGTGACCTACTTCATCACTTAGACTAAGGTGTTATCATTCAGAGTGGAAGAGCATGCATGCTTCTTTTGGCAGTCCTAGGGATCAGTGGCCAACTAGCTCAGTTCCTGCACCTGAACCAGGTCACTTTTCAATACAATTTAACCCAATTGGTTCTTCTTATGCTTTTGTGGTAAGGATTGATTGACCTCACTGATCATGGAACTTTTTTTTTTTTTTTTTTACTTCAATGAGACTGAAATTCAAAGTGCTCAATTCGTTTTTCAAGCTTACACTGCAGCTGAAAGGTTTGATTAAAACACAGGGAGATAAATCTGGCTGTATTTAAGTGCCCAGATGTTGTACTGGCACAAAGTTCCATAGCTGTTTCAGTAGGTACCTCTAAACCTGACAAACCTCCAAGTTTTTGGCTGGAGCTTGGTGTGCTTTATTTTCAATGTGGCTGCACCACAACTGGCCCAAAAACAGACAGTGCCTTGTTCTTCAGGCATAGACTTCCTCGTAATACTATCCTGAGCAGAGGTCCATTCCTAAAACAAGTCCTTCTTATTTCTGGCTCTGAACAGTTTTTAAGAAGCAGTGTTCTTTTCTTAGCAACTGAGAGTATGTTTTAGGAAGGGAGGCAGAATTTCAGCTTTTGAGACTTACACATATCCTAGAACTGTATTTCTCCAAAATTCTGCAAAAATATTAAGGTTTTGCAGCTTAATTGAACGCAAGATCCGAATTTCAGTTTTTCTCTAGCTTGATTTTCCTCAGTACATGTATAAGGCCATGAGTCTCACTGCTAAAGATTTCTTGAGGCATGTTGATTATTCTGCTTAATTGCATTATAGGGAAAATCTTTGTTGTTTTTTTTTCCTGATCTGATTTATAATTACTACATGAGTTGTACTGTCTACTTCATGTAATGTGCTTTGAGTCCCAGCTGAAGTAAGTAAATGCTGCTTTTCCTCACAAGATGGGAGCCTGCAGAATATTGATAGTTAACAGGATCTGCCGTTAGCACCAAGGCCTAAAGAGAACAGGTGAAAACTAAACCCTGTCCCCTGAGGCCAATAAAATAGCTGTTTGGTCCCCTGTGTGTAACCTCCTAATAACTTTACTGGGCAGCCTTAAGTTCCCTTGGGGGCTTCTCTGCAAGAGCACTCCCTCTCTTTGCTCAGATAGCTTATTAAAAATGATTTTATAATGAAGTTGCCTCAAATAGCAGCTACTTTCCTACTTGTCCTTGAAGCACTGTTTGCCCTGCTGAAGAAGCCTAAGACAACTATCTAGGGCTTTTCTCTTGTTCAAAACTTTTACTGAACTACTGCTATACTTGATTTTTTTTTTCCTATGAGCCAAATAAAACCTCTTCATAATCAGCTAGATATTTTACCCTTAATTCAATTTTGAAGTCGCTTCTATAAATATAAAAAGTTTGAGTGCCCTCAGCTTCAGTCATCTGTTTTATTTGCTGCCACACCAATCACCACATCATTGACTTTTGTACTTGATAACAAACAAATGTTGCCTTTTTCTTCCACATCTGCTTTTACATTCCGGATGTTTTTGCCGTACAACTACTTTGAAGACGAACTAGAATGGTGCCTGCTGACAACTTTCTTCTTTAATATGTGAATCTCAGAGGCTGAACAAAGTACATTGTGACATAGTTTGACTTAGAACAGCCTGAGTCTAGGTAGCTCTAAATATACATACATAGGATGGCTCGAAGCCTTCTGAGCACACACTTAGCAATAGTTTCCTAAGATATAATTGCACTCACTAAACTTTGTTCTCCAACGATTGATTCAATTTCTACTGAAGTTAAGGGACTCTCCCTCTCATTTCATTGATGTGGGACCAGATTTGGTGCAAGGCTCTGTCAAACCTTTCTTGAAGTCACCGTAATCTTTGCAGAAGGGAAGTCTTTGTTTCTGTGAACGGATTGTCACCAAATGCAGCAAGGTCTTTAGTTTTGAACTGCTATGAAGTTAAAGCGTGGTCTTTGTGTTTAGTTTGTTCAAAGATCAAAAGTCAAAGGCTTCTTCCCAAAGTATGTAGCTGGCTTATTCGTGTGGAAAATGGCACTGCTGCCTTTTTTTAACACATTGAGAAGAACCCGTCTTCAGAAATTTCTGCTCAGTCATTTCACTCCATGACACTGTTTCTTATAACACAATACTACATTTTTGTTGTAGTAAGGCTGAATTCTAATGATTCTAAAGCAAACTGTCACGCAGACTTCTCCAAGGTTGATATCCGATCCCAAAAAAGCACATTTTATTATCTGAATTTTGAAACCAGTGACTGATTCCATCATTCCTAATAGATTCATTTAGTTGACATGCATTGCTAGACTTTTTCAATTGCCATTCTGAAACAACTGTTGAAACCTGAAAACAATTTTTTAGTGTACGGTAATGTTTAACCATTTAAGAACTGTAGAGATATCGTGAAGATCTTGCAGCCTTTCTTTTGAGATGTTCAACCTCGAATTGTTTGAATATTCACCCTAATCACGGATACATTTTTATGCAAACAACACATAAGGCAGCTCTTTATGGCAGATCAGTTAGTTACTGTAACTTACAGCTCATTCTTAGTTTTATAACCAAATTATTATATTATGTAACTCTTATTTAAAAAAATATATTGTAATTACATATTGGAAGTAGTTACTACTTGCTTAGAGAGGACAAAAAAAATATCGAAGGGCAACATGGATCAGTTTGAGGAACTAAGACTGCAGTTGAAAAGTACAAATGGAAACAGATTAGCCTGACATTGAATAGAATCCTGAGATAACTTATAGTTTAGTAGTATCATGGGTAATTTGGGGTTTTTATAATAATTGAGTAATAGATCAAAATGTAGTGACAGACACCTCAGGACAAGTCTCAGGGACCATAAATGCCGGCTTTATTTTCACTGGCAATTTGCATGGGGGAACTGGGGCAGTAGTTACCTGCTAACTTTACCTGTGATCACAAATTGCACATGCAGAATTGTTCAATTAACTAAAAGACTAGTTTCAGAAAATGTGGTGCCTCGTGTTATGTTAGTATAGAGGAGTTGCTGAATTTCTTGTTGCGTTTTAATAGCTGTATTTTAATTTAAAGCAGCAGAAGAAATACAGCTGCTTTCAAGATACAACACATAATTTTTCTATAATGCCATAATGATTTCCATTCAATCAACTGTACGTACACTATGAAAACATCATTAAAATATGTGCAATTTTTCAAATACAGATGTGGTTATTTGTGCACATATTGAAATAAGAATTGCATTGTTGACATTAGATTTTGCCTCAGTGTATTCTGTAACACATAGATAGACACAGAAAGAGGGGGAAAGAGACAGTAATTATCAGGATTACATTCTCTAGTCCAAACTTCTTTCAGTCTTAGTGTGAATACCTTTTGGTACTTTGTTGCTTGCTATTGTAAGACACCAGAGTTGCAGAATCTAGATTTGGTCTTGAACCCCTGTGCAGTCACCATGCCTAGAATTACTCAGTTTCCTGGTTTGGGGTTCACTGTTCGCTTCACTAAATGAGTAGAGCTCACCTAAACAGAAGCTAGGATCCAGAAGGATTGAAACTGGGACTTCAGTAGACTTCCTGTCTTTAACTTACGACTGCCATTACTGGTAAAAACTCTGACTTGAATAGAAATGGAAATGAATCTTCACTAAATTATTGTGTGTGTGTATACGTGTATATATATATATATATATATATATATACATATGCACGTATGCACATATATATAAAAGCAGTTAATTAAAGATATGTAGAGTTAGCTAAACATAAATCTTCGACAAAGACAATGATGACTGTTGCAAGAACTAATGTTGTTTTGAGACCTTTTTGCTACCTAGCATAGCTTCCATTGTATGATGGCTTCTTGCTTGAAGATAACGTAAGTTGTCAGTTGCAGCAGGCTGTAAGAATACGACCTGCTGAACAACAGGCTAGACACACCCTCAGAGCATATTTCCTCTCTTTTCTTGAGGTATTTACCACTGACTTCAAAAGCTGATACATGACAGGGGTGGTATGCTTAAAGTTTTCTAGAAAATCAAATTAGGCTTTATTTTAATCTCTTTGCAACATAGTTAGGGAAACCTCTGGTTTCAGAACACCAGTATGTTACCAAAGCCATTTAGTGATTTCCTTTTAGATAGAGTCATCAGTTGATAACCATCCTTCCCACCAATGTTTGTCTGAAGAGACTGTTTGCTTATCTTTGTTACTGTTACCTAACTGATAGATAGGTGTGATATCTGCTGGCTGCAAAGACCGCTTTTACAGATAAGGCAAGTTTCCTGTTCAAACTCTTTAACATTTATTTCACCCTGACCCCTTTTCCTTTTTCCTCTTTCCACTGCTAACTTATTCCAGAGTTACGGTCCTTGAAATAAAAGTAGAAATAGAGTGGTCATCCAAAAAGATGATTTTCATACTGTTTGAAGACAGAGTACTAAAGTTTGAAGGATTGAAAATAGTTTTGCTGTTGAACAGAGATTTTTATACTTCAGAATATATTTCAGATAATTCACGGATATACTTTCAGTTTTTCTCAGCAGTTTCCAGGAGGAAGACTGGGGGAGGAGGAAAAAAAAAAAGAAAAAGAATCTAATTAACAGGGTGAGTGTAGTGAATAGAACACAAAATGGTGGGAACTTGACTATAATACCTGGGCTAGAAACTAGGAGGTGGACCTTACATTCCCGTGCCCTCTTTGGATGACTTCACCACTTTACTGTCAGCTGTTTTGAAAGTTGGTTTTGATATGAAATCCTGTCCTTGATGAAGCAGTAACGTACTTTCCTGTAGAATATTTCATCTTTGACAAGCTCATATTTCAAAATGAACAATGTCGCCAGAAAATCCCCAGCCATTTCTAACAAGGGGGACCTTAGAAAAGAGACACAGAGAACCTTGACCTGGGAACACAGAGTTTGCAAACTTAGTAATATTCTCTGTGAAACTGATACCTGGCAATCTCAGCTTCCCATGAAAATTGCCCTTACTGCATACTAATTTGCTGCTTTTTACTGTCACTGAAAGGTGAGTTGCATGGTAGTCAATTGAGGTAGGAGCCTGCCAAGTTTTCTGGCAAATAGACTGCTTGCCTCACTCTATTGTTAAATCTGAAGATAGGTTGCAGTCCAAACTGGTACTGCCAAGCTAAGAAGGCTTTTATCTAGCTACTTATTTTTGTGGTTGAAGGTATTGACTTCCCTATTTTGAAATCTCAAAATTGAGCACAGGAATGTGATTGACATTTTACTGTATATGCAAGGTAACCAACAAAAGATTATCTACACATTTATTTCTAACATCACATGGACAGACTTAGGTTGTCCATTAAATCTCAAGTTCCAGATGTGACTTGTATGTGCAGAATTAGTGATACTTGTGCAGTAGACCTCCACAATACCTCTCAACAGATTCCTACATCATAGTGCTCTTTTTGGTAACCAAAAGGTCTGTTCAGCAGCTGTATTTTGAATGACTGTTAGTTTGAAATGGACTGCTTCTGCTGGTGGGATTTGGGCAGTTGTTGAGAGACTTTAATATCCTTTACAGAAGTTTTTAAAACCAATATCATTCCACTCTGTTTCTTGTCTTTTTTGCTAATCTCCACCCAAAATCTTTTTCCTAGGCACTTGTCATTAAAAAGAAAAAAAAAAAGATTAATTCAGTATGCTAGTTCTGAGTGGCATACCCAAAAATAGCTATTCCCTTTATTAGGTTAGTTCATTGCTGTGTAATAAATCCAGTTCTTAATTGACTATTTAAATAGTTTTAGAGCAAGCTAGTCTTTTCTCCTTTCAGCTTCAAATGTTTTTCAGTCTGGGACCACTGAACACATTTTAATGGATATCTCCTTAGATGCCTTCTATGTTAGTTATGCATTTGCTTCCAAATAGTTTTGAGATTAGATTTATTTTATTTTTTCTGTTACTCTTAGAGCTGAGAGATAAATAAAAGGAAAGGAAAGGCAAAAATATAGAGAAAACAACTGAGTTATTGTTGATAAAAATGCAGTGTGCAGACATGATGTATTGGCACCTATTAGGTAAGAAGAGACACAAGCTCCAGCTGGAGTACTTGGGGAAAAAATTGCTTATAAAGGAATGACAACGGGAACTGAGGGGTAGCAGATTTTCTATTTGGTCCATTAAAGCTCTTAAACTTCATTTTTCTTTTAGTGGGGTCATAATTCATCACACTGATACTCTATATGCATCAAGCTAAGCTAGAGCAAGATCAGAGCAGAAGTTCTTTGTCTCCTTCAAGAAAAACCAACAATCAACAAACACAAAACACACTTCTAAGATGCATTGTTCAGGAATCTCCATATAAAAGCAACTACAATTTCAAGTCTGATACTGTCCATTCTCTAAACATGTCACATTCATAAAAACATCTATTTTCTTTGAAGGCTTCAGTTTCCATCTTCATTTGCTGCTGTATTCCTGATTTTCCATCTGAGAAAAGAAATCACCAAGGATAGGGAGAGTGATGTTGAAAAAAGAGGAAAAATAGTATATTTTTTTGAGTCAGTAGAAAAACTTTTGGTTTTAGAGACAGAAGATCCTGTTTGTTCTGTTGATTGCCAAGTGTTACAGCTGCTTATTTATAACCAAACTATGCCTGGTGGTTTGCTGCTCTGTTGTACAGGAATTAATTCCAGTAAGGAAAGAAAATAGATCTTATCATTCTGTTTCTCAATAAGGTAATGCAGTTCTCCCAAACCACCTTACTGTGTTAGCTTTCTCTGCCTTTAATATCAAATGCATCACTCATGTCCTCTGGTGCTTTTAAATAAATTTCCAAAAGCATCCTGTATCTCAAGCTCTTGAATAATGAAATCAATGCTATTAGCTGTTATGTTGACCCTCCACCACTTATTTAATATACATTGTGAATCCTAAACCATTTGTTTTTTAGCATGTATTTTTCAGATGACTGTGCTCAGTGTTGAAGAAATATCTCTATTTCATTTCTAAGCATGTGTTTTCATGGAAACAATCCATCTATAACACATTGTATTTCCAGGAAAACACGCACTTATTAAATGGCAAACAGTTTATGTTTTCATGGCAGGCATCTTCAAATTGGCACATTCGCTGTGTCAGTGTTTTATGATGCAAGCATAAAACTGTCAGATTGTGTATGTTCAGACATGAAAAGGTCTGGAGTATCACACATGGAGGAGGAGAAATTAGGCTCTTGTCAATTAGCAGGTGGCAGGAATTTAGGAGTGTTTGTTTATGAGGCTTGTATTAAGATAATAGGAACTCTCAGTGTGAGTATCCTCAAATATTTCAGCTGATAAAGAGGTGGCTTCCGTGCCGGAGTCGTGCAGTCATTTTTGCTTACTAAGGGCTGACTATAAATATCAGGATTGCTGGTGGAGCTTGAACTGTCTTTGCGCGTTTCGCTTTACCGCTCAGCTCATGCATTACAGAAATTACTTTCAAAAGCAAGAAACCTGAGAGCGATGGCTTCGCACCCTCTAGGCTGCTGGAGCTGGCTGATCCTGAGAGCTACAGCAAGGGCTTTGGCATTGCCAATGCTCTGGGAATTGTAACCGCAGGTCTGTGGATCGCTTTGTAACAGGCTGAAAAACTACTTTCAAAGCAGTGTGGCTTCTGGAAGACAGAGCCTTCTGGGTAACATTACAGCAACAAAGCCCTGTGTCAGTGTGTGAGGGCACGTTGAATGACCTGTGCTTTATCCACATAATCAGTTCTTCTTCTATAAAGCTATGCTGTGTTCTGTAGTTCAAACAGTTGGTGGACATATCGCACTTTAACTGAATATGACTTAATTAGAAATGGCTCGTTCTCTGTAGTGAAAATTTTCAGGAATAATCTGCAGGATTAAGTACTACCGCATTTATTACCTTATTAGATTATGCAAATAATAAGGAAAAGATAGCAGAGTAGTTTATTATTTCTGTAAGGAAAATAGAAATTTAATATGCACATTTCAACTGTATTTCCTCTTCTTATGAGTGAAGAGACACCTTTCATATGTTGTTGGCACTGTAAGTTTCGGGTTTCACGGTGGAATTAACTGTTTTGTTTCCAGCCCTAATGGATGGGATTAAAATCTAGTTTTCACATCATCCAGGAAATGTCTTTGTGCATCTTTGTGACTTTATTCTGTGGTTGTCTCTTCTGTGCTGCAGAACCATAGGCAGCTTCTTGTTGGAAGAAGATGTAGCACTTGACTCAAAGCAGCATGGATGGATGCTCAAAGTTTCTTACAGAGTTTGTGTAGCAGCTGCTCCTCTTTCAAACACTCTCTGAGGGTAACTCATCCACCCTTGTTCTTCTCTGAAGTGTCACGTGGAGCTGTGAGAACAACCCAGTTCCTAGCTGGGCCTCCATGACTGCTGGATTATCTGTAAGACCATGTGAGCTTTGTAGATCAGATTGCAAAACCTCATTCTTTCATAAGCAGCACTCGCAATTCACTTTCCGAATTCTGTCCTTACATTCTCTTCTAGGAGCTCAAACTGTAGTTAATGGCAGACATAAACCTGGTGACAAGCTTAATGATTCATGAAATCCCAGTCCTCAGGGCACATGCTGGTTATTTATTGTTGCACATAAACACAAAGCAGGCAGTGAATTTATCTCTTTCGGGTTTAGGTGGCTGAAATGGGTGTTTGAATATCTGAAAAAGGTGGTGAATGTTTATAGCCATTTGCATAAGTCATTTTTCATTTCATCTTACTGCTACACACAGTGGATATACTGAGACTGGCTATAATTCTACTGCAATTGCCAATATTTTTTTAGTGTTGCACTAAGTGTATATTGTGGGTGTTGCACTTCCTGACAGTATCACTGCATTAGTATGAAGCTGTCATTTAATTTTTAAGGGATGAAAACTCATCCCTAAGTGTAAGTGGTGCTGAGCCATGATGTCAAACACTATGTAGTGCTTCATACTGTTTTGTGCGGTGATCTTTCACCAAATAGTAGCAGAACAATTTTCTTTTGTGTTGTTTTTTTTTCCCCACAAGTCAGAGGAAGATTTGCTGAATACATAGCAATATCCCTTCTGATTCACACTGATACAGTCTGTGCTAACTACTCAGTATGTGTTTATGATTTATTCCTAGCTAAACATGGGATAGACCAAGAGTAAAGGTGGCAGTCTGGAACACTAAAGGCACACCTACTTTAGCGAGTGGTGTAGATCAAAGGGAGCAGATCTATAGGGCAGAGCAGTTGAGAGAGTACCTCACATCTATTTCATATGTGTTTTTGATTGTTTTAGAGTAGCTCTAGTCTAATCCCATGAAGCTCAGTGCAGTTGGAGTGAATTACACATGGTCTGGAAGCACATCTTTCAGTTTGGTTTCGTCTGAAAGGAATCACATTCATGTGCTCTAAGGCCATTTCATGATGCAAACCAAAACAGAGCAGTGATGGGGAGAGTTCCTTCAAAAGCACACTCCTGATCTGAAGCAAAATACTATTGGAGATGCACACTGAAAAGCTAGAAGTGTAATTTTTCTGAATGTAGTTGCAGTACCAGCACTGCTGTATTGTTAGTGGCAAACCTCCTTGCTTTCTCCATCTTTTCATGTTCTTTCTGAATTGTTCTCCATGGCTGCTGCCCATTTCATTCACATCACTGGAACACGTGATGCCTTCATTTCTCCCTAAGTCACCATATGCACAGGCACACTGTAAGGTGAATAGGTTTGTACAAGGATATGGTTGTCTATAAATGTGAAGCATTCCTTCGTTACGCTGAATAATAACTGCTAAGGCATAAACATACTGAGCTTTTAACATTGCCCCTATTCAGGCTAAACTGTTGGTTCGAGATTGTCCTTTCTCCTTATTGAGGAACAATTTAAACACATAAAGCAAAGTCAGACTGGTCTTCTTTTTTGGTTGTTGTTTCTGTTGTATAGTTATATACAGTATAAAACTGTATGTGTGTACAAGAGATTCTGGAATTACTGCCAGGTGCACATAAAACATTTCTTGAAGCAGCAGGGAGAGAAGATATTGTGTGCCCAGCATATGGTTAAAATGGTCACTGAAATGCAGTTTTTAATGCCATTCCAGGTTATTTTTGTATGTATTTCAGACCCAAAGCCTCCTTTGCTTGTTCATCGTGGTGTGTTGTTTAATTGCTCATAGCACAGAGATCCAGTAAGAGAAGAGGAACACGGGGAGGGGTTCTAGAAAGAAAGGCTTTCTGCACAGAACCAAATCCTTTGCAGGTGTGCAGACAGGCCTTTTCCCTGCCATTATCTATGTGCATAACAGTCTATTCATTTAACATCTGTTCGTTTTTGTACGGTGGTAAGGCTCTGACTGCCTTCACTTAGTCAAAATCAGCCCTAGTAAATGCTAACTTGATGCTGTTTGTTGCAGAGTTGGCAATGTGTTGCTTGTCTGAGTAACTTGTAAAAAGGCTGTGATAATTAGCTCCTACAAGATAGCATTTTCATTCATGTTTGAATACAGGGATTGTCCTTTGCTGCCAGGATCTGCATGAGTGTATCAGTGGTTCCTCTGTTGTCTTCAGTGCTTGGAACAGCTCAGCTATCTCTAGTGTCTTTGTCCTTGTGCCTGCTTGTTGTGAGCTACAACAAGCACGTCCTAACTTTCTTTTTTATACTGTAACCTAAAAATGGGTCTCCAGAATATTTGCAGGTTCTGGGAGAGCACGTTTTTCTCAAAGTCAGTGTTGTTGTTCTGTTTCAGTGCAGCTCTTTCTCTGCAGTCACTCTTGTTTTCTTCACCCTGAAAGTATCCAAAAGCATTAGACTCTAGCTACATTTACATTTGGGTCATCGTAACTTTGGCATTTCTTCTAAAGATTTAATCTATCCATTTTCTTTCCTAAATTGTTCTATTTGTTGGCTCTGGTCAGTGTTTGTAGACTTGTGTTTCCTTTTCCTCCAAGTCTTCTATCTTAATGGAAAGGGGAGGCTCAAGGAGAGTATGCATCATTTTTACTCAGAATTTCAGTATGCTATATTTGTCTAGCTTTCATCTTGTTTTTCCATGCTGTTTCATAGATATGTTGCTATTAGTCTGAATAAGACGGAGTCATAGACAATGACCCTATGGTGGCTTACATACAGAAGAGGTAATCTGCGATCTCTTTCTTTACATTCACATTTTTAATTTTTTGTTGTTGTTTAAAAATATTTTTTTAAGATTTTTTTTTTAAATCAGAAAAGGTGATGATTTAGCAGGAAATGGTGGGTGTTGCAATCAACAGCTTTGTTTTTTAGCTCTTTACTTACACAAGTCAATACAAACAGACCTTTTAATTTACATTGCTGGCATAGGACACAGCCAGCAGAACTGCTTTGTAACATCCTTTTAAGCAGTAGTTTCCCTCCACCACTAATGAAAGGTGTCTGTTTTATATTGTTGCCCATTCATCATTCCTCAGTCAGCTGCGACCTCAGTTATGTCTTAAATCTGAGTTCACCTTCTGATGTGATGCTGCCCTCCTCTTTCTCCTTGTTCATACCAATTGTTCCATGACCCAAGCAGTCCAACGTGAGTCTTGTCACCTATGAGCACGTAGCATAGGATTTTGTTATCTGTCTCCTATGCCTCCTGTTCCTCAGAGCCACTTTCACCACATCTCTGTGAACAGAAGAGCAGAGTACCTAACTAACCCGAACCATTCATTATGTGCTCTTAGTTTTGCTTTGTGTTTTCCCTTCCTGGCTTAGGACTGCACATTTTTCTCTAATTCATTCTGCAGTCAAGAATGGAACAATTAGCCTCAAACTCTCTGGCTCTGGCAGATGATTAATCAAAAAAAATTAACTTTGGCTGATAATACTACTCTATGAATTATGAGCTGGCTATAACCCAGGGAATACTCCTATTGTCCCCTCTACAGCGGCCCATCCTTCCTTGACACAAATGCACTGAAATATTAAGATTATTCATGTAATAGAAATTTAACCACGGTGTTATTAAGTTATTAACTCCTTAGTGCAGTGTTTCTGAATCTCTTTCAACCATCTACCGGGTAATCCTCAGGAAAAGAGCCCATAATTCGTTTTGTAATTCAGTATACTTTGACACTTGAGGGGGGAGGTGGTAAATAAAGTTCGAAGCGTTTGGGCAAAAAGCTTTTACAAAATGTTATTGTTAGAATTATAAAGGTGATGTTTAAAAAGGCTGGGTAGAAACAAAAAACAAGCACCTTCGTCAGGCACTGCCAGTGACTGAGAATCAGTTCCCAGCTACGCTTTGGTATTAATATACACTGACATATCTGTGAAAGATACACTTGTTACTTCAACTATTGTTATTTTTTTTCATAATATTTTTGTAGGCTATCATATCGACCACTGTGGCATATGGCAGCCTGTAGCCTGTCGGTCAGATACTTCTGTGTTTGTTTTTTGTAGGTGGTAGAGAATTAGTGCTTCTAGTTGAATTTGAATGACATTAACAATTACCTGCCCCAACTGCATTTATTTCTGGAAAAAGTCCCAGCTTTGCTTAGAAACAACAAGCGTTGTAAACCACTCATTGGATCAGCTCAGATCTGTCAGACTCTTCCTAAAAGACAATGCAAAAGTAATTCTAGCTGCACTCAAATATGTGTACATATGCCATGGTTTTCCATCCAGTAAGAGGTTTGTTAGAGTGGTGTTCTGCCTACCCTACAGTGATGCAAATGCAGTGTGGCAGAAGGACAAGAACCTGGGTCTGAATTGTGCTCTTTCCTGTTCTTTACTGGATGACTGCTGTTTCCAAAATGCAACCTAAAGGGAATGTAATTTGAAAATAAAATCTGTAAAAGTAATAGTAATGAATTACGATGGTGCAGTTACAGGCAAATGAGAGGATAGTCAAGACTGGAGCACTAATAATGAAACTTGCTGCCAAGACTTTTCAGAGAGATTTTCATCTAGCACTTTATCTTTCATTCCTGATCAACAAACAGTGCTTAGCTGCTAACAGTAGTGTCATAGCCCATGTTGAGACTGGTTTGGCATGCTTCTGATATGGGAGGCAATGCTTGGGTGAGTACTCATTGTTACAAGGCTCAGGTAGCTCCCACTTGATGTTTAAATTGAAATTCTAACTCATACTTCTAACAGTTTAAAGGTTTAATTTAAAACACATAGCACTGTTTACTGAAAAAAAAGTCTAAGTATAAACGAAAGTCATTTTGAAGTAACTGATCCATCTTGGTATCAGCCTGGCTGTTGTTACTGTCGGTGACTGTTTGCAGAGTTTTCCAAGCATGACCTCAGTGCACAGAAATGTACCCTTCCTTACATTCCACAAGCCACGGTGTCTCAAAGGGGGCATATTTGCCAGCAGGGATCAGTCTATCTTTTAGGGCCATGTTTGTTGAGGTTCATTGAAATAAGGACCAGTGACAGATTTTGAGTGAAATCTGTGCATTTGTCATCATAGTCACAACAGGAGTTTCCCCTCATTACCACCAGAGCCAAGTACTTTGCAGTTCTAAATGTCCCAGAATCTGCACAAGGCATAGAAGTACTCTAGTCTATAGAGGGAGATCCAAGACAGAAACTGAGATGGTACAAGTCCTTTTCCAGCTCCCATCTGTGGCATTGGATACAATACTTCATATGAATGTGCCGTAGTCTCCTTTTGGCAGTAGCAGCACAATTAGTCCTGGTCAGCAACTCTGACAGATATATACTTTTTCTGATATAGATTAGGGAGCGTTTCCTTTTAAACCAGCTCAGAAGCTGTCCTGCAAGCAGGAACTGAGAATTGCGTTACTGGTCAGCACTGCTGATCTGAGAGAGAACATCGGTCTGTGCCATCACAGCCAGTCTGCATCTCCTGCATCTCCTGCTCAAATGTTCTCTTCAGTTCTTAGCTTCCTATTGCATTATTTTCTTGAGGATTTTACCTCATATTTGCAAAAATGTATCTTTTTTTTTTTCCTCCCTAGTTTCTCTACATTTTGAAGAGAAATATTTCTACCAGCGTAGCTTGTTCCTACCGACTCTCAACACTCAACCCTGACTCCCTGGTCTAAGCATTTGGGAGTGCTTTACAGATACACCACCCCTGTGAGAGGAAAAGGCACCACATTACTCCTTTTGCACAAAAGCAAAGGGGAGAAGTTAACTGGCTTGCACAACATGCCTGTCTGCTGTGCAAGGAATGCAGGCTGGGAGCCTGGATGCCTGCTGCACTGCTTAGATCTGCAGACCACCTCTCATCCCTGAGTGATGTATACTTGTATACTAGTGATCAGACATTTCCTTAATAAGGGAAGAATGCAAAAATCTTCCTCCTGAGATAATCATGTTAGAAGGTCGTTACCTACACAGTGCATTCCAACAGTTATATAATAATCTCTTACGATACATTGCTTATATGAAAAATATACCCCTGAACAGGCTACACTGAGATTAAACAAACAGGATTGCTTTCAATATCTTGATCAGGACTTTGCTTAAAGAGAGCATAATTATGCTGAGAAAAAAAAGCTGGGATGTGTAAGTGTAAAGATACTCTGAAAGAGAGCGTCTTGGGAATGTGGTGCATCAACCAAGCTGGGGATATTTTCAGAGATTAAAACTAGTGTGGTGGCATTAAGGCCTTATTGGCAGTACTTACAAATCCGAGTAAGGTAAGTCTCTGAACAAAATCATGCTGTCCCTTGGAAAATCCAAACTACTTGCTAGATGATCTCTTTTAAAGGAGGCGACTGCTGTCATGGCAAACCTTAGCTGATCTCTGCTTTACTGAAAGAAACAAGAGCAGTGTGTTCCTTGGACCTGCCTGTGCTGGTTTGAGTTCACAGCTTTTCCTCCTAAACTCCACTTACGGTGACTAGTCTGGGAGACTTCCGTCAGCCACAGTTAGAATTGGAAACCGCTGATCTCATGCCATTTATTGGCCCAGCCACAACCTCGGTTCTAGCTAGCACCATGTGTTCAGGACAGAGCTGCCCCTATCTGCTGGTGATGTGATGCTGTGTACCCCTCCTCTGATAGATGACCTTCCCATTGTCACGCAGACCAGCTACGTGGTGTTGGGTGCTGTGTGGTTGCTACACATGCTCCTCATTTCTCTTTTTTTTTGCTGCTGGCAGCACTGGTATGTAGGGTATCTTTTGACACTGTCAGCTAATTGAAATTTCTGTGGGACAAAGTAGTCCTTGCTGACATTTGAATGTACCTGCTTTGGTTTCTGTCAGCAAGCTTTTTGTGTGTTGATATCTAGACTCTAGCAATTTTCTATTTTAGATAGAGCTTAAATTCAGGCTGCTTTAAGGACAATGCAGTAATGCTGGTTGATGCTACTGCCTAACATTTTTACTATGTTAACACACCAATAATTTCCAATCAGAGAATCTTTTTCTACCTCATTGTTTACACTTATTTCTCTCTCCCTTGCAGTAAAACTAAATTAGAGACTTCTTAAACATCACCCCTTCCCTTCTATCTGTCCTCTCCTCGTGAAATAGCTTAGTAATAGCTGTTTCAATAGATGTAAAAATTAGTTTGGTAAAACAGTTCTTTCTTATCTGAAAACCTTTTGCATTGTTCTTTAGATAGAAGAAAATAGTATTATTTATTAAGACAAGTATTTTCAGTTGTCCAGGCCCAACTAGTGCCAAACAAAGCTGTCTGAGTTTCAGGAGAAGGTAAGGCCATGCTATGTAACAGAGATCCCTCTGCCCTACGTGCTTGCTGGAGCCAGGAGGCTCTGTAGGAAGGGTGGAAAGAGACTCTCTGTTCTCCTGGTGGTGGGAGGTGAAGGAAACAAAGCATCTGAAACACTAGCTGCTGCAAAGGAGACCTTTGTCAAGTTGATGACAACTTGGTCAAGTGGGATTGCTTATCACTTTGTGCAAGTTGCAAGTTTTATGTACCAGCAGTACTGTGTCCTTGTGCTTAGGCTGCACCATCTTTGCATGCCCTTGTCCTACTGCTTTCTGTAGCAGGAGGCTGTGGTGGGCCATTACAATTCAACTCTGCAGCTAGTGGTGGTGTATAAATACTGACAAGAAAACTACTCGCAAGGAATACTAAAACAAAGTAGAACAGTTACTGTATTCTCTGCTGCAATTATATCATAAGCTAAGGAAGTTCATATTATATTAATAAACTGCTAGTATGGGTAACAATAGCTGCAACCATCATAGTGGCACACTGGTAGGTTCTAGCAACCACATTAGTAACCCTCCCTCAGCTACTGCCTTCAGTGGCAAGTATGTGGTAGATACTATCCTATCATCATATTATTTCCACGATCCTAAGTCACGTTACCTGAATGCATGATACCATGTGGGAAAGTTTTACTGGAACACATCAGAAGACTCTGATTTGCCATTAGTAGCTAAATTGATCTTCTGGATAAAGAACACACCGAGTGGCCATGCTTTCGTTATCCATCTGGAAGGGAGAGCTAACAGTATAGAGCCCCTGAAACCTCTAAGAGTCCTGTTAAAATCAGCTTTGACACTGCAAAAATTGTAGAGAATAAATTAAGAGTATCCATTTGTTTGAATCCTGGCTTTCTTAACGGAGCACCAAGTGGCAAAATAGGCCCGCTTGTTTTTTCATTTCTATTTTTTAAAACCTTCAGCATTCACCTTTAAGAATCTGACCCTTATTCTTTTTGCTAGGGAGATAATTATTCACTCTCAATTGCTATCTCTAGAACCAGTTAATGAATGCTACATAATAAACAGAAGTAGGGCAGCTGGATGAGAACAATGCACAGGTGGGTAAGAACACTTCATTTGGTGAGGAGATAATGAGCATGAGAACTTGTGGTTTGCCTAAATACCACCCTCACAGATAGCTCCTGCATTGTTACAGTTCTCAATCAGTTTTTCTGCTTGTTAAGTGGCAAGAGGAAGGCAGTTAGAAAAGGAAAAGAGGTTTCTTCAGAGGAAAGAGATTCAATCAGAAGATCCTCCTTCTCTCCCAGACCTGTCCTAAACATTCTTACTTTCTTTCGTGCTATTGTGCACCTTCCCAGAGGAAGCTAATTCTGCAGGCAGAGCAATCGCTGTTTTGCTGTGCCTGGTTTTATTATCTCTGCAAGGCTTACACCTTCCATCCTTAGAAAAAATGTACCAAACCTAACCCTTGGGGGTGAGGACAGGATTTATTCTTGAAATAACAGTTTATATGGTGTTGGCTCTGAGAGAGAAGGAAACTCGCAGCTCCGCCATTCCTGGCCTTGCCATCTGTATTGAACAGCTGCATTACCTACCCAGGTTTTACTGCATGCCTCATCTGTCACAGTGAGGTTTACTGGCCAATGCACACACAGACGAAGGTAAGCAGCACTGCTATCCAGCTTAAGAATTCCGATGTGTAATACAATTAAGTATTACCTTTGCCTCGCAGGCTCTCCATGACTGCGGTTTTCAGAGATGTGGTGCGTCTGCATTTTTGTAAGCCAGCGCTGGGTCACTGTGAGATTGTTGTGGAGTAAAGTCATAGCAGTAGAGGCAAATGACTCGGTGGCAGGAACTACTGAAGATGAACTGAGGACTGGGCAGTACATTCTGTGTTCTGTTAACCTGGCTGACATATGGAAAGGAAACAAGGTCTGAAGGTTTCTGGGTCGTTTACTGAAGAATTAATCACTTAGAAACTTTAAAATTGAAGTTAGTAATGTGGTTTCTGATACTCACGATGTGAATCTACTTCATATCATGTCCCGCTTGAACCAAAATGAATTAAGGTGGCATTTTAGAGAAAAAAAATTATAGTAGCTAATTCCACTGGCTTTCACGATATGAGCACCTGTCTTCCTTAGAGTCTTTTGAAAATTTCCACCTTAATCTTTCAAAGGCGTATGTAATACTCAAAATGGCAAAAGTCATAGCCAGAGCAGCTTCCAACTAAAGATGCGCTGGGAACATTATGCACACCATTCACTAATGCAGGCACGTACAGGCCAGCAATAGTTCCAGTATCTGTGCCAGAAAGCTAATGAGAACATATTTGGCCATAAACTTTCCTCTGACGTGAACAAGGACATACCTAATTTCTGGTTGTCTCGTATCCCTCAGCTGTAAAATGGAGGTGTCAAAGCAACAGTGCCAGAATAAAATGTGAACTCATAAGGATTTGCAGTGAAGGACTGAGACATGATAATCAAAGAAACCTGCCACGGGCTGTATTTGCACAGCCAGGTGTGTATATTTTTCTTGAGTAAATAGACTGGTTTTGTGTGTGCCAAGAGCTTGCCACATATGACAGGCCAGCAAGGAAACACAGCTTTGTTCATTCTACTCAGAGGATGTTTAGAGGGGAAAAAAACTTGACGTGAAGTGCCATCTTTTGTGTAACTGGTGAGCTGAATTGCCAGTGAAACAAGGCAAAATGCTGCTAGCCATAAAGCATCGTAATGGAGGGAGTCTCTCAAAGAATGCACCCCTCCACCATGCTCATGGCCCTTGTTCACCTAAAGCTAGATACCTCAAGCTGTATGTCATCCTTTCATCCTAGGCAAGTGAGGAATTAGAATGGGCATTAACTTCACCTTCCTGAGTAAGATAGAAAAGTATGCATCTTTTCTGATACTCTCTTGCAGCCTGTCAGACCACAACCCAGACAACTGAGAGCTGGGATGAGAGGTGCTTTTCAAGAGCACTGTGAGAGGGTACAACTTGCTCTTCTGCTTTTAAGCTCTGACCCTCTTCCTGCACAGGCCCTCTGCTGATAGAATTCAAGGTGATCCTTAGAACTTGTGGTTCATTTCTAGCAGATAACAGGTGGCTGAGGTTGGCAGGACTCAGAGCTCCATCCAGAGGTCCGTTTAGTCCCACCTCTGCCCAGCGGGGTGCTCAGGACCACGCGCAGGCAGCTTTAGATCTTCAAGGAGGAGACTCCACAGCCTCTGAGCAACCAGTGTCAGTGTTGTTACCCACAAAAATGCTTTCTGCTGATCAGACAGATCCTCCTGTATTCCAGTTTGTCCCGATTGCTCTTGTCCTGGCACTGGACACCACAGAAAAGAGCCTGACTCTTTGCACCCTCCATCATGAGTTAGCATTGGCAGGTTAAACATCACAGGACATACAGCTACTCTGTTAAAAACAAAATAAAGTAGATGGTGATGATTATCTATTAAAGGTTTCTAGACTATATGCCTGGTCTTCTGCGGGACTTTTGCTACCTGGGAGATGAGAGACACTTGGAAGTTGATGAGTGCTTGGAGTTCTTTCCCCAGATGAAATGCAGATCTCTGGCAGTGACAGACCTTCTCCACGTCGTCTGGGCACCCTTCCAAGGCTGCTGTAGGAGCAAAAAGAAAAGCGTGGCTGTTGCCCTCCTGCTGCAAACAAGACATTATCTCCTGCAGTTTGAAAGCTGCACAAGGAATACTGCATGGAGACGAAGCAGGTGTTTCTGGAGAGGTGACAGCCTAAAGCAGTGGTTTGTATTCAACTGATTCCAACCATACTGTAGCAGCTATAAATGTTTGCTTTTCTTTTTGGTACAGGATGCCCAAAAGATGCTTACTGCCAACTTTCCTGTTGTACAGCCCATGGCTAACAGGAAGAACAAGAAAGGAGATTTTTTATAAAACCTTCAGATCATAATGAGCAGTTTGAGAAAAATTAAATTTAGAAAGATGTGAAGACTGGAAAGATTAAAATGTAAAACCCCACCCAACCACATGCAAAAGTAACCTTGTCATCCTCTTATTCTCTCTACCATATTGCTTGTTAGTCTGCCCAGTGAATAACTAAGTCTAAACCTAAACAGACAAGTCTTCAGTTCAAGAGTATTATTTTTTATGTGTAGCATGCTTAAATCTCTGAAAGGAATTCAGTCAAATGCCTGAAGACTAGGTAAGGTTTCAGTGACAGGAATGTGGAATTGTAGATGTACGAGTAGAAAATGCCACCTCCTCTGGTGGTCTTCCAGTTAACTGGAACTACTCAGCAGGTTGAAACTCCCCCCCATTAGAGTTAAAACTACCTGAATACTCTTCAGTGCTGGGTAGAAATCTCTCTACAGAGAGATTGCAGAATTGATATAGTTGCATTTAGCTGTATCATATGTGCTTTGGGAGCTTCAAGGGGTTTAAGAAGTAAGTTATCATTTTCGTCCGTTGTGTGGCTGGGATGCTGTCAGTGGCATGCAACTCCCCCTGTATGTGTGCGACTTGTTCTGAAGTGGACCAGCAAGACAAGCTTAGAGTTCTTGAACTCACTGAATCACAGCATATTTGACTGTTCTTCTTAGCTTGATGTTCCAGCTGAAGCCCCGCTGAGAGGTGCTGTTGGTCTTGCGTATGTTTGCATGTTCAGAGCTGGCCTGAATATTCATATATGATACTGGTTCTTAGGGTCTGTGTGGAGTTAATTAGTTGGATGTATCTGAAGAATTACAAGCCTTGGATTTACAGGAATTGTTATTATGTTTATCCTCTCTGTTGGTGTTTGATTTATACCTACAAGTCATTCCCAGAAGGAATTCAGCTAGATTTATCTCCCAGATTTTTAATTTAACTGATGACTGTTTACATGAGTGTCCTTGCCAAAGTGAGGTGATTTGGCAATCCTCTGGAATGTAAAGGTTAAGTATATTGATTTAATCTTTTCCCAAAGGAGCTGTTCTCTCTGTGGCGAGGCATCATCATTTTTGTTCTTGAGCATTTGCAGCTTTATTTGCATGGGTTTAATTGAATTTTGTCTATATTATACTGTAAGTTGAAGACAGCAGTTTCATATAGTTCTTCCTTCTTGGAATAAGGATTTTTGTACTCTCGGATGATTTGGTAATGAATCCTGAATTTCCCGGAGCAGCAGTTCTTCAGAGCTTTCAATATGATAAGCACTGAAAATAAGGGAGAATCTGTTCTGCCATTATGTGCACAGTTAACAAGAGCTATTCACAGTGATGGTAGGATGCTATAACCATGTCTTCATGTGATTAGTGCTATACTTAGCTTACAAATAAGCTTATCTGAATTGTTAGCTTATGAACAATATATACAAACTGCATTTATTTTAACATATGGCGCAAGCTTGTAACAGCCTCAGCTTTAAAATTACACGTTCCTGAGGAAATGTGATCCAGAACCAGTAGCTGTATTTTTAGAAACGAGATAGAATCTGGGGCAAGATGGGGATGGTCCATTTATGCAGTACGTTTGTTGGGTTTTGTGCCTGTAGTTTTGGTGTAAGCCGTTCGTTGCCACTCAGGTAATTGAACAGCAACCAGAACACCTTGGCTGAAGTGTTCTTTCATCTGCTTTAGAATGGGTGGTCCTTGCTGGGAGCCACAGGTCTGGATGGATCACTGAGCTGCCCAGTAGCCTGATAAGGATCTAAATATCACAGCTACATCTGAACTGGTTCACTGGCCCTGCCGCTAGTCTGAAGCCCATACACCCAAAGCAGATGATTTTGCAGTTGTAAATGAAATTTGTTTTGTGAATGTTGTTTTTGTTTGGGTTTTTTTTTTTTTCCTAACAATGTCTTTTATTGGTTGTTATTTTTCTGCTTTGTTTAGATTTATCATCAGTTTTTCTCACTGATCTTATTTGAGATCCAGAGCTCAGTGATCCGTTTCGCAGAGCAGAGGAATAACAGGTGTATGCTAGTTCTGCCTCGTGATTTATCTCCCTTGTATCCATTCCACTGGCCTGGGTTGGAAAGGAGTCGATAAAGAAGTCAAAGAAGCCAGTTCCCAATCCAGGACTTCTAATCATGCATCTGCAGAATCAGATTCGGATTTGGTGGTTTACAGGCAGAGTAACTCCCACCATGAAGTGTGATTACAGTGGAGATAAATCAGGAGTGAATGTGGTTCTCTTACACCTAAATTGAAAAGACCTTTTGCTTTTTTTTTTTTCCTCCTAGCACAATGCTTCTTCCTTATGCACATGAGCTCAGTGTTAACCAACGGGCTTCTTTTTAGATATTTCTTTTTCCTTCTTACCATGTCAAAGCAACAGATTTCCTGTCATTTTGTCTTTCTTTTCCCTCATTCCTGCAGGGCTCATTCTTAATTCAGGGATTTCTTTTGATCCGTATAGACCTTTAGGAAATGAATTTCAAGCATATGATGTTTCACTTTTGTGACTCCTAACAGTATATTGTTGTTAGTTAAAAAAGCCAAGACCCAGCAGCCACAGGAATTTATGCCCGTTGTGGAAAATCCAGCACGGTTTCTCTGGTATGGCAACACCAAAATGTCTGCTGGCATATTCTACTCAAGTACTTATAACCATATAAAGTGAATGCCTTTTAGGAATTGGATTAAAACACAGACATAATATTTTCCATCAATTTGACATTGAGAAATCCCAGACATACAGTGCTGCAAGTGAAATTAGATACCTTGGGAAACCTATTCCAAATGGAAATCTAATATGTGGGATCCTGACTCAGTCACCACTCCCTCAGGTTTTTACCCTCCCCAAAATATATTTGGATACACCAGTGATGTAAATATAGTAACATTATACCCAGTAAACATGCACAGATTGAATCGGGCCAGCTGCACTAAGTGTAGCCATAGAAAAACTGCAAACTTGGTTGTGAGTGTTAAAAAAAATCCAGCAACTGATAACCCGCCAGCAATGCCTATTTACCTGTTTTCTGATGTTAATGCAGATGTGCAGCACTACTATTTGTGGAATCATTTTGGCAAACTGTATTATTTATGAACGGAAAATGACAGAGTTTATGGTGATCCTTCTGTCACAGTTGTTTGGCATATGGGAATTATAAATAGGACTGGGTAATCACTGATGTGCAATGCTTTTGGCAGTGTGGTCATTTCTGACCCAAAAAAAATAACCCACAGAAGATAAATATATGAAGGTCCCTTCTAGCTTTTTTATGTGTAGGAATATGTTGTGTTTTGGTTTCTCTGCTTCAGCTGTAAGGAAAAATGGAATATTTTTAACGTAATTTGTTACACGCTCACACAGCAAGGCTCTTTTCAAAACAGCTTGAGCAGTTACAGTGTTTTGGGCAGTTCTTGATCAGGGTAGCAAAACTAACATGTAATTAGCGGGCCTGCTTGCCAAATGTGTTTGAGAGCCCTCCTCCAAAATATCCCAATGAAGTACTGAACACCCCAAGCTTTAGGCCTGTGGTGCAGCTCGTGTAGATGTAATCTGAAATAACCGTTTCTGAGTGCACACTGAAGTCTTCTGCAAATCGTGTGGAAGAGGAAGTGGTTTCTCAACTACATGGACAGCTTGCAGGTTTGGTTTGCAGTGATACCAGGTATAAAATGGCAGTCCAAAAGGTGCCGTTTGCTTTTGCCTGGCCTGGTAAAGGTGAGTTAGAGTTTTTAAAGTTACAGAAGCCATTGTGCTCTTTGCAGTATTTTTCTTCCTCATTTCCATGTGCAATCAATACAGTTTGAAAGTCAATCTGATTCTTTTTTTTTTTTAACCTTTTTTAACATGCTCTGTGCTCCAGCTTCATCCAGTTCTGCCAGTCCTTTGATTTTTGCTATTCCCAACGATAACTGGTTTCTTATCTGAATTTAATTGGCCACTGTATTGATTGATAGTTGTGTGGAATGAAATCCAGTTGTCTTCACTTCCATCATTATAATGCGAGACAAACGCTCTCAGCTGTGTCACCCAAATTAACAGACAGTGGTTCTGAAGCAGCTTAAATTCACCTAGAAAATGTCAGCCCGTGCCTTTCTGGCTGCAAGTACAATGTGGACAAAAACCAGCTCTGGTTTTCATGTCCTGAATCATTGCAATAAGCTAGTAGGGTGATATGCCACTTAATACTTTAATGAAGTATATACATCAAAGTTGCCAAATAAACAGCTTTTGAGACTTATGTATATTGTAATTGTGGGAAATGTTTCTACTAGTTTATTAGATAATAGGTGCAATTTGAAGAAGGAACATGTAGTTCTCTTCGTCTCCACTCCCTGTGCATCCTTTGGGTGTGAGCACATAATAATGATGTGCGCAGCTCAGCACATTCTCAATTCACATGTTGACAAGAAGTTGTAAAGCAGCATAGATTTCCTTTTACTTTCCGTCTACTTCTGGTAAACAAGCCCAGTAGACTTTTCCTCAAATGATCTTTATTTTCTTTTTTTCCCAGAACAGGCTTATTTTAAGAATTGCTAACAAAATGCTAACAATATGACTCGTGCACTTCTGTAACCTCGTACCTACTGAAGCTTTCTGCAAGATCTTTTGGCAGTTACAGAGAATAAAGGAAACAAGCACCTTCCAGGCGTTCCGAATACAGTGCACGTGGAAACACTTCCCATGTATACACAGTGGTGTTAGCAGAGGAGCGGAGACTTTAGTAAGCACAACTCCAAATATCCATGTGCCAATCCACCAGGATCTGAATGATTCTTTTAGACCAGGGAATTTAATCTGTAAGCTTTTGGCTTCTCAGGGAGGAGTCAGAGGCTTCTCGCCACTTCATGGCAGAGTTTTTGCATTCCCTGGTGTCCCTAGGTGGACCTACTTGTTTTGGTCTCTGTAATGTTGTTTTCAGACACTTCTCTGTGGAGAGGTCAGCTAAGCAAATGTTCAGCAGAGACCACAAATCCATAAAACGGGTGAAAAAAACACAACGTTAAATGGCCAAGTCTTTTTAAAAATCACCTTTAATGAAATATTCTCGAGCTAGGGAAATGCGTATAGAGGAGGAGTGTGGCAGCTTGCTCTTTACCACTAAAAAACTGCAGTCTTAAAGATAGGATAGCAGATACTGCTTTTGTTGAACAAGAATTTTTATCTTCCTATCCAATCACCCCCTGCCACTAGGCTTTAAAATTCTTGTTTCCTTGGTCAGAAAGCTGGTTCAGACACCACACCTGCGGTTTCCCTCGTATTTGGGTCTTTTCACAGAAGTTGGTTTCCATAGTAAGTGCTTTTCAAAGAAGTTAGGGTTCAAATAAAAGCACTCCATAGTCCATCGTTTTATAAAGGCGCTCTCTCATTAACTCACTGTTGAATAACTCTTATAACCTCAGGTCTATTTGAATTCCACTCCAAATGTTCTGCTGCAGACCATCTGACACCTCACAGAACAGATTATAAGCTCCAACGCTGAGTTTCTGATCTCAAGTCTCACTCTTCAAACTATTTTATCATAATTATATTTGAACAAAATATGCTAACTGATACAGTGATTGAGGGCCCGTATTTAGCCACACAGGCTAGAAGCCAGGAGAAAAATAAGAAAATATTTTCCATTAAACATTTCAAAAGGCTAGTATTTTCCACACTTCCTGCAGTAACATAGTATGAACCTTATATTTTCTCTGTATTACAACTCAAAAAGTTTCCTCTTTCGCCGAGACACTGCCACTGATTCTGCATAGATCTCAAAGCTGTCATTCTTGTGTCAGGGAATGTATCTTTTTAATAGGCTTTACAGATCTTTCCTTTTGATTTTATCATGCAATAATCCAGTAGATTTCTCCCTTCTTAACACTGTTAATGCTTTGCAGGCTTACAGTGGTGATTGCTTGGAAACATTTTTTTCTTACTTGACAAAAGCAATGAAGCGTTTCTGTTGGAGTGTTTTGGCATGATTTCAGTTTGGGATCACTAGACAACTAAAGAGGAAGGGCTAGAGTTTGTGAAGGCAAAAATAATGCACTTACTCCCCACAGTGAAACTGTGTATTGCTCTTTGCAGAGTACTGTTCTTAAATGGAAAAGCCTAATATGCAACACAGTGCTTTTGTGTGGCTTTGGACACACGGCATGGCAAGGCCAGCTTCTCTATAGATGAAGCAAAAGAGGAGGGCAGATGTAAAATGTGTGGAGCTTTAAAGTGGTTCCCTTCGCACCTGAAAGCTCACAGTGGGCAGGGAGGGCTGTGGGGCTGCCCCTGGGGGCTCTCCCCAGGAGGTGACACCCCCAAACATGTACAGGAGGCAGAGTTTGGCCTACTGTGTGCATTTTACCTGTACCATCCTATAATTTAAAGGTTGTACGGATTGCGTAACTCTAATAGGTTTGTTTAACAGATGTATGTATAATAACTCTGGTGATGGATGTTCACCATTTCAATTGCTCATGCTAGAAAGCAAATAAATTAGTTATTTAGAACTAAGCTTAAAATGCTAAGTTGGGGAGGAAGTTGACAATCACGTATGCATTTATGTATATATTCTTTATCCTTCAGCTAAAAATGAGTAGGAAGATTGAAAGCACCAGTTACCTTTTTACTTTATTGGACTTTTTTTTAAAAAATGTATTGAAATTCAAGTGTCTCTGCTTTATTGTAGCTGGTAGAGTACATGCTTTGCAATACATTTACCTTGGAATCAATAAATCTCTGTTTTAATAACCAAGGTATGTGCTAGAACCTGATTACAGATGTGCACTGAAGAACAGCTGCCATGTGTTAAGAGGTAACCCCTCCAGCTACAGCAGCCTTAAAGATTAACTGTGTCTTAAATTAGCCTTGATTCTATTAAAATGTCCCTCATATTTCATGCTCTGGAACGGAATATGGGGAAAGAATGTCATAATGTTTCCCTGTTCTTTGACAAGTCTTTCAGTAGGCTTGTCAAAGATCCTTTAAAATTGAACTGAAATAATCGGAAATGATGTGTCTATGTGAAAAACACTTGGTGAATTCCCTTCTGTTAGACAGGGGTATGCTAATGAGTTTTAAATCACGAGTTCAAAATGGCTGTTATCAAGTGAGTGGTCATAGTTCATATCAGATTACTAAGGTAGGCAACGAGAAAGCTTCTAATTACTTGATCAGTTTTACTTTTCTAAATAAGATTTTTTAAAAAAAAAGAAGCGCTTGAGCTGAATTAATACAAGTGCAGGCTATAGAACCAGGCTTTATATGAAGCAATAGATCATTCGCTATAGGTGGTCTGCCCTATATGCTCTGCCTTGCAATCACATTCATCAGCTTAGAATACTGCTCTCCCTCCTCTTAACGGAAGAGGTTGTGCTGTGCAGGTGTTCTCCTTAGAGTTTGGTGATGATTAGTTAAAAATCAAGCAAACAAAATCCTCTCAATTATCTTCCTTTGTGAGTGAATCATCTTATTTTGCTTTTACTAAAGACTAATATCTTTCAACAGTGTCACTTGATCGTGTCTGATAATTATAATTATGCAAAGGAATTGTCTGTGTGGATTTCATGCCCAGGATCTGTACCATCATCGTTCAGTTTATTTATCGCTGTAAGTAGATGCATGGTGGTTGGTTTAAGAATGATCGTTTGAGGCTGTGTTTACTTCTGAAAGTTATCATAGTTTATATCCCTTAGAGCTGAAGCTTTAAAAGCTATAAACATGTTTGTTGTTTTTCACTGACCCGATCTGAAGTAATATGTTTTCTTTGATACTATTAAGAATGTAATGGTGACATGGGAGAGAACATCTGGAGTGAATGTTGTTGGAGTGGGTCTTAAGTTTCATTACAGCACTAGCAAGCACCTATTCTATGACTGCAAGTGCCTAATCTGGAAAAAAAAAAACAAGCATATAAAAGCGGTTTGCTAGCTACCATCTGAACACCAACAAGTAAGAAATGGGAGAGATTAGCATTGATTGAGCAGAGCGTGATCAGAGGGAATGTTGGACATGCCAGTATTCGTAGTGTGAGTTCAGTGTTGACCCAAAGAGGGTCTGGTTACAATGTGCTGTGCATGGGCCTCTACCAGCTGTCTGTAACAAGGTGCTTGAACACTGGAAGTCAAACAAGCTTCCAACCCAGGAAAGCTGGGGCTTGGAAACTAATTCTGGAGAGAGGCCTAACATAGAACTTGAATTGCCTGAGAAAGTCTTTGTGGACCGAAGTTTCTATTTTGTATTGAGACATGGAAAGAAAATAAAATAAAATAAAATAAAAAGCTGGATCTTCTAATTTTTCTCATACTAGCACAAGTATTCTCAGTGCAAAGCTGTATAAATAATGTATATGCTCACAGGAGCAGGAAATATGCAGCTGATCAGACAGTGTCAACTCGGATGAATCCTATCCTGGAAGCTCTCCTTTAAATGTGAGCAATAAAACCACTATTGACATGTGGCACTACTGACTGAAATGTCAATAGTTATAAAAAGAGAATTTCATAACGCAGAATCATTGTTTAGTTTGCTTGACTGGACAGATGCTTCTGCTTTTCCATGAAAGAAAAATGATTTCCATGTTAGTTCCCCAAGTGCTCAGCATAGCTTATTTGTTCCACTGAAGCTCAGATCATACGTTGAAAATAGGAGCAAATTGCTTGCTGGTCTTGTATAGTGTAAGATGTTGACATGGGCATGACCTGAAGCAATATAAGTGTTGGCATGCTTACAGGTTAGCTTAGGTTAATTTTGCTAATTCTGGAAATGAGTACAGGGTGAAGCATCGCTGTCCTTACCCCTTGGCTGCTTAAGTGAGATTGCTTCCGTTCTCTGGCAACTCTGACTTAAACGTTGTTTCCAGGGCTTTCAGGCAGAGCTGACAATTTTCTTTAGCTGTCTTTGGAGTATAGACTATTATGTTTCTCTGGTTGTTATTATTTGAGCCTCTTTTAATCGTTCTGTTTGTCAAGAGGTTAGAGCATGTGCCAGGAGCAGAGAGGCAGACAAGAGGCCAGAGTGCTGTTAGCGCCCCGGGCACGTTTAGGGGCAGAGGATCCACTGGCATACATATGCCTGTATCGTCCTGACTGTTGAAGCATTCATCAGGAAAAGGCAATAAAACCACTAAGTTCCTTCCTGACGCTGCATTTGGACAGACACATTGGTGAGGAAGATTCTGAGAAAGGGATCTCCTGCATCATCTCACATTCTGCTCACTGCTACCCTTTCTCCAACCTTGGTCATCCCCAGTGATGCAAAAGAAGGTGGAAAGAGAAACCCAAAACTTAAACAGAATAAAGAATATTGTTCAATGTGCATCAGGAAAAAAAAACAATTGTTGCTTATCCCTGGTGTGTAACTGGCTAAAGAGCAGAAGTGTGTGGTCAGGTCAGTCATAGGTGTCCTGGGGAAAGCAGGGCGGTGTACCCTTCCTGTTAGTTCTCATTTTCCTGTTCTCTGGGAATAGATGAAAACAGGGCATGCCTGTAAGCAGTGCAAGTCCTCCACAAATGAGTGTGTGCACAGTGTTTGGGGAAATTGGCCTAATCATAGAATGGCCTGTGTTGGAAGAAACCTCAAAGATCATCTGCTTCCAACCGCCCTGCCACAGGCAGGATTGCCACCCACTAGATCAGGCATGAGATGGGTTGCCCAGGGCCTTGAGCATCTCCAGGGCTGGGGGACAGCGGGACAGTCAGCATCTCTGCCCCCAGAGTTGTTGTCACTTGTCACCAGCAGCACATTCAGTTGTTAAGTGAGCAAATGGTAGCTGTGCTCCAGAAGCCCAAGCGTCAAACTGAAAAGGAGCAAAAGGACTTTTGAAGATTTCAGAATACTCTGAAGAGAACTCAGTTCTTTTTGATCAGTTTACAGGGAAAGGCATTTCTTTGGAGAGCCTGTTTATGACAAAAATTACTATTTGATGATGATCCTTGAACAAAGATCTAACAATTGCTTCTCAGAAGATAAATGAAGTGTTGCTGTTTTTTGTGCTACTGACAGCCATCTCGACAGCAGCGTTTGCACCGCCTGTTGAGTTGTCCCCATCAGAAGGGACATGCTACACATGCTACACAACAGGAGCTCCAGCTTCTGGCAAGCAACACTTGGCCAAAAATAGCCAGGTAAAATTAATGTGAAAACAAACACTTTAACAACTTGCAAACAAATCCTGCTTTTTTTTAACGTGAATGTCAGGACAGTGTAGAAAGCTTTGTCAGCACAAAAGCATGTAGATGAGAATCTTTCTGAGACGAAGGAGGGACTCAGTGATGGCAGTGTGATCAGTAATCCAGTACCAGGCACTTCATACTCCCTTGCAGAGTACTCAGTTAAAAGGGAGGTTAGTAAATCCAGCTGGATGTGTTTCTTGCCAGTCATGTCTCATCATGGAGCCATCTGCAACTGGTGGCAGATGGAAAGATGAGATTATGGCCAATCACTTTAATTCCAAAGTGTGCTGATGTTTCCTTACATTTTGAAAAGCAGCAAATGCTGTATCCTTTCAAGGGATGCCAGGGTTGGAGGAAACTGGTTAACAGTACAGTTCACTAGGTAGCTCCAGTCCCTTACTGCCAGCAGTATCTCTAGCTGGTAACGACGTGGACTTTGGACTTAGCTCCCTCAGATGAATCCAGAACATTTTGTCTACTTTGTACTTCATTTCACCAGATGCAGAACTGTAGCAGGCGTTGAACAAAGCACAGCTCCCAGTTCAGCAGTTGTGAATAGCAATGTATTTAATTGAAGTTGAGGGGTAGTTTATAAAATGGCTTGATTAACAAATATAGCTGCAGGCACACACTGCACAAAAGCATATTCCTCAGCGAGAATTTGGGAAGGCATTTTGTCTGAAGCAAAATGGTACAATTGCAGGGTCAGCATCGTAGAGGTTTTAAATAGATGAAAAAGAGTCAGCTTAATGAGGACAACCTCAGTTAAATTCGTCTTCTACGGTGTGAATCGCATGGAGTGCTGGAAGCAAGTGAAGATGAAAATACCACTAAATGTAGGGGGGAATGTGTTAGGGAGCAGTCCTTCTGTGGGTGTTGTGTATAGCAATCAGAAACCCATTCAAAAGTGAGTATCAATAGGATGGGCAGAGTCGTATTTTGTATTTTAAGCTTTAGAGCAGCAGTCTTCCTATACTTTGTTTTCGACATGTTTTTTAAGCTGGGCTGTGATGGCCTTCTGCACCTGTGTGGTTTCATGGGATAATGGTTGGTACCTAAGAAGCCCAAAAGGCAGCGGTGTGCATCTCTGACACTTGAGGTGAGCTGTGCATTGCACACTGCTGTGGCATCTGGAGCTGCATTCCTGGTGGGGGCTGAGCACTGTGCCCATCACTAGGAGCTGTGAGCGCCTGCTTGGTGCTGTTTGCCAGAGTGCTGTTACCTTTCCTGGACAGGGCTTAGCTCCAAAGAGGAGTTAGTAAGAGGTTGGTAGGTGTTCTCATTTGTATGGGTGTTCTGAGTACTTAAAATACTTTGGTATTTCCAACTGTCACTAATATGTGTTGGAATCAGTGCAGCATTTCCTAAACATTTAAAAGAATTTATTTCATTAAAGGCATATGAAAAATTCAGTAAAAGAAAAAAAAATAAATAATAACTTTATCCTGACATAGTTGAAGCAATTTTTAAAGCAAAAACATATGTAGGAAATTGAATTCTAGGTGATTTTAACAAAATGAAAAATGCTCTTTTCCTGCCGAAATTGAAAATCTGAAGACCCTAGCTGATTTATTGAAGTGTTTTTGTGCCACATCTTTGCCAGTAAATTAATTCTCTGCCCGGAAGAAGCACTGCATGCAGCCCCTGCTCTGCAAGAGGATTTATGTGCAGTTGTGTCTGCGGCAGTAGTAGAGCAGTGAGCAACCATAGGTCGGAGTGGTTTGACAGCTTCAGCTCCGGCACTGCCCCGTGTGGTTCTACCTGCTTTGCACAGGGGATTATTACATGACGCGTTTTCTTTTAAGAGTGCTTTTCCTCCGTGCTATATAGGGGTGGAAGGTGACGGTTACACCCTGTGTTTATTATTCAAATCGTATTGATAAGGAGAGCTCAGAACTTTTCCCGAATGAAGCTTAATGATACAGAATGCAAAACGTGTCCCAGCAGGCTGCAGCAGTGCTCCGAGCTAGGGCAACATCAGCATCCTTCTGCAGTTAGCAGCGTTTACATTGCATCTACTTGGGAGTGCCTTCGGTGGAGCCGAGGAGCTATTGGTTGAAGTTTTCTCACTGTTGTTGCTCGCTGTTGCTGAAGGAGATCTGGAGGAGGAGAGCTTTCTCGATTCTGCCCCGGGTGCGCTCAGAACGCCCGATAAGGTAGCACGGCACGCACCTAGCAGTCCGGCACTGACCGCTCCCGAGCGGTGACCGTCATCAGAACGGCCGGTCGCGCTGGAGCGAGGCCTCGGGCCGGCACAGCGCCGGGCGGCCCCGCGTTGCCCTCCGCCCGCGGCCGCCCCGCCCCGCAACGCCTCCCGAGCGCCGCCCCGCCCCGCCCCGCCCCGCCCGCCGGGGGGCCGCGATGTGCGGGCTGCGTGCTGCGCCTTGCACGTCAGGTGTCATCCCGCATCGCAGGGCTCGTTTCAGCTGGACTGGAACTAAATGCGGATCAGTAATAATGTAACGCTGCGTACCTTAAGGTTAAACGTCTGACGAGACAACTGCCGCTAATGGACTGTGACATTTTTCAAGCTACGGGTCTGACATTACTTGCTGTGTCAGGGAAAAACGTTCACGGGCTCTCACTCACTGCCTTACATATATTAAGGCGTCCTTCTTTCCTCTCGTGCGTGCTGCACGTTGCAGTGCTGCAGCTCGTGCCCGGCATACAGCAGGGCACCGCAGGCCCAGCGGCACCCTCAGACTTGGTCTGGCCCACAGGGATGCATGGCACGTTCTGTGCCGGTCCTCCCAGCACTGAGCTCGGCTGGGGCCGCATCACACTCAGCGTGAGCACAGACGACAGAACCAGATCAGAACTCCGTACCAAATCCTTCCTAAACTGATACCGCTGCACCGCGTTAGCTCTCAGCATTCTCTGAGTAAGGAAGAGAGGAGAGCATCCAGAAGGACTGCCCTGCCCGGCTGCTTCTGCCCGTGTTTGGGTGGCACTGTATTGCTCTGGGAGCTCCTCTCGGCAGTAGGTAGGCGTGAGCCATTAGGGGTCGGTGCCGGAGGGCTGGATTCGGTGTTGTTGTTTCACGAAGGCCCTTTCTAGACACAGGTCTGCGTGTGACATGCTACAGCGCTTCCTCCGGTCTGCTTTCCCTTGTTTTATCTTGTGTGTGTGTGTGCAGACCTGATTTGTTGCTGGGAGATGCCCTGCTCTGTCCACTGCTACGCGTCTCACAACGCAGTGCTGCTTTCCCCGGGTTTTCCCCTCTAGTGACGCTCCTCCACCAGCTGCTGGGCAATGCAAACGGCACCGCCGTTGCTCGCGGAGGTTCCAGCGAGCTGCGGTTCTGGGCAGCGGGTTTTGGCGGAAGGCTGTCGGAGCAGCGCAGATCCGTGCCGCCAGCGCTGCCAGCCGCGCTCAGCACGGAGCCGGCGAGCTCCGAGCGGCTCCGCGTGTGCCGAGGCGGCCGCGCGGCGCTGTTATTTTCCGCTTTAAGCGCCGCTTCCCCGCGGTTCGAGGAAAAGCGGAAGCGAAGCGGGGCCGCGGCTCTCGCT
>JAPSGF010000010.1:5647915-5746307 GCA_035772895.1 Perdix hodgsoniae
GCGCGGAGCGCGGCGCGGAGCAGCGGGTGCCGGCGGGGCGGGCGGAGCCGCCGAGGGCAGCGGGCGGGCGGGCGGCCGCAGCTGCGGGAAGGGAGCCGTCCCGTCCCGTCCGCCGAGCCGTGCGGGGAAGCCCTGCCTCTGGAGCACGGCAGCGCCGTCCGGCGTCCCGTGGGCAGCTGGCGGGGCGGCTGCTCGCGTTCGGAAGGGTTTGGAACGAGAGGAAAAGCGGAGCTGCCGGCCGGTTACTTTAAACCTCACCTTTTTTTTTTTTTTTTTTTTTTTTTTTTGTGCTTTCCGATCGCAGCCCTTAATGGGGACGGTGCCGGACTGAGGAGAGGCAGAGAAAGTTTTGAACAGGCAGTCAGAGGTGTAGGGCCACGTTCTCATGCTCCTAATAAAGTAGGCTCTGCGGTGTAACTTTGTATTGCCCAGTTTTTGAAGTAAGGATTCTGTTTAAAAAATAATAGTCATCTTAAAGCAGGCATTTCTTATCTTACCGCGGTGTTCTTTGGTAGTAACCCAGAACAGTCTCGCTGCTGTCACTTGAATTTAGTGCCCGGACTGCAGTACGAAATCTTTTCCTTTTGAATTATTTTCATGTGTTGTGCAGGTAAAGCTTCTCCCAAGTCTCTCTTTTTAATGAAATAACCGCTTGGAAAAGCAGGTTAATTCTGGTGTCGGTGCCAGGCTGCTGCCTTTTGTCCCACATAGCAGGCAGTGCTGCCGGCAGCAGCGCGGCGCTGGGAGCGCAGGGGCTGTCCGTCGGTGGGCTCCTGCTCTGCTCCCAGAGCCCGCGGGGTAAAAGGCGAGCGCTGTGTGCGTTAGTCGTTGTCGTGCTGCGTGCGTTTGGCAAGAAGGTGGAATTGGGTTGGTTCAAATACCAGCATGCAAAACAAAGGAAAATGTATTTTTAAGTGTGAGCTACGTGGCCGTGTTAGCAAGCAGCCCTGTAGGATTTTACATAGACAGACAGCGCGGTTTGTCGATACAGCTCCTGCCAGCCGGCTTGAACCGTGTAACCCAATAAACAAAGGAGAGGAAAAAAAGTCACCGATTGATTGATTTAAAACATATAGCCATTGCACATACGTTTGGGCAGAGTGTGAGGAGCAAGGAGCTGCTCCACAGCAAGTTGCCTTTGAAGTAATTGTTTCAGTTCTTCGGGGAGTTTCGTGTAGACCAATTTCCATATTGATGTAAAGTCTTGTCAGAGCCCAGCTGTTGGATTTTAAGGTACAATTCACAGTGGCTTGATTATGCAGTTACTTAGGGCTCTGTCCTTTGCCAGAACACTTCATTTGTATTTTGTGCTACTTAATTTCTTAATAGGCTGAAAAAACTTACTTGATTCTTGTAGTTTCTGAGCCTGCTGGACAGAGTTCTGCTGCAGGAGATGTGTTGTCACATGTCTGACAGTGACCTCTGACTGCCACAGAATAATAGACCCCCAGTGTTGCTGTTTGGGAGATGCAGATGTTTGGGAGATGCAAAGTGTAGGGAATGCAGTTCAGGTGTGTGAGGAGGAGATGCCAGATACGCTGCTGAATGGAGCATTTTACTTCTTCCTGATGCTGTAATGCTATCTTTTGGGTTTTCTGGTTGTTTTGTAGTTCAAGCACAGAAAATTATGGTCTGAAGGAAAATAATAGGATTATTTTTATGTTTTTTTTAATAAGTGAAAAAGATTATTAATTCCTTCTTGGTTGCTGTTGAGGTACCCCAAATTGATACTGTTGGAAATGAATTGTGAGTCACTTTATTCTTTTTAATGCAACGTGACGTTCTGTGGAACAGGCTTGCTGTCACGCCGAAGCCCAGGCTGCCAGGCCTTACGTAGGTCAGAGCAAGCACACATTGTGGTCAGCTGTCAGCACACCAACACGTGCCCAGGCCTGGGAGGGTCAGAGAGTCACATAATGGTTTGGGTCAGAAGGGACCTTAGAGATGGGCTGGAGGTGTCCGTGAAGTGGGCTACGTGGTAGGAAATGGAACTTTCTGGTTTCGGGCAGAGGAGAAGGGTATTTTTTTCTCTCTGTTTGTAAGAAAATAGGCAGCGGTGGAGCATCCGAAGTTATAAAGATTGAGTAAATGTTTTGTAGACTGATGGACCTTTAAAAATGGTTCACTAACTGTTACAAGTCTGCACTGAGAGCTGGGGAAACCTCACGCTGTTAGCAAGCAGGCCAGAGTAACTGGGGGATCTTTTACGGGGGGTAGTGCCATTTCTGTGCTCGGCCACTGAAAGTTTGCAAAGAAATCGAGTAGTTCTGGCAGCGTGCTCTTTGGTACAGATCTTAGTCCTGCGAGAGTCTTGGCTGGGAGAAGTATCAGGGTTGGCTGGTAGGAGAGAAGAACTAATGATGCTGAGTTGGTGAGCAACTGCTCTGCTCTGGAACAGCACCTGTGGGATAAGTTACTGCAGCTGTGTGGAATCGGAGGTGACAGACTGGGAGCCAGCTCCAACCTGGTGGTGCTTTGCAGGCTTCAGGGAATGTGGGGGTACCAGGCACCTACTTTGTGAGGGACAGGGATGAGGCCCGGGGGTGGTGAGAGCTGGGGGACTGGGCTTCTGCTGTCCTCAGGCCATGTCAGTAGGGTTCCATCTCTTGTAGTTCATGAAGTACAGAACAGAACCTAGAGAGAATTTTACTGCCCTTACACGCACGTTTCTGAAGTGAGATCAGCAGGATAATCAGGCCTAAGCACTGTGAGCCATTTCTGCTGGATGTATTTACTGTTAAGATAGAAAGGTGTGATTTCAGCTTCTGACTGGTGCTGTGTAGCATCAGTGAAATGGAATCTGCTGCTGCTTTGTGGACCGCAAGAGAAGAATTGGTTATTTTGTTTTAGAGAACATTGTTTAACTGTCGGGGTCTGCACTTGAACCTTTGGAAACACAACCAGTTTTCTGACTGGCGTCGGCTCCGCGTGAGGGTTTAATCATTGACAAGCACCAATTTAAGGAAACAGAACACGCAGCTTTCTTTATTGGTGCAAATTACTTCTGCACCTTGCCGCATTCTCTGCTGCTGCATACTGGAGCCCATGGGGCCGGGCCGTGGTGCTATGGGACCCCTCCTGCAGCTCCCCGTGCCCCCTCCCCACAGGCAGCGCCCGCAGCTGAGCCGGCCCCTGCGTGCCATGCTGCCTCTGACGTGCGTTCTGTCATGGTTCTTGGCACTGACCTGTCAGCACGTTGGTAATTACTCTGTGCTTTTCACCAGTAAACAACCGCACGGGGAAAATATCTTGAAAGCCGCTTCACAAATTGAAGCATGTTTAAATTTGCCTTTGCTCTCACGCTTGTGAAAGTTGAATCCAATTTAGCAAATATCCAAGTGCAGGACTTCTGTTGACTAAATATTAACAAAATCCGGCCTTTGGAACTGCAGGCTGAGAGGCCGCTTTACCTGACTGCGCCTCGGCTGGGCGAGTGCCTGCGCCAGAGCTGTTTGTTGCGGCACAGACACGGCTGGTTGGAGGCTTACTGCTGAAATGGGTGTTTCAGGCCCTTTGAAAGACTCGAGATTTGCAAGTAAAAAGAGGAAATCTGTCTTCATGTCTCACTCTGTGATAATCAAAGGCAGTTGCTTGCTCTGTACAAGTCTCGGCTGGGAACGTTCTTTCAAGTGTGGAGAATCTGTACGTCCTGTTTAAGTCAGCGATAACCGGGGGTGCTGAACACCTAGATCAAACTCGTTCAGCTTTGGTACAGCTCTTGCCTAGTGACAGTGGCGAGCCTATTGCAGCCGGCTGGCAGCACAGCCTTACAGATAGTTCTTCTAGGCCGGGTCTGAGTCAGTAGGGTACAGCTGTGGCGATCTGTGGATGCTCTGTGTGGATGCTGCCCATCTGTACTGCTTTAATAAAGAAAGAAAATCGCCGAAGGAATGAGGTGGCAGGGGCAGGTAGTTAGGAGGGCTGAGCCTCCTGGTTCAGGGCCGTGTTTGCATGCCGCAGTCAGGGGCTGAATCCTCTCCATATCAAGTATTTCACCAGCATCTGTGGAAAAAGCTGTTTTCTCATTCCTTGCGATAGATGTTCTCCTTCTTTTAGGCCTACATTGCACTAAATTCTAACCTTCAGGGTTTTTAAGTATTCGTTATTGCTTATAGCTTCTCTTGCCTGCAGTACATAAAGAAACGATCGTTATCATGTACTAATTACTGGCAGGGCTGCAAGTATTTCATCTTCACAAGAGAATTCTAAATTGGTGTATTTGTTTCTAAACTATATGTTACTAAATCAGAACTGTCAGACCTTTGTGTCTCTCAGGGGTAATGCATGCGGCTGTGTGTGTCTGACTTTGCAGTTCTCTATCTAGTATTAGAGGAAGTGCGATGTGGAGCCTTCTTTTCTTTTGTGTGTGTGTGTTCTCGTGAGATAAGTTACTGTAGTGTGCAAAATAACCACGTATGAAAAGGATTTGTTAAGTCATTACAAGACTAGTCAGGCTTGATACCTTTTAGAGTATATGTTAGTCTTTCATTCGCAATGAGAGAAAGAATTAAACATTCACCTTTCTCGTATTTATGCGTGAGCTGTAATTTGCAGTTGCAGCTGATAGCTCCAGAGATCAAACACGCTGTAGTTCTCTCCTTTCATGATTTGTCTTTTCCTTGAGGACTAATATCTGAGGGATATGCACATAACTAATGGTGCAGAAACTCTCTTCTAACCTCCTTTACGAAGATCAGTTTTCCTTGGGTTTGCAATAAGCAATAAAAAGGGAAAGGAGGATTCTGTTCTCCAGGAACAGCTGTGTTATGAGAAAAAGGTGACTCTATGTGGGACAGAGCTCTTTGCTCATTGGATGAAAAATATCCACAGACTGAAATACGTAAGCAGAAAGCCTTGTTAGGGGACCTGGCAGATGGATGCTGCTTTTTGTGCTTCGTACTGTTTTAAAGGCAAGTTTGCCCACGGTTAATGAAGTCTTTAGTTTACCCCTTTTTTTTTTCCTTTTTTTCTCTCTTTTTTTTTTTTTTCCTCCTTTCCTTGCCGGTGGCGTTTAGGCTGAGCAGTTCAGCGAGGCGCAGGTCGGCACGCGGGGGCAGTTTCAGGCAGCTCCCAGTGCCTGTGCCGCCAGCTGAGAACGCCGGGGAGTGGCTCAGGGTGCCACGCTGCTCCCCACGGGCTGTGGCAGCTGCGGGCCGAGCTCGTGCCAGCTGGCACACCTTGCACGTCGGCTGCGGCTGCGCAGCGTCCCAGGCAGGCTCGTGTCTTCGTGGAGAAGGCAGTGTTTGCTTCGCTCTTTCTGCCTGGTGGTGTGGGGAGCTGAAGCCTTCATGCTGACAGGAGCAAGGAGCTGTCCCAGCAGATCGGAGCACAGTTAGGAAGTGGTGGGGATTATCCATGTTCCGTCCTGCTGCCCCTTGCCTCGTGCATCTGTATGCGCTGCTTGAAGCACAGGGCCAAAGCCTGGCTGTTAGCTATGGGGCGGTGCTCTCTGAGGTGGCTAATGCTCCTTATGCTCCTTGGCTGCAGCCTAACGTTAATCTCTGACGCTTGATGTTCTCACAGAGTGCAGGAGTCCCCAAGAAACTGGGGGCTCCCAGCGGTGTTGGAAGCGGGGTTCCCCACTGCTCTCACCATCAAACGTAGGTTTGCTGCTCTTGCAAGTGCAGCTGGGTGCAGTTTCCTGCAGTGTCAGCCTGCAATACATGTTGCCAGCACCTGTCCAGGCACAGCCACCAGCCTTGCACAGCAGCTTCTTGTTTTCCTTCCTCGGTGGTGGGAGTGATGCTGGACCCACACTTGTGGCTCTCCTGTTTGTGTAAATCTGGCCTTTGGGCCATTTGTCATGCTCCATACGTAGCCATCTAGGCTAAAATCAGCGAGGAGAGGTATAATCATCCCGGCTTTCATTTTAAGAGCATTTATCTCTGAGGTTAATTAAAGCTACTTGAATGTAAATAAGGCTAACCTCTTCACTTCTGAACAATGCAAATAGAATAGTCAGCATACTTATAGGGTATCAGCCATGTAATTATTGTGTAATGTTTGTGTTCTTTGAAACACCATGCTATTTATTGCCATTGAATCCTGGTATGAGGTGCTTCATAAAACCAACTGCGTGACTCTTTATTTTTGCACTTTAGAAGAAGCTGATCATTCACACATGAGGGAGGAGTGACATTAAATCTTTACATAGACAGACACACTGGTGTTACAGAGGCTTTGTCAGAGTGCGTTCTTTCCATCTCAACAATCACTGCCCACAGCCCCATCCCATGGCAGCACACCGTAGCCCCATGTGCTGGCTTCAGTTTCAGACAGAATTGTCTTGGTTTTAAATGGTAATATGTGAAGAAATTAAATAGAGCAGTGGGAATAAGATGGTATGCAGGGCCTCAGGTTTTCAGTGTCTCCACTGTGGTTCAAAAGGGGACAAGATGCGTTTGTGGTACTGAATTTCTACCTCTCTCTTCAAAGCACTGGGAGAGCTGGGACTAACTTAGCAGTTTTCTCCATTCCATCCAAGAACCATTTGCTGCTGAAGACCCAGTATGGTTTACACGGGTCAATTAGAAATGGGTTTTTGTTGCATGTGGCACTTAATCAACACCTCCTGCATGACTTAGAGTGGTCTTACATGTGCTTAGCCCACAGCATGGCATCACCTCCTAGAACTTAGGCGAGATATGGTTCTCTGGTCCTCAATTCTGAGCAGAGGCCCTGTGTCTTCCAGGGGGCGTGACCTGCATCCCCAAAGGAGGCCAGCTTCTCCCTGAGCCCTGGGTGCTCTTTGCCTGAAGGCAGTAGTCTAGGTAGGGTACGGACAGCCTGGGAACAGCACTCCCTGGTCGTCAGAACACCGGGAGCTTCCTTCCAAGCAGCGACATTTGCATCCTTTGCTTCTCACTTGCATCTGAATGATATTAATTGCTGTCCTAGCTGAAAGGAGCAGCAGTAACTGCTGACTTCCTATATCAACTGTAATGTTACTCATAATGGGTGTGCTTTTCCATTCAGCTCAATTAATTAGCTCATCTTTGTCTGTGTTTGATTTGGCAGAGGAGTTATTGTGGGAAAACACATTTTCTAGTTAATTTATAGTGATTGCTTCAAGCTCAATTTGGGAGTTAACAAATCCATCTTCTACACTGTGCAAAACTGCTTATCAGATTTTCACTGTTTTCCCCTTGGTTGAGCTAGATCCTGGCTTACTTCAGCAGTGCTGTATTACTGAGAGATGCTGGTGAGTGTTAAAGGTCAGTGAAACTACCCTTTGGTGCAGTGCCTGGTGTGTGGGGCAGGCATGTTGGAGGTGTTCTCAGCTACTGCTGCGGCGGCATCAGCTGTGCCACACCGAGGGTGCAAACTGCTGCTCTGCATATGGGGGAGCTGAGCCCGCCCTTGGCCTCATCTTCCTAAAGGGGGACACTCCCTGCTGTTGTTGGATTAACAGATTACTGTTGTAGGTTTGGGAAGAGTTTGTCTTGTACTGTGGGTACGCTGCTGAATTACAAAAAGTATTTGCTTAAAATATGAGTCCATAAGGATGTTTATGACTGCTGGATAGATTCTTGCATCAACAGATAATAAAATCCCAGACATGTTAATTAAAGAGCCGAAGATGTTTCATTTGAGAAACCTCATATACATAAGCGCCTTCTAATGGCCGAGGCAGCTGGGTGCAGGCGTTCAGCCCATGCAGCAGCACTGCCATGGGGAGGGAGTGCAAGCAGGGCTGGCTGTGGCAGCAACATCTGGGGATTTCATATCCTGGTGCTCTCTTCAAGAAACGTCAAAATATCCTGTCTGCCTCCCGCGTTGGACATCTTGTTGGAAATTAATGTGCAACTTCTCCATGATGCAAGCAGTGTTTCATTCTTCAGCTTTGCTTGGTTGGTTATCTTGCTGCACGTGATAGAGGTTGGGTGAGTGCTGGGAACTCCCTTTTGCCTGGACCTGAAAAGGCCCTGAAAATGTCATGTTTTCAATCTTGCTATGACTGGCTCCCCATGATCCCACGTCCTAAAAAGCATGCTGGTAACTTTGGATTCCCATTCAGAAGGTGAAGCGCAGCACCCGAGTGGCCAGGCAGGCAGTGTCAGCTCTGAGCATGCTGCTTCCATCACTGAGCTGCCTGGTGTTCATGGAAAATGGGAATTGCTATCTGTAACAAATGGTTTTTTTTGAGTATTCTTTCTTCCTCTAGTACGGTTTCCTCACTTTAAAATTTAACTGGAAATTAAAATGCTCAAAGCAGTGCATTTTTGTGGCTAGAACACTGGCATGTCTTCAATCTAGCAGGTTGGACAGAGGCTCTGGTAGCAGTGACAGAGGCATCAACAGCAGCGTTGGCTTCATTGTGGAAGCAGAGCTGAGTATGGGGAAACTCCCCGTCCTTACTGTCACAGGTCCAAGATATTCTATTTTTTTCTGATGTTTTCCTTTCTGACCACACTGTTTACACTTGCAGAAGTGAAAAATAGCCAAACGTAAAGGTAAAGCCAAAGCAGAGATCTTTTCAATAGCAAAACCTCACTCTAAAAGATTTCTCTTCTTACAGTTGATTTTAGAACCCTCACAAAAATGCTTCATGGCGAAGGCTCTCGTGTCTCATAGGGGCAGCTCTAGCATGTACTGGTTGTAAATTTGCACTCCATGTTGTGCTACTCCTGCCCACTTTGACTAGAGTTCTGTCATGGATGTCATCCACCTCACCACTTATCCTCCTTGGTGTTGTCAGCCTAACCTCTGATGCGCCCATGGCAGCTTCAACGTTGCCCCAGGGGCAGAGTAGAACCTGAAGGAGAATATCCTGAAAACGGGTTGAGTAAAACATACTGATACATTTGTTCAAATGGGATGAAGCACGTGACTCCAAAGCCAGGTGGCCTTATTGAGGAGACCCTAATGTATTGCTGTTGGTGCATTTTAGTGGCTGGATGTGGTCCTAGTTCAGGCCCAAACTACTGAGAAGAAAGCAAACAAAAGCTCACTTGACTAGTTAATTACACTTTGTTAAATATGTTTGGGTGTTAGCTGCAGCTCGTACTGATTTGTAACACTTGAAAAACATGGTTGGATTTGGATTTTTATTCAAGTTATCATTCCAAAAGAGTAGCACAGTTATTGTGGAAATTCTGAAACCCATTGCTGAGAAATGTGACTCACAGAGCGAGCACCTCATGAAATTTGAATGTTTAGAAGGGGGGATGACTGGCAGCTCCTGTTGTAAGCACACTAGTTACAATAATGTATAAAAGTTCAACATCAAAGAGATCACTGCTTAGTTTGTGGCAGACTTGTACATCAAAGAACAAACAGAGGACAAAAGGAGCTGTGCAGAGATAGAGTTTGGCCTCGCAGACAAGTCCCTGTGGAGCGCTAGGGAGCTGCTTTCATAACGTGGAAATTATCTTTGGTACATCATCATTTCTGATGTGGGGAACAAGTGAGACTAAGATTAAAAGCACTCTCTCAGAGTTCCGTCTTGCCAGTGCAGTGGGTGCTGGTGCCCCAGCTTGCACGATGTTAGCTGTGGTGTGACTCGGGTGCAGAAGGGGGCTGGCGGGTTGCAAGCCTGCCTACAGCGCGGCGCTCGCTCTGGGTGGAGCAAAAGGCAGATAAAATGCAGAAATGAAAGCCAAATGCCTGCTTCTGGAGTAACTGTTCTGTATTATTACACTTGCGGTCACATACTGGGTTGTGCTCCTGAAGAGGTCGTGGAGTTTCCCTCCTCAGAGGTATTCAAACCTCAGCTGGACTCAGCCTGAACGTGGAGTCGGCCCTGCGCTGAGCAGGGGCTGCTCCAAGCAATCTCCAGAGGTGCCTTCCAACACCAGCTCTTTTCTGATTCGGTGAGGATAATACTTTTATATTAAGACAGCCATCCACCTAGATTTGTAGTATGATTTCTCCTAAGACAAGGCATGATTTACCCAAAAACATAACCAGCTCCTACACAACGGATGTCCCCACAAAGTTTTTTTGTTGTTTTTTTTTTTTTGAGCTTCTGCTGCATGGAAGCCAGATGTGGTTTTGCTGATTCAGGCTTTTAGTAGCTAATGCATTATAACAAAAATCCTAAATTCTCCCTTAAGCCAAGGAGGAAGTTTGTGAATTTCTTCCTGTTGTGCCTCAGCTCAGTGGGCAGCTGGGCACCGCAGAGCTGTTTGCTCACTACCCCCTCAGTGGGACAGGGGAGAGAATTAGAGGGGAAAGCCTTAGAACAAAGAGAAGCAATGCTGTCCGTCCTGAGCACACGTCCAGTGTCACAACAAGGCAGGATGTGAGACCTTCGTCACTTTAAGTTGTTTGGTTGCTGCTTACCAATTGCTGGTATCACTGTGCTGAAGTCATGGAGGCTTTGCCATCGGTGTGAATGCATCTGCTTTAATACTACAATGAAAAGTAGGTCACATCAGTTCTTCAGCTCTTGTCTTCTTCATTTGTATTTCTTGTCTATATGTGCTGACTGCTTATGTGGTATAAAAATGTTAATCGTGAAATCCAGACTAAATCTGATTTCTCTGAAGTTTAAGTGTGCTTGGATCAACGATTTTAATACTAATTTCATCTTTTATGGAAATATTGTTGTCAGCAGACTTAGATTTTCTTTTATTGCAGAACTAAAAATATTTAGAATCTGAGGGAATCATTAGGAAATACAAAGGGTTTCTGTTTAAAAACCCTAGGGAAACCTGATTAGGCATACTCCTGTATAATTAATTGATGTGCTACTACACTAAGAGCAGTAGTGCAGCAGTAAACAGAAGTCGGAATGTAAGAGGCTAAGAAGAGCTGCTGGGAATTGTGTAAAAACATCAAGGCTTGAAAAGAACAATTTGGGCACCTCGGGAGAAACCAGCATTTGCATTTGTTCGAAGGACAAGAAGTTCTCCATGAGGCCGTGAAAGAGGGAGCTGTGAAGGCTCACGCTCGTGATTAGCACTCACTTTTGCCAGTGAAACAGCTGTAAACACGTTGGGTATTGTTGCTGGCACTATTCCCCGCTGCCTTCAGGTTGATGCTATGATTGCTCTTAGGCATTGTTTTTAAAATATCATCGGGTTAAGCCTTTTATTAATACTGTCTTTCAAATGCATGATTTTTAGTAAGTTGTCACTTGAAATGTGAAATGTTTATTTTGTACCACTCTTTGATTGCTCTGAGGCCGAGAAATTATTGCCAGCACACAGCCTGTTCCCTTTAATGCCTTCGGAAAAGTTAGGGTCTCCTGTGAAGAGCTGCAGCAGTGTGTCTGTAGGATCCCATGGCCGAATGACCCATTGGTAACACATTTGAAGCCATGCATCGAATTCCTTGCTGCCCCCCATGGACGGCACTGGTGCTGCCTGAAGGAGGGCTTCCAAACCGAGACAGGACCAGTAGCAGCGGCCCAGGAGAAAGAAGGAAGGGAGGCCTTGTGCCTGTTGCATCGCTGTGTTAGCTGGGAGGAATGAGCCGTGCTTGAAGAGCTCTACTGAGTAAGTGGCTTCACTTGAGCTGCACGGGGTGCCTGGGCACTGGTAACAGCACTGCGCTGCTGCACACAAGGGCTGGGCACGCTGACATCCAGCCTGTGCTGAGGAAACTGTAACTGTTTGCAAACAGTGGCCATTGCTCTCAAGTAAACGTGATGACGATGTGTGCGCCCTGCTGCAAGGAGTTACAGCAGATGTGTTTCTTCCATACTCTTGCAGGGTGGAGGTTTCTTCATTCAATTATGTCAAGTCCTGACCTGTTAGCTGGCATGGAGTATGGTAGGAAGAGACGAGCTGTACGTTTTAGAAAGGCTAACCAAATGAATTCAGTTTATATGCTGAACAGGAAGAATTTTTTAAAGAGTTTGCTTCTGAATTTAAAAGCAAAGTTTTAGAGCCTGTCTTTCCCCCTTAAAAATAGCTGCACTGTCAGGTTAATAGCTTGTTATTTCAGAGAGCACATGTACACGGGGAAAGTTGCCAGTAACTCATAAAGCCAAAGTCCCAAAATGAAATCCTTGAATACTTTTTTTTTTTTTAATTGCGTTGAGCTGAAATATTCCTTAGGGAAGTGCTGGCAAAAACACGGTGCAAGGTTTTGTTGCTTAACTATGTTGGATTGTTGCCACACTGCTGGAGATTTGGTAACTGTTACAAGTTCAGATTTTCTGTCAGCAGTAGATGGGATCCCTGCGTACAGGAATGAATATCTGAAATGGCCAGCATGCACGGATGTCCAAGTTGGGCATGTTTCCTTGGAGCATAAAGTTCAAGCACTGGGAGCACATCCACAGCTGGCACAGACGTACGTGTTTCACACAGGAAGCACCACAAAGCATTATTTCTTAAAGGCATTATTTCTGAATTTGAGCAAGTTTTGGTTGGGCAGGCATACTTTCCTTGGTGGAAGTTTAACAGTTTTTGAGGACTCTTATCTATTTCAAAAGCAAAAATACCTTCATAATTGAAATTACAGAGCGTGACTTGAAATATATAATCACCAAATACAGTGTGAGAGAATAATTATAATTAATTCCAATCTTCAGAAAATGCTTTCAAATTTGTATTAAGCTGGATACTAAAATTGTTATTGCTTTGGAAAATGTTCCAAATCTGCAAAAATCTCTGTAATATGTCTTTTTCACAAAGGACTGCTTGGTCCAAGAGATTTATCCAAGGAGACAAAGCCCAGTTTGCTTGCTGCTAATCTGGTGCTTTGCAAACAAGATTATAACTTTTGTTCCCTTGACTTTTAAAATTTAGGCAGATAGATGATGGGATGGGTTTCCTCCCATAAGTAATTAATCTCATTGTAAATGTCAGTAGCATGTAATTTTGGGACTTGTTTCATTTTGAGTATCTACTTTTTTTATTTTGGAAAATGGTGTAGCATCCCAGGCATTTTGTTCATCCATATCTCACAATAGCAGAATTTGAGAAATTACTCCCAACCTGTGTATTCCAAAGTGCGCGTTAGGCATTTACCTTCCTTCCCAAGACTTGCTTGCTGTACCAGAGACTGCCCAAAGAAGGAAGTTGTCCTTCAACTTAATGCATAGCAAGTGGCTGTAATGGACCTGTTTGTATTTCTCTGTGTGTTAGTGGAGTTCCTTGTATCTTCTTTGGATAGTAAAGCCAATAAGAAAATCAGGTGACTCTCAGTGGAGCTGTGCTTAGTACTGTTATTTGAAATGATGCTCCTTCTGTGCTGAGAGCAGGAGTTTGAGTGATCTAATCAAACAGGCTTTAGCATGGCCTGGAAGAACAGGAAATATTCCCATTTAAAATAAAGGTTGGTGAGTGTAAGTACTGTGTTGGTTTTCAGGTACGGCACCGTACAGCAGTGATACTCAGTAAGAAGCTGAAGGACTGTGTGCCCAAAGAGAAAATACGTGTAACTGAGAAGGAATTTAAATAAGCATGTATTGATTTCCCTGTGTGCTAATTCCATCACCACAGTTCCAAGTACATTGTTCAGTGGAGTTAAACAACCCACCTAAATATTTTAAGGGATTGTTCCTTAACAATAACTGTTTGTAACATCATAGGGGGCAAATTAAGTAGGTTGCACAGTGTATCAGACTCTGCAAAATGTTGTGGATGTTATTAGTTGTTAAGTAACCGAGAGTAGTACTGGCAGTGTATTAAATCTCATGGCATTGCATAAATAGTCCTAAATGAGAAAAATAATCTCCAGTCTGACTTTTGGGATGGCTGTCCTGGCACTGTCTGAAATGGGGTGAACCAGGCAGCTGTGCTTTCCTCATTGAGCGGTAAATTTCCTCTCAGCAGGCTTTGTATTTGAAGTTATTAGGACCAGGGCAGGCTGGAATTGACCCCAGACCAGTGGCACAGGACAAGTCTCTGAGTGCTCTTCACATCCTGTAGTTGTCACGGTTATGTCTTTCAAGTCCTTTCCAAATGAGCTGATATTAAGCTTGTAAAGCTCTTAGATCCGTCAGGAGTTACATCTGTGATAACTGCCTGTCCTCAGCTGTCCTTCCGAGCTCAGACTTTCTCTGCTGTGGGGCAGATTTTACCTTCACTCACCTGTTACACACTTTCTTCCCATGGCTGCTGTTAGAGAGCAGCCCTCCTTGCCACGGTGCTGCTTGCTGAAGCTCTTCTCTTCCCCAAGAGAAGGGCACAGCACCTCGCTGTGATGAGGGCTGTGTTCCACTGGCTGGATGCAGTGAGCCATCTGTATTTTCTTCCTGAAGCCGAGCTGCACATCAGAATAACACCAGCACTACATAAAGCTGGATAAATTCCTGCTTCTCTTTTTCCTCATTTCCTTCTCACCGAGTACTCTGAACAAATCTTCATTTAATTTTTTTTAACGAAGATGTTTTTTATTCTGCAGTGAATCTGTCAAAGTACACTGACATGTCATGTAATAGCCTTGTGGTTTTCAGTTTTTCCTCCTTGTTATAAGTTGATGCAGAAGGTATATTTTGATGCTGTTACACTGTGACGGATGAAAAAACTGTGCTGACTTTTATCCAGGAGATGGAAGTGAGAAGCTTTCTTTCAAGGGCTGTAGATCAATTGGTGTCTTACAGAAGTAATACCATGAAAGGAGGGAAGAACTCCTCTTTGATACTCAAGTCTTTCTATTCCAGTTGGTACAATAATGGGCTTTTGAATTAAAGGTTTGTTAAGGCTTGTATCTATTTCAGAGTACTGACAGCTGAAACTCACCAGCTGAGCCAAAATTTAGATATTTATCCAAGCCTGTTAAAATCAGAATTTATGTTGACTGGACTAACATCTAAGCTCTAATACCACTTTTATATAGAAGGCTGCTATTTGAATGTTCAGTGACGTTCTTTACAATATGCCTTTAAGTTATGATTTATAACTGGATTCGTAATTTATAACTGGATTCATAGAAATAAATGCTTTTGGCCAAATGCTGTTGAACTAATTCTATTTTGAAGTCATTAATTGCATTTAGCTCATTTTAAAATAGCAGGGGGGAAAGGCATCAGCAAACCCTATGTAAAAATGACAACAGGATTGTTTGGCTATTGGCTCTTTTAAGCTGCAGAGAGGGAACGGTTTGTTGGGTTATTTGTGTGTTTGTTGTGTTATGTTTGGTGCTTTTTTAATCAAAGAAGTGTGAACAGGAGCTAGATAATGCATTATTATGCTGCAAAAACAGTTCACTGTTGAACGGGCATTAATACAGTTCATGCTTTTCTCTTTTATCGTGTTAAGGTCTTTCCTTTGCAATAGGATCTGGCTATGCTGTGAGCCTACTAGATTGTGTACAGTAAAACCCTTCAATTTGGTAGTAAATCCATTAACTCTTGTCAGATTGGTAAATTCTCAAGGTAAATTTCCTCTGATGTATTTGCAATTGAATAATTAGTTTGCTATATTCAGGCAACTTAATGTGGGAAAGAGATGTTGCAGCTTTGACATCTCATATATTCTGTGAAGCTTAGAATAAAGTGCTAGCTGGTCATCAAAACTAAAACCTAGATGCAACCAAAATGCAGTGATTTTTAGTGTCATTTTTGGTGAGCCCTTGGAGTATGGAGCACGAGTGAAAACAACAAACCTACGCTTTGCTGATTGCTGGGGTTTGTGCTGCTTAAACATCTCGCAGCCTCAGTTTCTGAAGCTTCCACTCTCTGTCCAAAAAAAAAAAAAATCTAAAAGTTTTTTACTTTAATTTCGCCAAGGAGGATTAACACTGTAAAAACAGATTGGGAAATGAGTACTGCATATATTTTTAGACTGAAGCGTGGTACTACTGCAGTCTCCATCTTCAGTCTTCCTTTTTGGCTATTCCATTTGGGTGGATGTAAGAATCCTCCCTCTTGGAATTCACGTCTCCCTGGGACTGCACAGGCTGCATGCAGCACTGTCATCTTGCTGAAGTGCAATGTAATTGCCTGATCCTCTTTGCTGTCTAGTTCCTCATTTCTTTCATTTCAGTTCTTTCATTTCTCCTCCTTTATGTCAACGTTCTTCATCTCTAATTCACTTTCTTGTGTTCTTCTTTCACTCTCTTTTGACAGCAAGCTGCTAGTGCCAATTTAATGCCTTTATCAGTATAGTTAAGGGTAACAACACAACTGCACCTTTACTCCCTTTTTAGCCATCTGTTTCATATCATCATGAAAGATGGGGGCCCCTAGAACACCTCTGTGCTTTACCTTTCTAGCTTTCATGCACTGTTCTTCAAGAGATCTTTGTTCCTTTAGCAGCCTTCTGAAATAGCTCCAAGCACACCAGAGGTTATGACAGCTCCAGAAACCACGTCTCTAGAAGGGCTTTAATTGTCTTTCCATTTACCAGAATTCACATGTGCTTTGTAAAGCCACAATTCTCCCTCACCATGCTGAAAAAATTCTGATTTTCTTATCACTTTTTGACAGTCTGGGCCAGGGACTCCAACAGAGGCTGACTGGTGCACATAGGAAACTTAATTCATGCCTACTCATCACATCACTTGGATGTGCCGTTGCATTCAGATTCTGCATGTCGGAGGAAAAGGCAGTGGAAATAACATACCAAGGTGCTGCAGTTGCTAAAATGACTAATTTTTATGATGAGCTCCTTGAATATACGTACAAACCATTCTGGTTACAAGTGTGATTAATCCATCACAGGATGGATTTTTAGAAGAGATTGCTCAAACCCCGTCTTTGCTCACGGGTTGCTTAGGAAATGTGAGTTTGTTAAAATGAGCTAGCATGAGGCAAGAATCTATGAATTTATGCTTAAGCTGTTAGACAAAACATGGAAGTTGTTGTAAATTGTTATTAAGTATACAGAAAGAGAATTACAGTACAGTGTGTTTAACAAGTTTGGGAACCAAAATAGAGAGCAGGGGAAGCATGAAAGGACCTCCCACTGCTGTATAGCCATTAAACAGGAACCTCCTTTTTATCTGAATGTATTTATTGTTTGTGTATGTATGTGCCAGATCCTCATCCAAAACCATAGTTCCTCACCTCTACTGTAGTGACGATGGTGGACAAACTCTCTACCTGCCCTTGCCTTTATTTCTCCCTGAAGTGGCTATCAAAACTTTGTCTTATAGAGGAGAACCTGATGCAGACACATTGCTTAATGCAGGTGGCTATTAGATGTTGTTTCATGCAAATCAGATTGTTCAGAACAGCAGTCTCCCAGCAGTTTTGATTGCAGAGCGCTATCAGTGTAAAAAATAAAAGCATGCCCCTCCAATATATGCATTTTTATTTATAAATTATGCACGTGCACTAATGTACTAATATCATGCACATTATGTGCATAATATTCTGTGCATGTATATATGCATTGAAAATACAATTAAAAGGGATTAAAAAACAAATGTCTACAATGAAAAGGGATTTAAAAAAAAAAAACACTTTCCTGTACCCTGATGGATTGTCTTGTGCACCCCACTTTGAAAATGAGTAGCTGAGAACATAGAATAGTTTGTTGGTCGGTACCAAACCTTACTTTCATCATTCTGCGTATTTTGTATTCTGAATATCCGGAGCTTCCTAGCAGCTAAAAGCTTTGTAAACTAACATAATGTCTGCTAGCACATCTGTATGGCTGGTAGAATGCAAGGCTGAAAAACTAGAAAGTAGACATCCATGGACCAGAGCATGGATGAACTTTGTTGTAAGGTACAGCTTTATATTCGCACCCTGAGTTTCTGCAAAGGAGTTAGCAGAAGTGGATAAATCTACCGAGGGCCACTAAATCTACCAGATAAATCAATCAGTCATGAATGTTGTGAGCAATTCTGGATGTGATTTCCTATTTCCATGGACTTGTTGTAGTTTTTGGACAGACTATGGACTGATGATAGCGTGCATTTTACACTGGTCCATGAGAAGCATAATTCAAGTTGGAAAACACTTTCTTTTTTTTATAGAGTGTTTCTTCCCTCTCTTTTGTCCTGCTCTGGCTTTTGGAAACAGATGGGCAAAGTTAGCTAATTCTCAGTTGTCTTTAAAATTATTCTTGGTGTTTGTACTTATTGATATTGTGTGGAAATATGTTGTTCTACCATGCATCTAACCCATGGCTCTTCTAATTTCCGAAACAAAAACATCTTCAGACTCCATTCAGAAACTGTCAGTCCCACATGTGGATGATACCACAGACAGTGTCCTACGAATGGCAAAGATCATTCATTTGTGCTGCTCTGTTCTTCTAAGGGCGTCATAATTTTTGTCCCTCGGAACTGAGCAGTGAAGTGCTTACACCATCGTTGGTCAGCTTGTGGAGCTGTTGTGTCTCTTATGATCCAAAGCTGTAGTAGAAGTCAAAGCATGAATATAGCTTCTCTTTTAATACTAATTAGAGCTAAAAGGAGTGTCTGCGTGTGCAGTGATCACACTATATAGAGATGTTCCTTTGTCACTAACTGGTACGTGAAACTTGAGCAGGCTGCTTACAGAAACCTGACAGGGTTCTTAGTCTTGATCACTGCTTCCTGGAGCTTCATGGCTGATCAAGTAGACGTTTCAGTTCTAACAGTTATTTGTCCTGTCTGCTCTCAGTTTTTAAAAGATCTTCAGGAAGGTGATTGCCACAAACTATTGAATCCATTGGCTGCTTTTCCTTCATTTGAATGTGGTTAAGGACTATTTGGAATTACAGAAGACAAGCAAACAAAACAAATAAAACAGTTCAGGTATATTTTAAAAACCTTAGACTTCATCTGTGCATACAGTTGCTTCTTTCTTGTTTTATAGGTTTTTTTATTAAATACTTGAGAGTTGGAAATCCTGTGCTGTAGGACAGTGAAACGTAAACGTCGGTTCTAACAGGAATATTGTGTGGCATCTCTCTCATCCTTGTTTTGCTTGAAAACAATACTTGATCATCTTGGCTGGGCTGACTGAAGACAAGACCTAAGGGATGTGCATAACTTTGGCTGCAACTTCACTACACATTTGGGAACAGTGCCCAGCAATAAATCACAGAGCACAAGTCATCGCCAACTCCCTGATGGCTCCTACCTGTGCAGCAGTGCTGCCATCAGCCTGGCACCCTCCTGCTCCGGTGGGGCCGTGCCTGCTGCCCTGTGTGTTTGGACTGTGTGGAAACACAGTGAAAGGAGAGGGTTGTTTCTCTGCTGTGCCAGACAGTGCGAGCCACAACTCCTTTTTCACAGCTTTCTCAGGGAGCTGCTGGCCTCACTTGGTTTATTTTTCCTCTCTGGCAACGTGACTGAAAAACCGTGGGAATGTATTTAAGGCAGGTACCACCTAGGAGTGGCAAGTCCTGTACCTTCCCACTGCTCTTCCTGGGTAACACCTAATTTCAGAGGATCACTGGCATCAGATAAGGGGCTAAGGAAGCCTTTGTTTGCATGGGCTGCACTCAACTGCTCACTTCACTTTAGGGAACACTTTATATCTCAAGGTCCAAGATGAAAATTACTGCCCAGCTTGGTAATGCATGTTTTTCATCTCTTGCTGCTAAGGCAGTCGTGCAGATCAAGACCTGGCTGCCCTGTTATTCTACATTAGGGCTGCAGTTTCTGCCTGGAATAGTTATTTGGCTCTTTGCTGCTGCCTCCGCTTGCAAAGTAAAAGTATATTGGTCAAAACATTCCCCACTGCTAAGCTCCCTAAGGCAAGTGCAAAATACTTGAATGGTTTCAAAGTTCAGTATTGTTGCCTTACAGGGAGGATTCAGAGCTGTACCATTGCTAGCAAAATACTGCTTTGGTACCCTGATAGTGTATATTCTGCAAACGTATGGTCTAATTTCAAAGTGGCATTTCTCCAGCTTCTTTTTGGCAAGCAGCGCTTTTCCCTGCCCTGGAAGAATTGATTCCAAACTCTTAAAAGTTACAGCTTTGTAGTGATTGTATTTCCTCTGTAATCACTTGCATTCTTTTTATATAAGGAAGATAAATTACACTCAGTTGTACTAGGGTATAAACAGTCTGGAAATCTACTGGAGCATAGTGATGGCGAAGCCCCAGCCATAGGACTGTGTATAAAGATATGTGGGAAACCCCAAAGGTGCTCTAACACTGTATTTCCAGTCCTGGGATGCATGAAGCATCAGACAGGCTTCCTCCCTTCCATCACACTGTGTATAACAAGAAGTTGAATTTGTGTTTCGAAAAAGTAATGTTGCTGATATATTGGTCACAACACTGTAAGGAATCTTATTTCTTTAAACTTAGTAATAATCTTGGAGCATGCTGAACATGAATGTCATTAATTATGCAGCAAAGCTTTTGAGAGATTAATTACACCGCTTGTGAGTAAAAACAACCCGAAGATGAAGCTAACCTGAGCTTTGACTGAGAAATTCAAAAGTAGTCATTTGCTGCATGTGTTCTGGGGACTCTCATAGGCTGTTCTCAGATTCAGTGCTATAGTGAGATGTTGTTATATTGAAATGAAGGAAGTGAATTCACTGGTGCACAGCAGCAGTGAAAAATCCATTTTCCTGTAGTGAAATATGGTATTCAAATCAAAGGCAACAAATGAATATTCAGTTCCCGTGACCACTAAGTTGCTACCTTTCAAAGAGAACTTCCGTGTGTTAGGCAGTAACTTACAACAGATTTTTCCATTGTTCCCATTGTTTTTTGAAAGCACTTTTCAGCTCCTAATTGTACAGTTGCTTTTCAGTGGTTTCTGAGAACCATACCTGCAGAAAGTTCTACCATAGAAACTTAATCTTGTTTTTATTTTTCAGAGTTCACTATTTGGATTGATACTTGTTCCAGAATGAGAAAAATGGTTCAGTACTTCTCGTTAGGTAAAGCTTGTGATAGTGAAGACTGCAAGTTTGTCTATGCTATATAATTTTTTTAAAAAATAAGCATTCATGGTTTAGTCCTTTCTCGTTCTAGCCTCTTTTGTCAGGGTAGGTGGAGTAACAGTAATACTCCTCCTTGTTTATAGTCTGTTTCTGGTCACTGTAGTGTGAAAGCTGTATTTTATTTTACTGCACTTCAATTTCATGTTTAGGTATTGAATGGGTATATGGAACTTAGAAAATCAAGTTTTGTCAAATACTGCATATGTTTCAAGCTCAGGCCAGACAGCAGGCACTGTGTAAACACATGAAAAATCATCTGCCCCGATGAGCTGATATCCTAAGATCTGTCATAATCAACGTGCTTATTGTAGAACTTTTGCTTTCTCCAGTGAGATAAGACTTGTGTATTCGTGGAACACAGTGTGTCCAACATAAGACTGCTCCAAACCAAGTAAATCCTTCCATATTTCTCCAATTCAGTAAAATTTTGTCAACATACCATATATAAGCCGTGCTGACAACTTCTCATGGTGGCATTTCATTCCAAATAAAACTAAATGCAGGAGATACCCTATGTTATATGAAATCCATATGGCAACGTTACCAAGAAATATATATTCTTAAAAGCTATCTTTGTGGAATTCAGTAAGCTTGGTTTTCTTGAATCGTCTGCAGATCCTATCATTGGTTCTGGAATGTGCTCTTTCCCTTTGCCAGGGCTGCCAGACAGAGCCCTCTGACAATCTCTTTATCTATAGGGCTGTCTATAATGTTAATTAGTGAACTCTTTGAAAAACCGGCTTCCATGAGTTAATTTATGCACAAAACATCACTGTGGGTTGTGTTTTACCTGTTTCCCAACTCAGGGACCAAAGTATAGCTTAGGAAACTTGGCTTGGGCCACACAAGAAGCCTGTGTCATAGCCAAGAATTGAGAGATTCACATTTCATTGCTTGACCACAAGACTTTCAGAAAATAAAGAGCTGAACAAAAGCAGATGCAGCCCTAAGAATGTGAGGTTGAGTACAGTTTGCCGGGCGCTTTATTCTGCCCATAAAACTGGAAGGATCTGCTTTGGAAGCCTAATAGTGCTTATACATTCTTAGCTATTTATTTGCGAACTACCAGACTGCAGAGATTTCAGCCTGACTTGGTCTTCAGTGCAAATCCAGACAGTGCAGTATTTAGTTTTCTGACTCTCTTAACCCACTGCTACAACTTCATAATAATTGTTCAGGGCTGATCTCTGGGCTCGGAGGAGAGGAAAAGGAATTTCAGCGCTGTGCTTTTTCAAGAGCTTTTCAGGAGCTAGATCCAGGTTACAAAATCAAGGCAGGATCTGAAATCATGAGACTGGTATTTCAAAGCTTCGGTGGATTTTTCTTTTCTGTTTGTCTGTACGTGTCTTCTGAGTGCACGCTCTCTAAAGTAGCAAGGAGAGACAGTAAGCTCAGTAAGACTTCAAGTGCTGTTTACCTACTGAGGTATTTACATGGCTGCTATTCCTGTTGGTGTATCTAAGCGCTCTGCAGTACTTAGTGGATCTCAGAGACAAAAATTCTCCAGTAGTAATATTCTGTAGGTTGAAACTGATGTACAGAAGGGCATAAGCCCAGCTTCATGATGCCATTTAGTCACGTAACTCTTGTGTTTGCAGGGAGACCTTTGCATTTTACAGAAGTTAGGCACACGCACAATTTGGCGACAGTTCTGTGACTTGCTGGGGCACTCACGCAGTCCTTGTCAAATCATCTCAGTCCTGTCATAGCAGTCCTGTATTAGCACCAGGAGAATTAATGTTTCACATATTCCTCTGTGAGAAGGTAGGACGGTTCAGATGGAAGAGACGTTTTTTAGCTGCAAGGAAAACAAGCTGCTGAAACAACAGCAGTCTCACTTGATGGCTCCTCACGCATTAACAGTGGAAGCTTGAAAAGAGATGCCTCCTAGGACTGCTGCTATGTGTGGGTGTTGTACAAAGCCCACTCGCTGATAGTCCACAATTTATATCACACAGAACTTGGGATTTGATTCTAATGGCAGCTGCCACCTTTACATTTCTGCTTCTGTAACATTTTTCTTAGCCTGAGCTCCTCACACTGGTGTTGGGAGCAGTATGCTCATAGACTTTCTTTTCATCTGATGGTGTGGACAGGTGGGATATTTTGTAACAGGCAGTTCTGTGCCAGATATCAAAGTCAGAAATTTCAGAATTGGGAATATGAGGAAGGGGAGTGGGATATAGCCTACCCCTGAATTTTGGATGGCTGAGTTAATACTGGTTGATTATCCTTCGGAGTGCAATTATTATTTGGACATAGAAGACACCTCCCTGTAAATTCCTTGTGACATAAGGTCTCTGACTAAAATTAGGTCACAGCTATTGAACTGTTCAGTTGTCCACCCACAAGGGAGCTACAGAGACCTCTTTCAATTCCTTGCAATCAAGTAAGTAGCAGTTACTCTCATTTATCCTCCAAGGAAGCAGTTCACCAGAAATAATACGTTGATTCCTTCACCCCTCCCTGTCACTAATCACTCTTCTCTCTTAGCTATGTACTGACTTGGCCCTCATCATCGCAGTATCCAAGTCATTAATTTTCAACTTACATCACTTCGGTGATGCAAAAAGTGTTGTCCTCATTTCACAGCTGGAATTGACACATCAAGTGAGTGGCGTGCCTGAAGTTTCTCAGCAGTCATGGCTGTAGAAACCACTGACTTATTCTTAGACTATTCTGTTTCTTGGAAAACTGACCTGTGTTCCTTTTCCTTGTTTCTGCTACCTCCTTTGCCTCCTCTTGCTGATTACTGGGCTGATGGTCCAGTTGTCTGAGCATTCAAAGCAGCCATTGACTAGCAGGGCCAAATGGATACACCTCTCCCTTGTGTGAGCACAAGCAGCATCTCTGCTGCCATGTAGGGAATGAAGTCAGGGAACCAATTCAGGATGTAGTTAATCTACCACAGAACAATTTGAGCCCCTTATCAGGCTTGTGGCAGCGGCAGAACAGGGAGAGAAAGAACAGCACAGTGCCGTGCAGTGGCTAGTAGCTGCTGCTGAATGGCTTGTGGGACTGTGTACTCTCTTTTCCCTAGTGGGAATGCGAACAGCATCAAAACCTTAACCAAAATAGTTCCTAGTTTCTCCTTTCAAGTGTAGATTGCGAACCTGGTATTTTCACTGTGTCTGTAGAGCCTCCCCAAAGAAAGGAGAAGAGGCAGCTGAGAAGAGCAGATGTGTTCTTGTGATGACTTTACTTGTGACCCACGTGGCAAGCTTTTCTTGTGTGGCTGCTAACACTGAAAGTGTTTGGCTCCATGCATACTTTTTCTGCTTGAAATTAAACTTGTGAAGAGTTTTAAGTGCAACTGGAGAAAGGCACTATTACCAGGATAAGTACATTTACAAAGGGAGTAATTTAAGTGTTGCAGATTGCTACCACATCTTGCCTTGCAACACTTGGACCTGCATCATTATATATATCACCTTATAACCTAACCTCTTGTCAGCCCATGTAACACTGAGTGGTTCCTTAGAAAACAAGACAAATAAAAATGGTGTGTGGGGTTTTTTAAGTTTTTTGAGCATCATCTCGAGGAGATTCCTGCTGTGACTTTGATGTAATTCACACATATAGGGAGAATGTCCTGCTTTGCTGATCCCTCTCCCAAAAGTGGTATTCAGAGAGCTTCCAAGTTGCCCTTCTGAGATGTGCTTTTGGCTTTCAAAACAAACCATGTATTGAATCGTGCTGCTTCATTTGAAGAGTTGCACTGTAGGAGAACTGCCAGTGTGCAATGATGCCCTCATCCTGACTGTATCAGAAGCCTAGTAGGGACCTAGTAGGCAGGGGACTTCAGGCAGTGACCTTGGCATGCTAATGGCTTGCTTGTTGATGGCTAAGGCAGGATGAGAGACAGCAAATATTTAGAATAAGCAAAGCTTTCTTTTTTTTTCCACATTTAAGAAAATGCTACAGAAGAGAACAGGCTTTTTAACAACTGTTGTTAATATTTTTTTGAAGAGTGATGGTATCTTTCCACCTGAACTGCCCTATGATTCCCCTAAAACAGCTGAGACCCTGAAGAACTGTTTGGCTGTCAGCGAGGCTGTGACATAAAGTCTCTGGCTGGAGGGGGGAAAAAAACCAAAGCATTTCTGCTTTTCCATCTTCTGTGTGGCACATGAGGCCTCCCCAGGCTCTTGCAGATGGACCTCAGTGCTATGAACTCCTGTAGAGAAAAAACTCTGCCCTGTATCAGATGCAGCCACAATCCTGTTGCCAGGCATTACAGAAGCAGCAAAAGACAAGTGTGTGGGATTGTTGTGCTCATTTCGTTTGTTCAGGCTCAAACTGACACAAATCAGTTTGATTTTCTTCTTCCTGTGCTCCATACAGATTGCAATGTCACAGCGCAGCCACTCTGTATAGTAGGAACCTCACAATAACCAGATTTTAACATAGTTACTAATTCTTTTGAAGGAGGCAGTGCTAGCAGTTATAAACTAGACTAGACATTGGTAAGAACTTACAAAATAATTACAGGCTTCCTGAACTAATACGGTGTGAGTAATTACAGGTTTTAAAACGTTGTTATGAGCTGGAGTTTATACCGAAACTTCATCCTGCTCTTTGAAACCAGAATACAGAACTCTCACCATGCCACAGCCAATGCTTGTCCTTCTCCACAGAAGAACGTAGCCTCGCTTTATTGTACAGCAAATGTTCTGTGGTACATTATTTAAATTAGCATATAATAGAAACCTAATTGCCCACTAGGGCCCACAGCTTTAGCTGGTGTAGATCAATGTGCTTCCACTGAAGTCAGTGTAGCAGTGTTGATTTTCACCCCTGGAGGATCTGGCTCAGCAGCTTGTTTCTATTCCAGGCATTGTTAAAGGAGATAGTGCGTTTAGAATATTAAACCGTGGCATTGTCAGAGATAGCCCGCTCAATTTATGTGCGAGTGAAGAGAAATAAAGAGGTAAAACTATTATTTTTATCTGAGGATTTCAATTTGCAGTGTCAGTTATTCACAGTGACTGATCTGGTACAACGGGGAAATCATAAACGTTGGGGTCATCTTGTTGTGGTTTTAATTTCCTACGTCTGTAGTTATCTAATCCTCTCAGTGTGAGTGAGCATGATTAGTATTTACTTCTGTGTTCCAGTGCCCTGAGCCAGGTCCTGTGCTAAATCCTGACTGACTCTCCTACTTCACTGACGTTAACTTACACTGCAATAATTTCGGTAAAAACTGAAACTTCATGTCTGAAGCCCCTGAACATGTTTCTTCTATGTGGATTCTGCCCGGATGTTAAGGTTTGCAGTGAATTTGTTGGTATTTTGAAGTGGTTTTGGATTTTTTTGTAGCAGTGTTTTCTGAAACAAGGATTTGGAACGAAACTGCCTGCTTGATTGGGACACAACCAGGAGCACTGTTACAGCTGTACAACTGGTTCGTAAGTTGCTACAGTAAGAACAACAGCTGTCTCTCTCCCTGGAGAGTCGAGTACCAAAATGAATAATAGTTCTTCACTTTATCAAGTGGCTTTTACAATAATTTGAAATGCTTGGTTCAAGACGCTTATTTTACTTATGAATGCTCCATTCAGGAACAGAGAAACTTCAGTTCTGAGCCGAGCCAACAATCCTTCTTTGTTGAAGTTATTTCCTCCCGTTTTGCTGCCATTATTCACAGACCTCTGGCTGCTCCCCCCACTTACCTCTGCTTCCATTTGTCCCCTGGTAGCTCTCGATAATCACAGCTATTCTTCTGCGAGTAGGAATGTGGGAGTTCTGGTCAAACATTTTGGTTCTTTATCAAGGGCAGTGTGGCAATGGACTGCATATGAGTGGTTTGAAACAGTACAGTGTTAAAGCCCTCAACAGTTTGAGTTGTCTGGTGTCCTTGTCTCTCTTCTGGCATATGCAGAATAGAAGTGTGGAAAGAAACAGCATCAGGAGCGATGAGTAAAGGCTGTTGTGAAAGGGTTTAGTGATTATCAGCTTCATTCTCAGTAAAGTACAGCACGGCTTCATTCAGCTCTCATTCTGAGGTATTGGTTGTTGTTGTTTTTTGTCCTGACAAAGTGGTGAAGCGTAGGTCAGCAAATGGTTTTTGTTATCTTTGGATAAGATGATTACAGTAATACAGGTGCTGTTCCTATTATTTTCTCCTAACCTTTATCAAACCTCCTTTGTTTTAGGAAACGCAGATCAAATCCTTTCACTTCCTGCCTGCCTGCCATTGTCTCTTGGCCTTTAGGACCTTGTGTTGACCGTATGAAGCAAGTTGGTTCTTCTCTTGCAATCTCTCAAAAACATTTAACAACTGATTATGCCATTTTGTTCTGATAATTGCCTGTTCACACTTACATTCTGCACAGTGTGTGTATTCTGCCTGGTTCTCTGGGGCATAGGATTGTCTCCTCCTTCACGGTACTTCCATACCTGTTTGAAAAAGATGTCAGCATTCTGTTTTTTTGGGGCATCATTTTGAAATTTCAGTTTATTTTTTTTAATAAGTGTATAGATAAAGTATTAAGGCAATCATATGGACATTGATGATAAGGCAGTGCTTCAGGTTCCTTTGTTTTCAGTACTATGTTTTTCAGCCTTGATATGTTTTTATGGTTCTTTTCTTTCTGCTTAAAATCATGGGAACATTAAACATATACGGCCATATTTATGTAATATGAATCATCATCTCTTGAGGTAAGGCTACTGTCTTACATGTGTGAGAATAACAATGTAATGTAATTTTAGAATCTGAAGGCCAGCTGGCACAACACTGAGGATGGTAGCTTCCCCGAGCAGTTAATCGTGTTAGGTAACTCATGATGCAAACTGTCGTGCTCTCTAGAGTATGTGAGCCTCTTACCTGGGTAAGTTAGAAGAAAAGCTGAATGAATTCTGAGCGCTGCAAAATATGCTGCAACTATACGGCAGAAGATCAGCTGATAGTACTCTGCTTGTATCACTTTACTCCCCAGCGAGGTCGGGGTAGTAAAGCTATTATGTGCGGGGCTTTTTGCTTTTTTGTTAGGAAGAAGCAGGATTGCTAAGATAATGGGTGAAGGCACTGGAGCATTCATGGCAGTAATTTCTAAAAGTTGGAGATAAATAGGCAGGCAAAGTTGAAGACTTATCGGGGTGGGGATATTAGCATTTTGAATACTCTCTGCACAGATGCAGTTATCATTTAATTGACTTTACCTTAGGGAACACTAGAAAATCACTGCACAGCCATAAAGGAAAAGCTTTTGCAGAGTCCATAAGGGCTCTGTTCTGCTGTACAAGCAACTGAAGCTGTTACACTAATGGAGTCGCAACAGGGAGGGAGAAAGCCTGCCTCTGATCTGTTGCTACACGAGCTCGGACATGACAACCTGTATCTTGTCCTTCCTTTACACCTATCCTCATGAGTAACTTCATCAGCTTGGATCACAGCTGTCACCTTGCTTCTCTTTTGATGCAAGGAGAGAAAGTTAGCATCTTTGTGAGGGAAGGGGGCCTGTTGCCTCCAGGGGCTGCTGGTCTGCTCCCAGACCAGTCCAGTCCCCACAAGCTGCCATTTAAGCCCAAGGCCCAGCTCATCACCAACAGCGTGTTGCAGAGGTCGGTCCTTAGGTCTGTCTGCCATGCACAGCACTCCTGGCTGGCAGTCTGGGCTTGCTCTGCTGCTCTTTTCGTGGCATTTTTAAGACAGAGGGGAATTCTGCGTTCAGGGCTGCAGCAATTTGTGCTACAAATTGGATTGTAATTGCCTGCTCCCCTGAGAGGTGCATGCGATGTGCAGCATGCCCGTTTACCCGCTGCACACATGGCTGGTGACAGGGCTCCCAGCTGCCGAGCTGTCCCGCTTGGCAGGAAGCAGTGAGGGCAGGCAGGACTCGTGGATCGGAGGGGAGAGCATTCATAGCCACCGTTCTCGTGTCCTGTGTGCCGTCTGCGGAGCCAAAGGAGCAATGTGGGAATGAGAAGGTGACCGATTCGGATTTTTCCCTAAACGTGGTTTTCAGTCTGGTGCCTGGAACAAAGGGGGTTACTTTGAATTTTAAATGATGTTCGTGTAGAAAAAGAATGGACTGTGTAGTATTTAGTGAGGCTCCAGTTAGACCTTGCATTTGCTGTATTTTCAAAGGGCTGTCTGGAGGTGCAGAACAGTATTGTGCTTGTATGAATACAGAGTAAATTCTTAGGAGGTGCTTTACTAGACTGAGGCGGGTGTTTGTTGTCTGAGCATTGCTGGTCTCTCACCTTGCTGGTTTGCTGAAATTCTCCCCTCATCAGGCCTGCACAGCAAATGACACTGAAACCCCCAGTTCAATGGGAACTTTTCATACAGAATTGTTGCTTGTTTCGTTTGTACTCATTATTTTTAAATTTGCTACCTAAGCATGTTAGGGTTTTATTGGCATTATTCCTTCAGCAGCAACATCAGTTACCCAGGCATTGTTTAAAGCTTATTTTTTTGCATTTCTTAGTGAGATTTGGCTTAAAGCAAAATCAGTAGAGGGAAAAGAATTAGTAAATCAAACCCTTCCTTTCCCTTTCGAACCTCTAGTTTTTCCACCCTCAAGTAAGTATGTGAAAGGAGTTTAACAACTTTAAATTGGATTTTGGAATGTCAGATGACTCTAATAGCCTTTATACACAAATAACAACAGAAGAGCTGATTATTATTTCTGGGCTCCGCGATGCACTTATGTAATCATTAATCTTGGCACTTCTTTATCTCCAGCAGATTAGGAGGCCTCTGTCATTTTGAAGACTGCCATTAAGTAGACTTTGTTAGTGTTTAAATATGTGAAGCTTAACTGTAAGCTTCCTTAATGTATATGATGGAGTTATCCTGTGCACAGAGCATTCTAATAGAGCTGTTGTAATAAGTTTTAGTCGCATATTTGCTGCCACAGAGTCTGAACTGAGACATGTTTTAATGTAAAACAGCAGGTACACAGCATCTGAGGACACTTCAAATGCTTTTTAAGTTTGAAGCATTAAAAGCAGCAAACAAACTTGCTGTATCTTCTACCTTTCAGTTTGTTTTGTCACAGAGAGGCAGGAAATTAAACGCTATGGAATGAATAAGTAAAAGAGGGTTTTAATGAAGGCCATAGCACCTAATTAATTGTGGCAATGGAAGATCTTACACTAGGCCCTTTCTTTCCACAAGCTTGTAATTTTCAAAAACATTTTTGTGGGCAAGTACTTTTTTTTTTTTTTCCTTCTATCATCTATGTCAGAGAATGAAGATGGTTTTCAAACAGAGGATGGTTTATGCAGACATGATAAGGAGATAAGAACCACAGAGCCAAAGCCAAGGCAGGGAAGATGCCATGAATGCACTTGGAAGGGGACAGCACCGTAATGGAAGGTTTAAAGAACATATTGAAAACTAAACTTTCCCTAGCAGGAATGTTTTTGAGACTGTTCTGTAGACTGGATTTATTTTGCTGTAAAACCTCAACCTATCAAATTTCCATCTCCTCTGATACGATCCTTGACATCATCCCTCCTGGTCTAGCTTATGGGAGCAGTTCATAGCATGTCTTCGTGTGAAGGGGGAGAGAAATGTGTGCCCAACAGCAAACAGGCAGGGCAGGCTGCCCCCCAGCAGCTTCCCTCAGTTCCCAACAGACGGGCAGTGCTGGCCCTCCTTCATGAAAATGAGGGACCACCAAGAAACTTTCATGCAAGTCAATGAAGCACTGCTAAAAGTAGTTTCATTCATCTGAGGGGAACTCGCAGAGGAGCTGTGAGAAGGCAAGACAGCACATACACACTAAAAACAGGAGTGATGAACAGCATCTATAGTTTTGGGTTTTTTTTTTTAAAAAAAGCATTCCCGTGTCAGCTAGGATAACACTGAGCAGACCTCAGAAGTCCTTTTTGTGAGGTTTTGAGGGATTCTGGTTTGGGCTTCAGTAGGTGAGCTTCTGGTAGCCAGGTACTGCAGAACTTCAAAGGATTTGCAGAATGAGTGCTCAGTATTGACTGCTATCTGAAACCAGACAGGAGGCTTTGGAGGGCGTTAAAAATGAGCACATGCAGCTGAAGGCTTTTTGCTGTTCGGAGTTCTGAAGTTGGTTTTGGTTGTTATTGTTCATCTCTTAGATGAATCATCAGAAAATGAAAATTTAAACTAGACATTTAGAGCACACCTTTGTGAGAAACTAATGATTCCACTTGGCATACAGCATCAAAGGAAGCCTTTTTAATGACATCAAATTTGTGTATAGCCAAAAAGAAAACAAAAATCTTAAAAATGCAAATGCAGTCTCTTCAGAATGATGGAGCTTTTCTAGTTTGGATGAAATGTTTTTTGCTGCTACTTTTTCTTCTAGAAGTACATTCAGCTTTTGAGTGTTTTTTACATCAAAGTACATCTCTTTTGCGAGGAAGTGGCTTCTTTACCAGCCGCATTTGTTTGGTTTTAACTTAATGATACGAAATGCTATTTCTCAATACACATACAGTGATACATCCTGCAATTTATGCAGAGGCCAAACCCTTAATAAAATTTATGCAGACTGGCGAAATGGCAGGACAACTGTGAATCATGACAAAACTCTTTGTTTAAAGGGATACTTACTTTACTGGGAAGGGAATGTCTTGCTGTACCTTCTAGATGCTTTCCGTATTCCATTTTCCAAACTGAGTATTGCTCTCTCTGAGTCAATAACTATTCAACTGCAATATGGCTTGGTTGAATAGTGAGTGTAACAGAAATCTCAGGCACTGTGATGGAGAACAGGTAGAGGTGATGCTAACCAGTGACAACCTGCCTGGGACCTCGTAGCAGCATTCAGGAATTACTGACTGATCTGAGAGCTTTGTGCATATGTGTAAAGAATGAAAATGCAGCATGGCCTACAGTCAGATTGAGCCTCATTGACCTAATGTTTCTTTAGCCTTTCAGGAACCTGTCATCGTGTTAATGGAAATTGTTATAATTTTGACACTGCGTTGCAAGTGAAATGAAATGCCTCCCCCCCCCCTTACCATTGTTCCTAAAAGTTAGTAAAAGATCTTTCCTTAGTAAATGTTAGTGCAATTTAGCTAGCAACTAATTAAATCTCATAATTTGTCAGGCGGTGTAACTATATGCCTTTTAATAGGGACTGAAATGACCACATTCAAAGTATTGATCATTTCAGACTGTTTTGAAACCGAGGAAAAATAATCCAGGTAAGGGCTACTGTGCTGGCACACAGCTGTGTTCAGCTGACTTGCTGAACTGTTGCCTAAGATCAGCAAGCAGTTGGTAATTTCTTCTTTCTTTTTGTACAGCACAAAAAAACATGAAGATGCTGCCATGGGTGAGAATCCTGTAAAAAAATAGATACAGTGCGGACTGACATAAACTTGCTTGCTTGCTGCTTACTGAATAAATGCAGCAGCAAATCAGAACAGAAAAAGCATCCAGTGCTGCCAGTTACTCTGGTAATAGCTCACACCTATGTTGTTGCTAAAATGTGTATTTTGTGTAATTTTGTGGCGAGCAGCCTTTTCTTGCTGTTCAATTAAAACTGCAAGCTTTGTTTTTAGAAGGTTTTTAAAAAATAAGAATATTCAGACAACTGTCAGTGCTGTTTCTGTAGTTTTGTGGCAGTGTTTACATAAGCAGTGCAAAACACTGCAGGTATTTGAAGAACAGTGTTTGTTTGGAGGGTTACTGACTAGTTTCTTGGGTCTTAAGACCAGGATGTAATACTTGGCAGTGCACACCAGTCGCCTAAGATAGCTGTATAGAGATAAGGAACGATTATCCTGATTACGTAGATAGAGAAAATGAGACAAGTACTGCTGTCCCCATTCACACAGCAAATCAGCACTGGTGTGAAGATTATAGTATCTATTTCTTGACAAGCAGTCCAGGGCACTGAATAAAATATATTACATTTCATTAAAGAGAATCACATGATTGCAGTGTCACTGTGTTTTCTTTTGCTGTGAAAACCTGCTGTACTGCATTGCTTTACTTAACAAGAAGTATATTTAGCCTGGTCTTTAAATTAATCATGCTCCAAACCATCTTCGTTGTAGCCAATGCATCTAGTGTTAATTTTCAACCAAAGGAGAAGGGAATAAAATAGTTTTTTACTTATAGGCAACTGAACACCAAGAAAGAAAGTGAAAAGCCAAAATACTGAGGGAAATAATGGCGTTTTATTGATGTGGAACTAATTTCTGATCACACTGAAATAATCAAACCGGTCTTAAAATGCTGTGCTTTGAAATGCATAGAATGTTGCGCAGGAGCTCTATTCCGTTCTTTCTCCATTCTTGTTCTTTCCCATTCATTTTAGATACCAAGTCTTGTTACTTGTGTCAGGTCTAAAGAATGACTCTTGTAAAAAGGCACAAGTTGTGTTCAGAGTTGGTGCTTAGGTTTTTCTTGGTTTTATCTTATCCTCAAAAGAGTTTATATCATTATTATATAATTTGCTACTGTGTTCATCTCCTGGTTGTATCTCAACCATCCGCATGATTCTTATATAAGCTGATGAAAGTAGTAACAAAAATGGAGCTTTCAGAACCTGCTTGATTTCGCAAGCTCAGATTTTACTTGTATGCCCCGTGAAGTAATGAGAGGCTTTCCAAAAAACTGGTATTCCTTGTTTCTGGACAGCAGAACAGGCCCAGATGGGGCAGTCCTGATTTTTTTAAGCCACGATGGGTCATTCACTGCTTTGCCATTATATCCTGCTCTGTGGTATGGTTTCATAATGTGCTCGTAGTCCCAAGCTAGAATGATCTCTACCTGTCATTTCTTCAACAGGGGAAATCAAATGATCTAGTTTTCAAATCAAGTCTGCAAATCAGATTGCTAGTCTTTTTTCATCAAAAACAGAAGGAAAAAAAAATAGATCTTTCAGTTGCTTGGTGATAGAAATGTTGAGATAACAAGTTGGATTTTGGGGTCAAAAAAGGATGACAGTATTTCTGGATGGATAAAGTCAAGACTGTGGAGAGAGATAAGATTATAACACAGTACAGGAGGAAAATAAAAATCATTTTAAGTTGCACACACGAGTGAGGGAGCAGACATTCTCTCCCTGATTTCCTCTAAGAAGTTTTTAGCATGTTTGTGTTTCTACATAGTTGCAGAAGTCTTAAATTTTGTGTTGGAAACTTCCTTTTGTTTTAATTGTTCATTATAGAATGCTAATTAACTATAGGTTAAGAATATTTTGATGGTCTATTAAAGTTTTTCTCCAGAGTTTTTCATTTTAATGTAACATTAATAATGCAGAGATCTCACCACAACAACTTCACAGAAATAGCTGTGCTTATTAGAGATTCTAAGCTATTTTCCATAGAACCTCCTGTCATTATGTGTTCAGCTGTCTTTGTTGAAGCCCATGCTGAATGTAATAGCAAGTATTTAGGCTTTTCCATTTAAAACGCTCAAGTAAAATCTCTACGTTTGGAGTAGAACAATAAGCAAAAGTGTAAATGACCCTAGTGTAAGAACATGAGCTCTTACAGCACTGTCCCCTTGACGTGTCCAGATCAGTAACAAAGGTTGAAAGAATTTAGACTTATTCCTAAAAGTTAGTCTTACAAGCCCCATGGGGCTCATGTTGTTGTTCCATACTATTTATCGTGCATCTCGTTTAATACTTTTTGAAGCAGAATGTTTTTAGCATTATGGAGTGCTGCACACTATCAATTGACCTACTAAGTAGGGATCCAGCTGTGTTCAGGCCCAAAGATCTAGCCTTGGCATTGCAGCATTTCTGCCTTGTGTGTTTGAGGTGTTGCTCATACTTTACTTTTAATTAGTACTTTGGCCATGTTCATTTCTGCTCCACCCATCACACCCACAGACTTCAAAGGACTCATACCAGTATAACCCCTCTGTTTATTTCATTTTATTATTAGCGTGATTTCCTAAGGAAACGAGGCTTAGAGAGGTTGTTGTGTTTGTCTGGTTTTCTGCCCATCACCCCAGTCTTCCTCATTTCCAAAACAATTCTGAACCTCTGGTAAGCTGGAGAGAATTGGCAATTCCAGAGGGGTGCTCCTGCAAGTTTTATGACAATTGAAGAAAGATAGCCTAGTAATAATCCCCTGAGAGAAGCTGTACAGCTGAGAAAGCCACTGTGATTTTAACCTTACTAGACACTAGAAAATCCAAACATGAGACGCAGATTGCTAGGATAGCAGGATTTTTAATTTCTTCACAGGAATGACTTATTACTAGCTACACCACCACTGTATCCAGCAGTCCTGCTCATGGCCAGAATGCCATCACATGGAGGATTACACATAGAATAAACAGACCTTTCATGCAAGGAACAGACCAAAAAAAGAAATAGAGTTTGTCTCCATCAGCTATAGATCAAAACAGTGTTCTAAAAGTGCCTCAGACATCTACCAACCAGATGTCAGCCTCAGAAGTACACAGGCTTTAAATATTTTAATATATATGAGTGGACAGATGGCCACTTAGCATAACGTATTAATGGAATGGGCAGAGCTGTGCTGCCACTAGCTTTTAGTTTAGTGGAACTGCAGTGTTTGTAAGCTGCAGGTGTTCAGAGGCAAGTAATTTGCAGCCAGCTCAAATTACTTAGGGTACATGACAGGGCAAATTATTTAGGTAATGAAGCTGAAAATGCAGGAAGATTAGAATATTATATAGTAAAATCATTCCTTGTTAATTCAGTTTGTGATCAGATATTATGTTGCTTTAAATACCACATTACATGCAGTACCCTTGTTTGAGTCAATGAATATGTATGAATATGTCAGTGAATATGTATGCCTCCTAATTTAATCAATATACTTACAAACAGCACTAGCAATGTCGTCTGGCACAGACTGCATCTCTTTAGAAGCAAGTTAGCCCAATTTGTGCATGTATCGTATTTTGTTCAGAGCCCTTCTGAATTAGCTGCAAAGTTCTGCATGCTCTCTGAAGCGAGAGCTGTGTAAGCCACATTCAGGAAAGGCAATTTAAATTTTCTTGAAGCACAAGAAGGGATAATTATTCAAGCAGTACCTCAAGACTCAGGAGATCCCAACTCCTGTCCTGGCTGCACGCCACATCTAGCCTTGAGCAAAGCGTTCAGTTCAGCCAGCAGTGGTGCTTTCACCATCTGAGAAGGATGCTCAGTGCCCAAACAGCTTTTAAGAATTAAAGTCCAGTCTGACAGACTGGACCTTCAGTCTTAACTGAGTGATAAAAGAGGACATACACCTGGAATTTCTTCGTATTGTATCTGGAGAGCTGAAAGGCGGGAGCCAACAGGGGGCACTCTTACGTGAACGGTGTCAGAGTACAGAGCTGATAGGCCCTGTACGTACTGCAGATGGGAAAAGGAGCACTGCCTACATGAATTTTCCTTCCAGAAAATGCTGTTTTTAACTCAGAAGACAGAAGCAGAATTAGTAAGAGGCAGAAGGGTGCACCTAACTTTCACATTCTAAAAGTTAGGCTTGTAATTTAGTTATCAGTAAATTACTTCTGGTGATTGAAGAGGAGGCATCTCCACTTAGGGGTTCATTTCGCTTCTCCTGTATGGGATGAATCATGCCCCTTCTCTCGCTTTCTCTATCTTGCTTCCTCCCATTCTTTTTCTTTCTCCCTTCCTCATGACTCTATCAGCAGCCAACACAATGATGTGAGCTAATTACCTGACCTTCAAGATAGCTCAGGTCAACTAGGTGAATCTCACCTGACATGAAAGAATGGGACCAATCTTTGCTTGCACTGAAGAGTCTTTCCCAGGAAATCAAACCTGAGGTTTCATACTTGTTCTGAAGTGGTATATATATATATAAATTCCTAGACAAATATTTCACCAGAAACAAACATACCATTCAGACACCTTAATTAGGTGTCTGAAAAGTGTTTTCCTCCAGATGAACTGATAATATGTTTTCCTGTGTTGAGGCTCAGTGTGTTTCTACTTAAATGTCAGAACTGGGGAGAAAGATGCTCCCTGCTTTACCTGGCTGTGCGGTGCCCTGTCCTGACTGAAGTCTGCCCAAGCAGTCAGAAAGTCAGAAAGGAAGGAACTGTTACGATGAACTCATACAGAACATTTCCTTCTCAATGCAGAATTAGTTTTCCTGCTATTGCTCAAGCCAGAGAAATAGCAAAGCAGCATTTCATGATGTGATAATTAGTAAAAAGGGAGAGGCTATCTGGAAGGGTTGGTTGGGGATAGACTGAAAGTGGCAGGCAAGACCAGGAAGAGAAAGAAGTGAAGCCTGGAGTAGGAAGCAGTAAGGGAAATTCTTCTCTTACAGACATCAACAAAAGATGTTGTTCAGTTCTCCCTCTGGTTGTCTGGTAGGCATGGTCACTAGGAATTAGGTGGAGATAATCGCGTAATTTAAGCATACCAGAGCTACTTAAGAAAATTGCCAGGTAAGGACACAATAGATGAAGGAAGAAAAATGGTCCAGTGGACAAAACATTTTTTCCCTTGCAGTGCTTGGGCTCAAGTTACTGTTTTGTCTGATAATGACCAGACCAAAGAGTCTGCACTCAGTTTTCCTGCTGTAAAATGCAGGCACACAGTTTCACAGCAGAAGGGGGATATATTTCTTGGAGACTACTGGACATGTCCATGGTATTAAAATCATATACATGGAGAGGTCTTAATGGATGTCAGATTCCCTTTACTGTAAGACGAGCTTGCCTGGTGTTTGACATGAGTTCTTAACAATTACTACCTCTGATACTTTACCGCCTTTGGCCCTTATTGGCTACTTGTTTCCCTCAGAAGCTATTTCTCTAACAGTTTGTTTAGTGCTTGAGGTGGGTATTTGTGCTTCAGTTTGTATTTGTTGCTCTTGTTTGGGCTTTTCTTCCTATTCATTACTGCCTTTGGCAGAGGACATCACTGAGAGTTTTGTGGAGCACTGTTATTTCAGGGTGTGAAAGATTCTGAGGCCTTTAATCTAGAAATACAAATGGCATCTGTCACCTGGGTATCTTAGCGGTTTCTAAGCAACCACAAGAGTTTATTTTTTTTCTGCATTTGATATTTAAGAAATAATTTGGTCATGCATGAACCAGAAACAGCCTGAGCACCACCTCTGGAGACAGAAATTGTAAACTGTAATTTAGGCTAATTCTAGTCTAAAACAGGAATTACAGTATTTTATACAGTCTTGGAAAACATACTGTATAAATATATGTAAGCACAGAACAGGTACAATTAATTTGAACTCGGCAGGAAGCTCTAAGAAACTCAGGGAATGTGAGAAACCAAGTTGGAACATATTCTTGACATGTAAAAATATTTCCCACCTGCCTTGTTTGCATAAGAACAAGGTTTTAGCAAGTACATATTTGCATGTCAAAGTTATAAGTGGGGAAAATATTTTCACCCTCATAAGAAAAATGCATAATCTTGGCACAGGCAATTTGCATTTAGTAAGTTTAAAGTATCTAAGTCCTTTCATGCTCTATGGAAAGTGTATGAACTTGTGACAGAGATTCCATTTCAATGAGCTGATTTGCAAAGGCAGCCACATAGAGCAGTAATTGATCTGATGTCTTTCCATGCATTAATTTGTAATACAATTGGTTGTGGCAGTCCCAAGTAATTTATGCTTCTGAGTTTCATCCCACTGTTCTGTATCTCAAAGTGAAACATTAAGTTGTAGCTGTAAATGCTGTGTGCTCTTGAACGCGAGTGCCTTGAAGGTGTAGTAAGCTCTAGGAAATCTGGAATTCTACAATGATTCTGGATTTTGTGTCGCTGCTGAAATGGCCAGTGGTCAGCACATACTGGCAGAGATGGAGACTGTGATTCTGTGTAGATTCTCTTCCAACAATAAATAAAACACCCTGGCAAACGCATTTGGGACTAATTATTGCACCTTTTAGACTATTAGTGATCTAGCTTTAGGCCATGACTTTGAAGGCACGTTACATTCCTTCAGAAATACTCTGCAAATGTCCTGTTGCTTAAGAGACAGGCTTCATGGGTGATTTAGCTAATATGCTGGAGATTGTAGATAAACAAGATCCAATTATATCATACCTCTTCATAATAAGGCAGTAATTATGTATATAAAAGTGAATTGTGAAGAAATATATTGCCATGTAGCTGTTCAGATGAGCTTTATCACTACTACGCTGTCAGTAGAGTTGGAGAAGGCCAGTGATTTCCTGTGGCAGAGCAGAAAAACAATCAGAGATTGAATAGGCATAACTGGGAATCAACAGATCTGTTCCAGAGTCTACCCATGGGATTTTTCTTTGAATCTGAACTTTACATTGCACAGATTTTGAACTTCAGTGAATTTCAGTCTGTTATTCAATCTGGTAATGTGACGTTAATGCTGAGTGTTAAGTGAGGGGGAGGAGTTATACTCCCCTGTCTGCTCATAAAATCTGTTTGTAAACATATGATGCACTACTAATGACAAATGCACGGAACAAATTAATAGAATACACTTTTTTTTTCACCCTTTTATTATTTCACTTCCTGCTTCATGTTGTTTAATGTGTTAGCTGAGAGCAAGGTAATGTGAAAACACCTTTTGGAGGACTGTAAGGCAGAAGTATTTGTTTACTTCACTATCCTAAACAGGCCATTTTAATCTGAGCCTTTTGTTTTCTTGCTGTAAGGAGGGCGTGGGATTCGGTGTCACGAATGCAAAAATATGATGGAAGCAGATGCAAGTGGAGTGGGGTCTTGTACTACAAAAATATTTGGAAAGCTGCTGATATGAAAATACCAGGCAAACAACACCGTAGTCCCTCAACTGTTGGGTACTGCTTTCCTCAGCAGAGCATTTCTGATGCTATTAGATTCTTAGGAACAAATGGGTTTCTTCTACTTAGGTGATCTGTTCACTGCATTTGATGCAGTCTGGACAATATTCTCAAGTAGTGTTTTAGCACAGTCAGTGCAGTGCAGTCTACTGATGGTGTGTTTTGGCCTGACCTGGAGCTGTGGTGTTGTGCTGCAGTGAAGTGAAGCACAGAGAAGTACTAGGAGATTATTCTTGTTATAATAAGATGATTCTTGTTAACAACAAGCAGTTGGTTAGGGATTTAATGACATGTAAAATACAGTGTTTCAAAGAGTGGACATGACTTTTTGAATGCCTTGGTGAGAGTACAGCGAGGCTAAGCTAATGCATTATCTTAGATGTGATTTTATGTGTTGTCACAGTCTGAGTAACCATAAACTGGATGAAATAAAGGCTCTCTGAGGCAATCAAGCATCTTGAGAATGGATTTCAGTTCCTCACAGGAGATTAACTGCACTTCTGATGTTTAATAAATCACACAGCAAGAAACCTAGCTAGAGTTGTATTTGTATTCCTTTTCAGTGTAATCTGGTTCAGGAAAATTAATGTAGCCCAACCCAACACAGTTGCAAGGCAGAAAGTGCATTCTTAGGACTCTGTTATCTACATGGTACGTACGCTCTGTGTGTTTGTGAGAGCACATGCAAGCACAGGTAAAATGTTGACTGTTGGTCTTTGATATTATGAACTAATGCCTTGGTGTGGTGCTATGTAAAAGACACTTGGCTTCCAAAATGACTTCAGTGATGTGCTGCAAACAGAGCTGAAGAGATATTCCTGAGGAGCTGTGATTTCGACATACATACAGAGAGTTTTGTCACACAGTAAACCGAATTACATATGCTGTATTACGTAGCATATCACATATGCTACGTACGTATATGAAATCTAGAAAAAAATAAAGATCAGGGCTTTCCTACTGTGTCTTTCTATGGCATTTTCAGGACTAAGTCATCTCACTTGTTTTCTGTGTTTTGAATAGAATTCTGCTGTGTTTGCACCCCCATTTGCTCTGTGGGAGCTAATATACAAATGCATACTGATTGTTCAATGCAGCTGTTTGCATTTTGGAAATCTTGTGTAAAATACGGTTCTTATTTACCATGGTGCTTCTCTTTTGTGTTGGCCAGTCATGTGAGCTGGATGGCATGATCCAGACTTCTCTGGTAAAGACGTTACATTCATTTTCAAGCAGGGCAAACTTGAAAGTTATCTGCTACAGCCAGAGTTAAGACTGGAAGAAACCATTCCAGTGTCTTCCTAGCTCTTTGGCCAAATTGTGAACTCTCCAACTCTTTTTGGCTTTGAAATGCTGATTCCAGCCTTCTTGTGGGTTCTTAAACACCTTCTCAAATGACCCATTTTAATAACCCAAAAGCTATTATATAATGAGCAGCCATAATTTAGTCCAAAGCTCCAGGGGACCCTCGGAGTTCAGCAATGAATAGTTAATGCAGTATAATGTTTAGCAGGTTATTAGTTTTCACTGTACAAATGCTGATCAGGGAATGCTTTTATAAGGTGTTTAAAAGAAAATGTAATTAACTGGTTGTGTGCTTCTGTTGCAGCTCAAATTGAAATTATTCCATGCAAGATCTGTGGAGACAAATCATCAGGAATCCATTATGGTGTCATTACATGTGAAGGCTGCAAGGTAAGGGTCTAAAAAAATAAGTTTTGAAACAGTGTTTGGCCTTTGCATAGTGATTATTTTCCTTCCTTTTTTAAAGAGCAACTATTACTTGGAAGTTGAATCAGTAGATTTCATTTCAAAGAATATGAAATCAGTTGGTGAGTCTGAAGGACTGTTTTCATTTGGGTTTTAAGAGGCATTCTTGTGACACACCTTCTCCCCAGAGACAGGCATAGAAAGTCATGTAGTTTTGCTGCGTGTGCTCTAAGCTGTCTCTCTATGAAGAAGCAGTAAAAGCTGAAGAAGCATAAAAAGATGAACCAGTTCTAGCATATCTCAAATAATCTGTTCTGCAGATGCACTTGAGAGGGAGTTGTGGTTTTCTTGATTCTCCCTCTCCATTTTTTTGTGTTGTAAATTGCTGCGTATCTGTGTTGAAATAGCTATGGTGAGAGCCCTCTGACTTGGTTTTCTTCTGCCACCTGCTACAGTTAAAAATCTATTCTGTTTTGCATGGGAGATGCTGCTGTGCAGATTCCACTTGCTACAGGTGTTGAACATACATGTTCATGCACTGTGAGCAGTGCTTATTTCTTGCAGCATAGCTCATTGTTGTGTTAAGGTTTAAGATTATTTTTTTTTTTCTGGATTTGTACCTTTAGAAACTCTAGTGAAAAAGGATTACATTAGAAGCATGTATGTTCTGTTTAGTTTGTCCCTCACAACCAAGAACTGTATCAGACAGTGCTTGTGTTAGTGCGCAGTGCTGTGAAGCCAATCATTGCTTTTTGTTACTAGTACAGAGTTACAGCACTAGCTTGGCAGTGGTGGTTTGTACAGCTGTGCTGTAGCTTGCTGCTTTCTTTATGCAAGTGTGTGTAGGAGTCCCATGCTGAGAGGTTTTCTACTAATAATCTACATTTCAGAACTTATATTTATGGTAGGTTTTAGTGTGCTCTCCTGACATGCTTGATATTACCTTTAATCTTCAAAGAAGTTAATTCCTTGCTTTCATACAGCAATTTCTTTTTTCTTTTTTTTCTCATGGAAGATTTTAATGTTTTCATTCTCACATTCTCTCAGTCTCATGGAAGTATTGGTAAAAAGGAGGAAGACATCCCCAGAGTGTTAAAATGATCCAGGACTGCACATCATGCCTTTTTGACAGCTGCTGCTATGGAAAAATTTAGGAAATCCACCAAAAGTACATTTGATAATAAAGTTTCTTGCAGTTAGCTCAACATCATTTATCACACGTCAACTTTGCAAACTGGCAGACATTTACAGGGGCAGCTGAGCTGTATGAATAGAGGACCACGAAGTTACATTCAGCGTTCAAGACCCTTTAATCTTTAAATGGTCTGGACCAGTATACCTGAAAGACTGCTTCAAGATCCCTGATGAGCATCACTGTCAACAGACTGAGGTTAGCATAGTGCTAACACTCGTCTGTGCAGAAAACAGGGCTTTCTCAACATGGCTTGTTGCAGAACAGGAACAGTCTGCTGAAGGGAAATGCCAGCTGTATTATCTTTTGCTTCATCTTAATGCATGTCTTTGGCATTGCCTTCTCTTAAGCCCTGTATGTGAGAAAAGCCCCCAACAAAAGCAGCAGGATGACCACAAACAGCAGTAGCAGGAACCATACTCACGGTCACATTAGTTAGCGTGTGAATGGTAAGAGCTCAGCACTGCAGCTTTGAGAGGAATACCTACTGAGAATTTCTCCATCAGAGTGGCTGTGGTTTCCCAGGAAAAATGCAAACATGAGTTATTAGGAGAAGAGTCTTTTCTGTGCCTCCCAACAGCCAGAACAAGAGATGCTAGCTGGTAGTGAGAAATGCATGTGGGATTCCTTACATATTAGAACAAACAGAATTCCTTCAAACTCCATATAAATCGAGCTCTCTGGAGGTGTGTGCAGCCCTTCGTTTGCTCCAGAGTGATCAGCTGGAGCGAAGGGGCAGAAGGGAGGACAAACAAGCAGGTCTGCTCAGCTGAACTGAAGCACACTGAAACCTATTCGAACTTTGAAAGCGGTGTATTGGCGAATAAACATGACAGAATGAAGTTAGGCACTTTCTCCTTCTCTTGCAGTAGCAGAGTAGCCATACAATTTCAAGCAGCGTTTCAAAGCCAGTGGATATCAACTTAGTTATTTCCCTTCTAGGAGGCAAATAAATCTGAAGCTCACTATTCTTTACTGCCAGATCCTGGCAGTAGTGAAAGATAAAGGAGCTCTGGTGGGGGCAAGTCACAGGAAGAGTTTACAAGATAGTGGTCAGAACAGTTAAAGTACCCTAGTGGAGCAGATGAATTTTGTTTGTGCTAAGCACTTGCGCAGTAATGTCAACAAAGTCTCACCCAACAGAACTATTTTGGCTTGTGAAAAAGTTGGCATAACTTGGCTTCTGCCAAATGAGCCAGGTGTTTATTGGTCTGGAGTTTTTTTGTTTTGTTGGTGGTGGTGGTTTTTTGTGTTGTTGTGTTGGTTTTTTTTTCCCTGAAGTGCATTTCCCAGGTTTTCTGTGGCTGTGATCGCTGCAGGTTTGAGCATGCTTACAATTGCTCTTCGTATTATGTTAAACCTTCTTTCATAAAAACTACTGTGTTATGAAGAGCTAGTTCCCAGCCCTACACTGATTCCTGGAGCCAATGTCTTAACCTCAGTAGAGACTGGGTCTATCCACTGTCAGTGAGGTTCTGCACAGATGTACAAACCTATCTGTGTGTATCAGATTGCAGGATCAGGGCCTTAATCATCACAAGGGAACAGCTGTGCTGCTGCCCTCTCAAGCCAGGCCTGTCAGGGATGACCTACAGGCAGCAAAGCAGCAGCAAGGTGGGATTTTTTCAGCTCCCTTAATGTTTTTCATTCCCTTTCAGTGTGAATGTTAATCTCTGTTAATAGCAAACTTAACTTAAATACTACTGTTTAAATACTAATAACTATCAGCAAAATTATTTAAAATAAAAAGCTTCGGCTGTGAGGATTTACTTTGCAAACTTAACCTGTGTCATGAATGGAATCACAGAAAAGCTCTGGTTAAAGTGATTTCTGCTGATTCTGTTTATTGTCCTGCAACATTTTAGCCCTTCCATTTCATATAACAAAGTTTTGAAACCAGTTTTTCTTGCTATATTTCATTTCATGTACTAGAGTTAAAGACTTTTATTGAAGTCAGTTAGTGTTTTTTGGGAAGTTTTAATTTCATACCTTGCTGTGAGATTACTGGCTGTTCTTGTGATGTTATTGGCTGTGTTTTACACAAATGTCACTGAGTACTCCTAACCAATCAACCTATTTATCTGATTTGAATCTGCATTAAAAATAATAACATCCCCACGGTTTTTTCTCCCCTAACTGAAAAATGAAGTTTGTAGCCAAGCTCTATTTTATACTTGAGCTAGGAGAGCTCCTTTGGAGGACTTACGATAAATAAAGAAAATTTTGAAAGATTTCTCTATCTGTCCATTGCTGATATTCAATGTATGTCACAGAATGGAGATGGAAGAGGAGTCATTTAAGACCTAACTTAAAAGCATAGATGAAGAGTGCCTCCCTGTTGCATAAATCAGAAATAACAGTTTATTCCCATATTTAATTTTGAAAACAGTAGTACTCTAGTAGCACTACTGAAAAAACTAAGATCTGTATGGAGCGCTTGTTCAGCTGTCGTAGGAACTCATTTGCTCTGTGTTAGGCACTGTCATGAGAGAGGAGACCCGTCTGTACACAGCCACCCTCATTTATGACACCTGAAGGTTCTGTTCAGTGTTTTCTGCTTCGTATTGGCCTGTTGACCCGTTATCAGACTAATTGATTGATTTATTTAAGTTCTGGCCTCTGGCCATTAACTGTGTGTAGTCCCTCCCTTCTGCTCCCTCGCCCCCTGGCAACAGATATTGTTTGACATGTTGCGAAGAATTAGACAGAACTGAAACAGTTGTACAGATCAGTAGATGCATCTTTCATTAAAATTAGCTCAGTTTTTTTAAGAGAGACATCAACAGCATCTTTGACGCTGCAAGGAGAAATTGATGTCAGAAAACACTTGAATGTTTCAAAAGGGCATAGCAGAGCATTTACTTTGAAACAAATATTTTGTCAGTGAGCTGTCTTCAAAGTTGCAATTGCAGTTGACTTGATTTTTCTGTCAGTGGTGATAGCTCATGCTCAAATGACCCCCGCTTGTATTGGCATGACACCTCTCTTAAATGTGCCTGCGGTTGATCCCAAACCCATCCATGCAGGGCACTGCTGAGCATTTCTCTTATTTTCAAAGATTTATAACTCCTAGCTTCTGTCTCCTGTATCTTTTTAGACATCAGGTGGTGGTGTTCATTGCAAACACAAGGATCATCCCTGTTTGTTACCTCAGAAAGCAATACCTGGTATCATTTCCCGTCTTGCGTTTCTTTTTCCATTGAGACATTCACTTTGTGTAGTAGTTGATTTTTCATTACTGGATGCAGATTGTCACAGTGGTGTTGTAAACATGTACCTCTAATTCATGCTGTTGAAATATTTTCATTTTTTGCCTAGCCAATTTCAAGCAGAACGTCTCTGAAAGTTCATCAGCTGTGTTACAAAAAGGGCTCATAAGCTTTTTATAACCTGATAAACAGAATCTATTACCTGGATTTATTATGTAGGTAGAACTGAATGTTTTTCCCTGTTTTCAGTGGTGCTGTAACTTGGTTAGCAAATACTTTATTAACAGTTCATTAAAAATGTTTTCACAGTTTTCTTTTTGTTGTCATAAAAGGGTTAAAATCCACTGTGAATATTTACATTGCTTACATTTGAAAATATATTTTTTCTGATGCTTCTTTGAAGAAAATTGGATGTAGTTTGCTATAGAAAAACGAACCCTCCCAACTAATTGTTAATTGCTCAGAATATTGCAAAACTTAATGATACGTGGAAGACTTTAAGTATTAGCCATAAATCATGGGATTATGAATAAGTCTTTTTTGTCACAGGCTTGCTTACAGTCATTCCAAAACGTCTGCCATTAGGATGCAGCAAGGCAGCTGTCAGCTGTTTTCTTGTAATTAAACAGCCAATGAGCAGCTAATTAAGACATATGTGTATACAGAAATGGAAGTGGGTATTTTAATGAACTGTAGGAATCAATTCATTAAATGAAAATTTGTCAAAAGACCAAACATGAGATCAGCATTTCAACCCCTGCTGCACTGGAGAGGGAGTCTGTGTGGTGAGATTTGTGACATCAGAGAATCACAACAGGATTTTTCCCCTTGGAAGCAGGAAGCTTAGACACAGACGTCTGTAGTACAGAGCCATTGAACAGTAAAGCTACTGGAACTATTAATAGACTGTGAAAACTGCTATTTACATTTCAAAGTTCTTTTTTAACAAGTTGTTATTCAAACTGACTTGCAGATGAAAAGTTCTTGTGCCCTTTTTTTCCAAACTTGATTTTTTGGCAGCATATGAAAAACCATATATTGTTTTGTATATAAATAGGAGTCTGAAATGTAGAGATGGCTTGTAATCTGCTCTTCACTTCTTCTGGCACGGTGTTAATACAGCAACATAAAAAGGGAGATGGGCAAAGCTCAATGACACCTCATCAAAATCAGCTGCCTCTTCATCCTGACATCAGAAGGCGGCAGGGCTCCACACACTCACAAACACTGATACCAGGGACCTTGGCTCAGCCCATGCCATCAGTCAGACAGCAGTGCAACGTGGTGACATCTTCTAGCGCAGGAACAGTTTTGTTGGTCTGCTTGATCAAGAGGGGTCCGATCTGCCTGTGGCCCATTGTGCAATCGGATGAATGTCAAATGATGGTTGTTATGAACATGCATGCAATTAAGAGTATGTGGCTCTGGCTGGTTTGCATAATGACTGAATGTATACACGTGTACCACACATGCATACACCTCCTCCTTCCTGATGGAAAAATTATAGCAAGCTCTGTGCCTCTGGCAAAAGGGAAAAAATAGCACAACAACACAGTGCAGTGTCTCTCCTCCTAATACAAGAAAAAAAAGCAACTAGTAGGGAAACTGTATTTCCTCACTAAAGGCACCTGTAAGAAGGGGCATCGCCATGTATTTTCAGAATGATGTGAGATACCAAGGACCACCAGAAGGCTAGAAAAATCACAGGTAAATGTCAGCAACATTGAATATTTTTTGTGATTAAAAGCCTTATTTGAATGAAGTTTAACCTTGTTGTTACTGCCATCCCAAATCTCACAGTATTTCTGAGCTCTAGGAGAGTTCAGATTCACTTCTGAGATTTGAGGCAAGCTTTTTCTGCTTTAGGTACTACTGATGTTTTCAGCATGCCCACATAATATTGCATGATTTGTCTTTAAAAGCACTTATGTACATCTCTGATTTGTGAAGTTGAAGCGTTTGTAAAGGCCCCAGTTTCAGGCAGTTCTGCTCTACTGAAAACTCAGCTTCGAGCTGTAACTTAGCTGATATATTGTACACTAAAATGTATTGAGCAGCTGTGCCTCTAGGGAAAATCTGGAAGAAGCAAAAAGCTCAGTATTTTCTCCATTATAATACTAAAAATAATCCTCAGTTTGACAGGAATATTCTTAATAGAAACAGGCCTAATTGGCAATGCAGACAGAGTACAGGTCCCAGTAAAAAGAAAATGGAGAGATAGTTGAGGTTATTGGGCCAGTTTCAGCTTAGATATTGATAAAGCTGACTTACAGGATCTGAGCGGTGGCAGACAATGTAATGCAGTCATTCATCAATGAGCACGTCATTCAGGGCAACCGATGAAGTGTTGAGAGAACTGAATATCTTAAGGGACTGATAATGCAGAGACGCAGAACCTTGATCAGTAAATCATCGCTCATGCTGATACTTAATCCTGTTTTTCCTGTGAATCGCATTGTCCTTGCATGCACTGGAGTGACAGGCTCCACTAAGGATGTGAACAGAACTGGAAATTAAGCTGTCTACTTATCTAAGACCTGGTTCCTCCAGAGGGATCAGTCATGTTGGAAAGGTACCTAGAAATTTTCTTGGTATTTTGGGTTTTCTTTAAGGTGAAGTGCTCAGCACGTGCACTGCTCTCAGTCTCAGTGACTTACCACCTCCCTGCTGACAAACATTAGTTGAAGATCAGATAGAAACCAAGACCTTTTTTTTCCGTTTCACCTTCGACAATTAAAGCTTAACCGATGAAGATTTTTTTCCCTCCTCAAAATATGGAGCATATGGCTTTAACTCAGCATTTTGTCATTTTCCTGTCTACAGGAAATCTGCTAGGTAGCCTCTTACTTGTCATGCAGAAGTCCTTGTTTATTTCACCAAGTGTCTGGACAGAGTGTGCATGTGCTGAGGGACTCCAGAATACGGTCTTTAAATAAACAGAAGATTGGTAAAAGTCCAACTTTAATTAAAGGGTGCCCAGCCTTTCTGAGGAGGTATTTTCTTTGCAGCAATGTTAATTAATCCATTATGTGGCAACATAAAACTAAAATACTGTGCTCACTGATCTCAGATGCCTCTTTAGAATGACTACACCTTCTCAGAATCCTTGTGAAGTAGGTATTACACACACCACCTTATGTTTGGGCACTCCGTGGCGAAAACATGAAATGAACTTCAAAACAAGCAGCTGGCATAGTGATTAATAATGTGCACATTCTGGTGGAGAGAACTAAGTTGTATCTACTGCTCAGCCTTCCAGCCTTCATTTTTCTTTGGAGAAGGGTTTTCCATTCTAGTTGACTCAAAAGGAAAACAAGTACATAGAACTTGTTTCAGCTTCCTCCTTATCCTCTTAGAAATCTGAACCCTGCACTAAGTCGAATGAAAACTCAGTTGTCAGCATTGAACTATTAAAAATATATATATATTATTCTTTATAGAGGGAACTGTTCAGTATCATGTTGTGTATTTTTCAACACGCACATACACTGGTGAGGCTGAACATCAGAGCCTGCTGCTGTCATCTCCAAGAGCAGAAAAGGGTATCAGGTTGAACTAACTAGCTGTTGAATCCTCCCTGTTTTGGATATCCGTGCTGACCAAGAAATGATAAAGAAACCTAGGTTTATAATTATCTCATTTGGAAATAATCAGTGTGCCATACATCACATAGGCTCTATAAAAATCAGTGAAGAAACGCGCAATTTCTCTACGTCATAACACCATTTTATTAATTGTTTCCTACTGTTTACTGGTTTTTGTTTGTTTCCAGGGAAAAAAAAACAACTCTTAACTTCCTTTAGTGACTGTAGTGCACTTGAACTTCACTTTCAGTTAGGTTTGCTACCTCTCAGAGTTTTTATTCGCTCCATTAGTTCACAGCTTCTTGACTTGTACTTTGCAATGCAATCACAGGGCTTTTTCAGAAGGAGTCAGCAAAGCAATGCTACATACTCCTGTCCTCGTCAGAAGAACTGTTTGATTGACCGAACCAGTAGAAACCGCTGCCAACACTGTCGATTACAGAAATGCCTTGCTGTGGGGATGTCTCGAGATGGTAAGCTCTGCTAAAGCCCAGTTAAAATGCAAAAAAAAAGAAGAAAAAAAAAAAAAAGTAAAAGAATACTGAATATACTATGTATTCACCTGAAATAACAAAGGATTTTAAAAGTTACTGTGCATCAAGCTGATTATTGAGATCAGAATGTTTTTTATGTTGAATATTTAGATAAATATCTATAAATCAGGGGACATATGAAGTTCCTGTTGGTTTTCTACTCCTCTGTTGTAGTTCACAGCTAAGTGCTTTGTCTTTGGTCACTTGAAGATGCAGTTTCTATTCTAATGTTAATACTTCCTCTCTGTATTCCTTCCAATTTGTGACATCCTGTAGCTGCAAGTAACATCACTATATTGATAGGGACCAGAACTGTTTTACAATATGCACAGAAGTTGAATGTGTGTAAAATGAATAATGGAAAAAATACAGAGAGAAAATAAGTGAAGTGTTTTTTCAGGCCCATGCTGTGGTTTGCTTTTTTGTCAGGGATAAATTTCTGAAGAAAGTGTGTTCTAGTGCTATTAATATCGAGCTCAAAGTTAAGCCTCGTGTAATGATGAAATCCACCTATCAGTAAAATGGAAGCGCATATAACTCTTATTAGAAATGGATTTGCAGCTGATATCAGTACACCTCCTCCAAAGATGTAATGAAGTTGCCATCACTTCCGCAATTTGAAGGTTTAATTCAAGTGTTCTCACCTGTATCTCACAGCAGTGTTGCATGTTGTATGCATCCATGTGCATTACTCTACACACATGAGGCCCGAGGAAGGAGATAAGTTTTCAGGTTACATTTACATCTTAAATTACATTGTCTTGTTTTTTTATTGGGTTTGAAACTGAAAACCTAAAACTGTTTATAGTACTAGTACTATTAATGACTAATTCCTCAAGTATGTTTGCTTTTCTGTAAAAGCATATAAGGTGGTGGCCATCTTCTTAGACTACGAGGCTTTTACAGCTGACGCTGGTCCCAGAAATCATGTAATGTGTTTTTAGGAACTCTTAGGAATTATGAATACGCAGCTGGTAGTAGTTGAACAGTTCATCTCTCCTCTTTCCTACGTGGGATTTGAATGCTCAAGAGATGTACAGTCAATACAGTGGATATAAAAGGAAATCTTTTAGGCACAGAAGTGGAAAGCTAATGAATTCAGCTAAAACAGTAGCTTCTAATGGTCGTCTTCAGTAGCATGCTAAGTACATGGAAAGAGTACATGATGCTGCTATGTTACCTGTAATCGACAGGAATGATTCTTAGGTCTACCCATTTTGCTGGTTTACATTTTATACTGTGCCCTTCAGTGTAGTATTAAAGACTCAAGATAACTAAAATTCACTACTGGAGTAATAGGAATGAAACGTTTTGTTTTTGCATTTCAGCTGTGAAGTTTGGTCGAATGTCAAAAAAGCAGAGGGACAGCCTGTATGCAGAGGTGCAGAAACATCGAATGCAGCAGCAGCAGCGAGATCATCAGCAGCAGCCAGGAGAGGCAGAACCACTAACACCAACGTACAATATCACCACCAATGGGTTAACAGAGCTACACGACGACCTCAGTAATTACATTGATGGGCATACCCCTGAAGGTAGCAAAGCAGACTCTGCAGTTAGCAGCTTCTACTTAGACATACAACCTTCTCCAGATCAGTCGGGTCTTGATATTAATGGAATCAAACCAGAACCAATATGTGACTACACACCAGCATCGGGCTTCTTCCCTTATTGTTCTTTTACAAATGGGGAGACCTCTCCAACTGTGTCCATGGCAGAATTAGGTAATGAGAGAGAAAAACTTCCATTGTAATTGTCTTGATAGTACCCATTGGATTAAACTGACACATTTAGCCAGGTGATAGCGAGAATGCTGCTTCAAGACAGCTGTGAGCATGTATGGGCATTCTTCTGTGAAGTGCACAATACCCTAATTAATTGTGGTCTATGGTTGAACATGACAGAAATGGACTAAAAGTCACATAAGTTTGTCGTTGATCAGATCTAGCAGTGTTGCTTTAGTTTTCAAGTCATGTAGTAGAATGTTCTGAATACTTACTAACAAGATAATCTGTTGCGCTGAGGAAATGGAATGTTTCTTTATTTGAAGATTTCTTTTAACATTTAATCTTTTTTTATTAGCTCAATTCTGTTTCCTAACGAAAAGTTACATGGGCTGTCTTTTTCTGCACCTTATCTGTACCTGGGAAATGTGGAACCAAAACATCAGTGTAATCGGAGGGCGGCTCACCTTCCCAGAGGCTGAAGAGAATCTAGCTCCAGACTTGAGAACAAATTTCGATGTAGCATGTTTTGACAGCTTCCTAAGATCCGTATAATGGCCACAGTAATTAGCTAGCACATTTTTCTGTAAACCTTTCCCTCAGTGATTATAGGAAGGCTGAATTCCATTACTGTGACTTGTTAGCATCCGGGTCTTAAGTTAGAGAGCACTGTGTCAAGTGGTCATCAGCAAACTGAACCAGGACGTAAGAGAAATGGCTTTAAGATTCTAGTATTTATATAAGCAATCGGCAGTTCAAAACATTTATTTTGTTTAAATGACATTTTTTTACTACATATTTTGTTACGAAAACAACCTAAAAATTGAAAGAATTATCTATTTCAAGATAATGTTGTCTCTTTTGTTGTTGTTTCTTATTAGAGGTAAGTATTTGATGAGAAATTCTGCTTGTTTTAGTTTATGTTCTTTTTGAGAATTTTTGCAGAGGAAGGAACAAGATTTTCCATGTCCTTATGTTGCAGAATGCAGTTTTCTGCAATATTATATGTTGTGACAGCCAAAACATTGCATCTCACTTGAGTTCAGATACCTTCAGTAACAGATGAAGTAAAACCAAAAAGAAAAAAAAATAAGTTAAAAGCTATGCTTTTGTCAGCTTTGTCTCAGTAAGTGATTGTTAATGTTCTCATGGGCATTACTAAAAGATGAACATTAAAACTACGGAGGAAAAGAAAGGCCTTCTCCTTCTTAGACCAGGTATTCAGTGTGGAGCACTAGTGTAAGATACATTTGTCATATTCCTTACCCTTATTTACACAGTGCTTGCATTTAAACCCTATGGAACGTGATTTGGGTGCCCAGCATTGACATTGCCAAAAAGCCTCTGAAGAATGTTTGTCTTCTAGACTGAGGTTTCAATTTAGGAAGGTGGGGCTGTTCAATGAAAGTATTTAAGTGTGTGCTTAAATACAGTCCAGAACTGAGGCTGAGGTTAGTGAATAACATGGTAATATTTTACTTTCTGTATCCTGCAAGGGCACAGGAATAATGCTGTCAGATGCTGACAGTGAGAAAAATAAATGTTTAAGTATACACTGGTAAACAAATATTGCACTGAAATACACCAAAGCTATACACCCATGTTCGTGATCACCAGTCTTACTCAGCTTTCACAAGCAGTGGGACACCACCCACTAGATCAGAGTGCTCAAAACTCCATCCAGCCTGGCCTTGAGCACTTCTAGGGATGGGGCATCCACAGTTTCTTCCTAATATCTAATCTAAACCTATCCTCTTTTAGTTTACAGCCATTACTCCTTGTCCTGTCACTACATTCCTGGATAGAGTCCCTTATCTACCTGTTACCCCCACATTCTTCTCTGCAGGGCTGCTCTCAGCTCCACTCATCACCCAGTCTGAACTGATGTTTTGGGATTGCCCCCACTCAGATGCAGGATCTCGCACTTGTGGCTGTAAGCTTTCCCTTGCAGTGGTGGTCTAATCTGCAGAAGTACCAACTGCAGAGACAAGTCTACTTGTCGTGTGCTAAAATATGAGACAAGACACATACAAAGAGTCAGGGTAGAAAAGTGGAAGACTTTTAAGACTGAATACTAAATCATAGCATAATTCTTAGCCCAGGTTTCAAAGCTGACTTTTTTTTAGTAAAAGCAGCAAGACCACTTACTGAACTGACAGCACTTTGAATGATCCCAGGTTTCACTGAGTTTTGCCTTTATCTCTCAAGCTTTTTGATCTTGCAAGCTTTCTTTGGCACCCACTGCCATCTAGGAAGTAAGTTTGTCCCACATACAGTATTCTTTATTCAAAAATAAATTAAAGTTCACCAGAATATCTTACAGACTCGTGAAAGGATTCTGCTTTGTGTAACTATTAAAATCTCAGAGCTGCATTGAGAGTGTGAGTAAGGTGTGTGTGTACAGAGTGCCCTCTAATGGCTGCACTGGGCTCATTAGGAGCTAGGCAAGGTATGTTAAGATCCAGAATTGTTTTGTTTACTGCAGTGTTAGCAGTTTGCATTGATTTATTTTTAAGGGAAAAAAAAAATCCAGGGAGATATTAAATTAAAGCATTTCTTCTAACACCTAAGCTTTCCTGCAGCTCCCAGTTGCAACTGGAATATGTTCATTTTCTCATGTCTGAAGGTATAGCTTTGCATTTTTAATGTGTGTAACTTTCTGGTCTTTCTTTTAGAACATCTTGCACAGAATATTTCCAAGTCTCACATGGAAACTTGCCAGTACTTGAGAGAGGAGCTACAGCAGATAACATGGCAGACATTTCTCCAGGAAGAAATTGAGAACTATCAGAACAAGGTACAAAAGCATGCCAAACTGTGGCATGCTTTTTTAAAGCATGGTATTTCCATAACACACTGCAAAATTCACTTTTCCACTGCTTTCTGTTCACTGTCAAGAATGTACATTTCTGTGTGTTTTAAAGACAAAAATGAAACAAAAAACCTGCTAGAATCAAGATGAGCAAGGTGGTTGCAATTTGGTTTGTGGTTTTGCATTTATGATTTTAACCATAAATACGGGGAAATGTAAGGCTCTGGAAATGTATTTGTCTGTTATTGATAAAATTGGATAAGAAACTAGAGAATTTTTTTTTTCACTCCAACATGGCATGTGATTTACTGTTGTTACACTGTAATCTCCCTAATCATTCCCACTTCCCCCCTCCCACCCCCAACAACAACAACAACAAACTAGTTTGAAGCACCAGGTTATAATTGTAGAGTCCTTTACAGCTGACCTGTGAAATACTGATCAGTACCAGGACATGCATCAGTCTTACTTTATTTCCATTCCTATCTGGTAGTTGAAAACCTGAATAGGAGCCAGTCAAAAAGCCATTGGCTTGTTTGACACTTTATAATTTTGCATGGTGTATTTTGTTTTGATATTATAAACTCAGAACTCGGATTTCCTCCTTTGGTGCCTGGTTGTATCCCTGATTCATTCTACAGTTGTCACAGTGTTTCAGTTTCACCTGTAGAACAGCAGCAGTGTGCTGCCATGCCTCCAGTAGGTACTACAAGATTTATTCAGTGCTTATATTTCCATTATGCCTTCCATCCACACACTACTGCCAAGTGGCTACTTTTGGAAAACTCTTTTGAGAAGCACTATTAAAGCACCATTCTGAATAGTTTTTTTTTTTCATTTCAACAAAAAAAACCCAAAACATTAACCTTAAGAATATTTTTTTCCACTTGTTAGGTACTCTCATTCTGAATTATTATTAACATCTGAAAAGACCACTAATTGCATGTCTTCTTTGTTGTTAACAAGATGATCTTCATATATGTATACTTCATATGTATCCTTATGAAGACCAGCTTGTTAGATAATTTACATTCAGTACAAAAAAGAGAAGTTGATAGGAAAAATGTGATTATGCACTGCTAGCATAAGTAGATATTTTCTTTTGATGCAGTAAGTAGAATTACCCCTGAAATCACCAGCATCACTATACCTAGATTTTTTTGACTTATGAAATAAAAATACTGCAACCTGGATCTCTCTGCCATCACTGAAGAAGTTTTACATGCTTGCATTTTCACTCATCCTCATGAGGCTTTGTCTTTGAGGTTAACACTACTTTTCTTAAAAGCAGACTGTAGCCAGGACTGCTGAAGAGCATTTGTTCTGCTTAGTTTTTGAACTAAGTCTTATTTTATGAAAATGAGCTTTCCAGACTTTAATTAGTAACTTTTCAATTTTTCTTCTCTCTCAAACAGCAAAGGGAGGTAATGTGGCAATTATGCGCAGTCAAAATAACAGAAGCTATACAGTATGTAGTGGAATTTGCCAAACGCATTGATGGCTTTATGGAACTGTGTCAAAATGATCAAATTGTGCTTTTAAAAGCAGGTATGTGGGTGAATTTTAAGGTCTACTTCTATTAGTTTTGACTGAGGACAGTGTTACCTATATAGAGTGATTATGTATATATATAAGTATATATATACATATGTTGTACAATGATAATTAAAAATAATACAAGAAAAAAACCTTTATGTCTTTGTTTGAAGTAATATGCTTTCTTAGTTTCTCTGGATGCAACACGTTCCATCTAGTGGAAGGTGGCCTTGCTCGTGGCAGGGAGGCTGGAACTTGATGATCTTTATGATCTCTTCCACCTCAAACCATTCTATGATGAGTTCAAGTCTGCATATGAAATTTCTTTGTGAACTATGGGAGCAGTTAAGTGTGAAAGAATGAAAAAGTTGGATTCAATATTTTTTTTTATTTGGCCTATGAATAGTGAATAATATATTTCAAGTTAAAAGTCCAGATTGTTCTACGCAAGGTGCTGTAGAAGGAATGCAGTTTACAAATATTGAACAAAGCTGTCAAAGCTTCATGAGTAAAGATTTAAACAAACTGCTTTGACTTCAGAGACTTCATTATTCAAATAAAAATATTTATTAGCATTAACTAAGTTACTTTAGCAAAAACTAGTAAAGGAGTTTATGGGAAATAATTTCATTATACTATAAAATCAAATTATTCTTTGTTACAGCACAGAAACCTACTGCCCTAGTCAGTCTATGCTGAAGGCAGAGCACTAGGGAATTTTTATCTCACTTATTGCAACTGAAGTCTCTCTACTTAAATAGTCAAACATACATTGTTTCTGTTTTAGGGTCTTTAGAGGTTGTGTTCATCAGAATGTGCCGTGCCTTTGACTCCCAGAACAACACAGTCTACTTTGATGGCAAGTATGCTAGCCCAGAGGTTTTCAAGTCCTTAGGTAAGGAAATACCAAGTGTTGTATTTTAAAACCACACAAAGAAACAATAAGGTAGAAAAGACAGCTGCCTTGAAAAATATAGAGACTGTAGTATTCACATAAAAAAACAGTTGAAAAGTTTGAACTGCTTATTTTGTAAGTAATTGTGCCAGCTCTGTTTGAGGCCAAGCTGATTTCAGGAGTTAGAACACCTTAGCTCCTTGCAATGCAGGACTATTGCTATTGAAATCCAGCACTTTCCTTACTTAGATCAAGGTAGAGCAGTTTGGAGACGCTTGTAAACAACAGAAGCCCAGATGTCTTAACTCATGTAAAGCTTGATGTATCCAGTTGAAAAGGAAGAGAAATTTTAAATTTAATGTTAGATATATTGACATTACTGCTCTGAAGTAATCTGCAAAATCTAGTTCTTTGCAGGTAAAATGCTCTAATTCTTTTTCTTTTTTAATTAAACCATTGTTTACCTTTTTATTTCTTCTTTTCTGCATACTTATGCTAATTTTAAAAGGAAGAGTTCAATTGGGTATAGATTTGGGACGTAAGCCATTCTGGAGGGCAGTGAAAAATGGCAGTAGCAATATGGCAGTAAAGAAAGCCATACAATTACTGAAGTACTCTCTGCCTTTTCAAAACACCTCAAGATATTAGATTAGAAAGAGTATTAAAGTAGAATTGTTTCTACTTAGAAACAATTCAGAGAATGCAGTATCAGATATGGGCTTCTATCTGCTATTAGTTCCAGTGAAATCTAACTTTCAGCTGCTAGCGAGTATGCTCAGAAATTTAAGCTGAGCTGGGGGCTGAGATCTGCAGAGGAGAACCCTATTCCAACAGAGGTTGCAATCCCTTTCAAAGCAAGGCGCAGCTTTTGTGTACTGCATAACAGCATGCGTAACAGCAGCAGTAACCTGACTTACACCTGCGTGAGCAAGAGAATGGATGAAAGGAGGCACAGTTCTTCTTCTGCATGAAAAACTTTCAGACCTTCACTTCTCCTTTTGCTCCTGCATGTACCTTGTATGCCTCTCCCCCCTCCCTCTTCTGTGTGCTCAGTATTCATAAAATTGGCATTTTTCAAGTATACATTTCAAACATCCAGTCCACAGTAACATGAGAAAGTTTCATGGAGAAAGGCAACAAAGCCAAAACAATGTTGAGCTTGAAAATGGTTTGGTTTTCATCTATATTTACCCCAAAAGCCCAGAAAAGATGCAATGCACAAAGCCTTCAAAGTTACTGGTTACCAGGATGTGATAGCTGGGGACTTGTGGGAATGGGGTGAAGTACAAGCATAACTGAGATCTCATCAGTCCTCAAGGGGAAAAGCATTTACCTATTAAGTATTTTACATCCATTTTTCACCTAAATCAGCAACTGTGTAGCTTTGAAGTAAATTTAAACAGTTTGGCATGAGCTGTACCTTCTTTTTGGCAGGTTGTGAAGACTTCATTAGTTTTGTGTTTGAATTTGGAAAAAGTTTATGTTCTATGCACCTGACAGAAGATGAGATAGCTTTGTTTTCTGCATTTGTTTTAATGTCAGCAGGTAAGAGAGAGAGTATTTATTCTAGGCTTCTATGGCAGAGTTCACTTTTATTTTAATGTATTTCTAAATAATGCTACTATCATACAGCGTGAAATGTCCACATCTTTTTGGTCCGGTGTCAGCTCCACTGTTAAGCAGGGTTGCAGTTTTAGCATGGAACAAATGTACTGAGGTGGTTGCATATCATGGTAGCTGAGGTATCTGTCACCTCTGTGAAACCAGGTACCAGGAGTTATGGTGCCAGATGTACAAGAGTCAGCCTGGGTCTGCTATAGCCATGAGTAAAGTAACTTCATCTCAAACAGATTCACACTGTACTCCAGGTACTGGGAAGGTTTATCGGGTTGGGTGAAACAAGATATTAGTGCAGAAATTCAGTTTGTCTCTGAACATAATACCCAAGGAAAAATACAGTTTTAAACCATCATAGGAATAAATGCTGGAGGAATCTGTTAGCAACAGTGAGTTTCACTACATCATAAATTCATTCTCATGCTGTTTGCCATGCTGGAAATATGTTTGCCTTGTCTCTTAGTATTTAAGCCACAGAATCCCTCAGTTCTGCCACAGATGAAGTACTTAATACTTCTTTTCTGCTAGAAGTTTAGGAGCACTTTTTTAATAGCTGAATATTTGCTTCTGATTTTTCTGTATGCCACTGTAGATCTTAGTAAGAAGATCCACTCCAACTGCTTGTTCATTATGTGATCTATGCATTTCTCACTAAAAGGGGGCTAGCTTCATTTTGTAAATATCCTGCATTTTAAAGAACTTATTAGCAAATAATTAATGAATCTTATTCAGATATGCTGCAATCTTCTTATTGAAGGCTTCATAAAAGTAATTTTGAATGCAAGTAATAAATGTGTTCCAAAAGCTATTAATTTTGAAACTCATTTCCTATGTAAAACTGTTGAAGTGGAAGGAAGGTTGCAAGTAGGAAAAATGAATTGGTAACAGACTATTTCCTGATGCATCGTGACTGATGTATGCACTACTAGAGGTGTTAACTTCATTTGTATTTAGATCGTTCATGGCTTCAGGAGAAGGTAAAAATTGAAAAACTCCAACAGAAGATCCAGCTAGCACTTCAGCACGTCCTACAGAAGAACCACCGAGAAGATGGAATTCTAACAAAGGTACAAATCATATTGTGCCATGTCACATATAAGCACGCTTTCTTATGAATAGTGTAAAAGCTTCTGTGCAGCATTTTTTAATTTATAATCCCAGAATTCTTTGTTTGTACTTAGCTGAAATCATTTGCTAAAAATAGGAAAGGGAGAAAGAATGATGTACTCGAATATGGCTGATAAAGGTCTGAAAATATTTTTCATCTTGAACTAAATGAAAAGCCATCAAGGTTTTTATCCTGGTTCCTTAGTAACACCTCTGCCACGCAGAGCACTGTTTCTACTACATGTAAGATTAAATCTTACGAAACCTGTGTCTACATGACAACGAGCTTGTGGTGGCACACAGTACGCAAACTAACCTTGTTTCTCAGTACTTCAGGAGAAGTTCTGCACAAGCCTTTTTCTCAGCAGTTCTAGGTGGCTAGGGAAGAGAAAGAAGATACTACATATTATTATGGTAATCTCAAGTGTCTTCACTTAGGTGTTCAAAATGCAGAGGCAGTGTGAAGGCACTTCCTTACAAATGCAGTTCCTTCTAGAACTCCACACAGCAGGGAAGCTCATGCTTAGTTTCACAACACAGAATTAATTCCACTTAGACTAACTACAATTAGAAGCAGGACAGTACAGCCCAATGTGAAGATCTAGGCTTTCCAGATTGTCCTCATTTCATAGCTCGTATAATTATTTTCCCAGCATATGCTTTGGATTTCTTTGCTAGAAGGAGGTTTCTTCCAGGTGCTTTGATACAAATATGTACTCACTAACTTCAGTGAGCACCCTAGTCCTACTTTTTCAAGGACAGATTGTTCTGATCTGTTTAATACAATTTTATCTTTTGCCTTTATTTGGCATAAGTGAAAATAGCCTAATCACCTGTATTGCAAGTTCTCTCCATAATATAGCGTATTTAAGAATAATCAAGCACACCTTCTTCCAAGAGAATTACTAAGCTGCATGAGTAAAGATTCAGCCATGAAATAGTTCCACATTGATCTGGAGCTTGTGATATCGTTTTCATAGGTAGGGAAGTGATGCATTTTCTTAGAGACCTAAAGAAAAAGTTTTTCACAGATAGCATTAATACATTACTCAGGTTTTTAGTGGCTTCTTTATTTCTTGTGTTTTTTTTTTAATATACCAAACTTAACCATTATTACACATCTGATATGTCACTGTTAAAGCAAACACCTGAAGTGTGCTCAAACTGTTTGAGAAAGTTCTAATCCTGAGCTCAAGATTGGGAGGTTCCATATATGACTGTGTGACTTCTGTTCATTTTTTTACAGTTAATATGCAAAGTGTCTACTTTAAGAGCACTGTGTGGACGACATACAGAAAAGCTTATCGCATTTAAAGCAATATACCCAGACATTGTACGACTTCATTTTCCTCCACTTTACAAGGAGCTGTTCACTTCAGAATTTGAGCCAGCAATGCAAATTGATGGGTAAACGTATCACCTAAGCACTTCTAGAATGTCTGAAGTACAAACATTAAAACAAAAGAAAGGAAAAGATTAAAAAAAAAAAAAGAGAAAAAAAAAGTAAAGAAAACCAAGACACTTTATATGGCCCTGCACAGACCTAGGGAGCCAACACACTGCACATCTCTTGGCGGTCCGGGTCAGGCGAAGGATGGGAAACAATGAAACAAAGTTGAACTTGTTTTTCTCATGCATATGATTTCCATTTTGCCTACAAATATGGACCCTTTTTCTGTCTCAACTTCTCAATCCTTGACCTCTGTTTACACAGACTGAGGGTACTAGTATCAGAAGGTTGCTTTCTCTCGTAGTTCACTGCCCAGACTTCTGACAGAACAATCAATTTGTTGATCAGAACCAGAGAGTCCACCTAGTAATCAGCGACTGGTGTGCATTGCAGAGATTTAAGCATCAGTTTGCACAACTTGCTCATTGTTTCATGAAGGACGATTTTTTTCACCTACCACTGTTTGCCAGTAGACAGAACGGCATGAAAAGGGTCCATAGCAATAGCAACAATAGCATTATAATATATTACAGGGTAAATGGGCATGAAGACTATATATAGCAAAAGAGATATTGTTTATATATTGTTTTAATTAATATAAAATGTAGTTACTGGTATAGCTTTTCTTGTTGAATTGATAAGGCACTTTCATTTTGCACCTTTTTCTTTAAATTAAATGCTAGCGTGTTCATTGTTGTGTTGCATGTGCACCAGAAATTCAAGTTTAACTGAAAAAGGTTTTTGGCAGGTACTGGTACATTGGGAGGTATTTATGCTGCTGTTTTCCATGTTACTTTTAAGGAGAGGCTGGTCATATCCTGAAATGGTTACACAGATTAAAAAAAAAAAAATCTAAATTAAAATCAGACCAACTGTTAATTTAGCAAGTATTTTTCATTTCAAATCTTTCAAATCTGGATGTTTAAAATTACACCCCTAGATTCAGATTTAGGCACAGCAAAAGCCTCATTTTCAAAGGTGCTGAGTTTCTGTGATCAAATTCAGCAATTACAGATCACTTACAGGTAGAATAATGTGTCATCCTTGAAAATCAGGCTAGTAAAGTGCACATCTACCCACCATAAATCCAGATTTGAAGGTATTTACTCAAGTCTGTATCTGCAGTAAAAGTATGTGTGACATGTATGTGGAAAGCCAATTTTTATACATAATGTTACATACTTTTGTACTCTATATTGTAAACAATGCATTCAAAACTCCTAACTCTATCCTATCAAACTTCATAGGTTTAATTCTGTTTTCGGTGAGATCAGAACCCATGTTCTTCAAACATCCAGCAGTTCTATTTAAAGTAGCTGAATGGAGTGCTGACCATTGCTCTGATGATTTACATACATGCACTTTAAAGTTTAACAGATGAGGGAAGACTAATATAAAGTACCGTTCCCTGTAGAGTGCTGTCCCTGAGTAAACTTAGCAAGATTAGAAATTAAACCAAGTTCTGAAGGGAACAGATCCACAGTGAATAATAGCACAAAATAAACTGTGACTGTTTGAGCCAGAGGTTTGTAATTGCTTTGGATGAGATGAGGAAATACAGCCAGGAGGCTCGTAGGCCTGTGTGCCTGCAAGTTTCTGATGAAATATGTTGCAAGGAAAAAATTTTTTAAAATTAAGAGAAGAAAAAAACAATTAAAAAAGAACGTGCTCCACTGCTTTAATTTCTAAAAATAATAAATCTCTTACACGTAGTCACTGAGAAGTAACACTGAACTGAACAGAAGAACAGAAGCACACTGAAGAGTAACTATTTTAGAGGTAGAATTAGGCCAGTAGTCTAAAACAGAAAGTTTTATTCTATGATTTGGAAATTTTACCTTTGGGATCAAATTGAGTCACCGAACCACAGCATCTGTTAAAGTGTTTCATCATAGTGCTTGGTTCTCATCCATTTATATGGTTCAAAATTGAGGAGACGAACACGGCATCTCTACCCTTCAAAGCAGTGTGGCCCTGGAGAATGGCACAGGAGCACCTGCACCTCTGTGAGTACCTGAATGGAGGCACGAGTGGGCTTTGGGAAGCCAGCCTCATGCTGCTCCATCCTGCTGCTGCAAGGAGGCAGCTCACAGCCCCGCACACTGACCGCATTCTCGCTGATAGACTTTTCCTAGAATCATTGTTTACTTTACTGGAGTAGCTGGCATGATACGGTACTCTGATTCCAATACGTGCTCCTATTTTTAAAGCAATCTTTCTAACAAACACATGTTTTCTGAATATGACCAGCCCTAGGTGCTAGTTCTTTAAAGATCAACTAAACTTAATTTCAGTATCAACTAATGAATAATGAGGTAAGATTCGTACTTTTTTAGAGAGTAAGATACAGCTCCTACTTTTGACAATAAGTAGACTACCAGGCAAAATACTTTGGGATTAATTTTCAGTCACATCCTTTGCTTATCTAATCCTGATTAATACTACTTCTTTAGCAGGCCTGTAGATACCAGTGGTTTTGTTTGGTATCTAAATTAGAGTGTTTACACCCATAAGTTATTGACAACACAGAATTTTGGAGTATTTAATAATAAAATACATAACTGTAGGAGGGTTCCACATGGGACCTTAGTTGAAAGCCTGTTGTATCCAGGATTGGCTTGTGACATGATCTTCCATTCCAGGCTGTGCAGCACGTACGTGCTGTCATTTTTGTCAAGGGGAGCTCCTGTGGACTACTAGCACCTTTTACAATCAGGCTGTGTGTACATACCCCAGTAAGTCTGCCTTCCTGAACACAGCTAGCAGCCACTTGGCAAGAGACTATTACTCCTTTCATTTTGCTTGGCATAGAGAGGGGAAAAAGGGGATACAGCATGGCAGACATACTGAAAAGACTGCAGTTGCCTATGAGGCAAAGGGGATGTCAGATAGCCTCAGAGTGGCTGGTCAGAATGGCTGCCATGGAAGAACCTGGTGCAGCAGTGGAAATGCACTCTGCAGAACCTCTGTGACTATGGCCTGATGTCAGACAATCAACACAATATTCAGTTAAAAAAAAACATATTGGAAGTAAGTGGATATTCACACGAGTATTTTCATGATCTGTCCAGCTGACAACAAACAAAAATGCGAGCACAGCTGAAGACAAAGTAGTACATTGCTTTTGAATGATTGCACGCTAGAGTCTGCGAAGAGATTTGCATTGGGTTTTCATCTATCCACTGAGATGTTCCTGGGCTTTCTAGAAAAGAGGTAGTACAGTATATTGTCACTTGAACTACCCTAATATACTTCAACATCTTTAACATTGATTGACTCTTAAAAACGATGGGATTAGGAGAAAAGGAAGGCTGTTCTTAAGTTTGGTTGCTCTTTATTAAAGCTTATCTATCTTAGTATGGATACCAAGATCTCTGTGTGTGTATGTGCACCTGTGTGTGTGAGAGAGAGTACCGTTGTGTGCGCACATGAATATATGTGTGGGGGTGTGTGAGTGGCTGCTTCTAGGCTGGTAAGTGTCAATGGAGAAAAAGAAAATGTATTCAAAATACTTAAGTCAAAAATAGAAGGTGAAAAAAAGATTTATTCTATACAAAGCCTTGTCTGGACCACTTTAGAGAGACTTCTATTTTTTTAACCCTTCTATAAATATTTGATGGCACTTGAAATATTCCTGCAATAAAATGTGATTTGTGTAAACATTAAAAAAAAAAAAAAAGATTTTGTAATGTGAAACAATGAAAGAAAGTAATGTAATTTTTCTAAAAAACAGAAAAAAAAAACAAATGAACGAACTTTGTATTATTTTCTTGATGGAATTTGTCTATTTGTCTTTGGAAAACTTTTTATTTCATTGAATGTGCCATAGTAGAGGTGTGTGTTTCTTTTTCTTTTTCTTTTTCTTTTCATTTTTTACATTGTAGATTTAAGGAATAGCTGTGTTCCGACATTCCAAAATGCAAGATGACATAGCAGTCATGATTAAAAGGTTTGATTAGTAAGCTTCAATCATTGTTGCTTTTTTTGCACATGTTCTTCATTCCTCTACAGTGCAATATGTACATAGAGCACTTGCGGGTGTAACCTTGATCCCTCAGGGAAAAATACATATTTGTACAGGATTTTTTTTTCCTTTTTTTTTTCCTTTTTTTTTTTTTCCTTTTTTTTTTTTTTTCCTTTTTTTTTGCTAAGGAATGTCGATTGAATCACTTGTCTGTTGTTGAGGGGCAGCCAGATAATAATCCTAAACCACTGTCACAAAACTTTGATTGTTTAATAATTTTGTGCCCTTTTATTATTTAAAAAGAAAAATAAAAGTTATTTTCTGACAGTTCTTTGTGCTGATTGGTGAAAAAAAGGGTAAATATATAAGCACCTTATGATTGACTTAACTGTGAATGACAATCCATCTCGTTATCAACAACAGAAGCCCTATCGTTTTGGAGCTGGGGTTAAGAGTCAGAAACTAATGTGCTCAGGGATCTTCTAAAACTCTTCAACAGGGTGGCCAGTACTACTGGTGGGACAAATTATTTAAAAAAAAAAGAAAAAAAAGAAAAAAAAAAGATAAAAAAAAGCGAGTATTTCTTCCTTTCCCTTCTCCCTCTCCCCACAGGCACAAAAAAAAAACTGGACAGATTTCTTTTTTAACCAAATGCTCAATGTGTGCCTCATTCTGTGATGCAGTCTTGCAATATATCTGCTCATTGGTCTTTATTTTGTAAGAAACAGAAATACTCCAAACAATGCAAAGGTTTTACAATTGTAGTTAAAGAAAATTAATGCTGGCCCATTAATAGTTCACAACTGAAACACAATTTAAACAACCTTTGGATGTTTTTATAGCCATTGGAGTGTTCTTCCAAATTAATTTCAATGTTTTGCAGTAGAAAATTGGTTTTCAGTATTTAAATGATTGTCAAACGAAACAAAGCAGTTTATGGTAGTACAATATGACTGGAAAGGCAATTACTAGATTTTGCAATAATGTCATATAAACTATGAGAACAACAGCAGTTTAGACCTCGTCTCACTGTCAAAAAAAAAAGAAAAAAAAAAAAAAGACTGGAAGGAAACGAAAAGACTGAAGTCGTTTTTGTATCTCGTACATCAATTGCAGCAATTTGAAATGATCACAACAGTTGCAAAAAACAGCGAAGTCTAGTAAGCATCTAAGTGCCAAACTGTGTGATTCTGGGAGCCTATCGCAATTAGTCTTGTTCTGTGACTTCACATGCTTTTGAAAATGCGAGTAGGAAAGTAAATAAGCAACTGTGTACAAAATGAGCAAGATTTCAAGACTTCAGTTAGAGAGTGAAATTCTCTAAAAAAGAGTGAAAAACATGGTTTTTTTCTTGCAAAAAATATCAGTTCTCCAGTATCTTAGGTTGAGGTTTTGGATTTTTTTTTCCACTGGATTTGTGGCTTCCATTTGTTTACTTTATGTTGCTAATAATTAGGGAAACCTTTCTCAATATTTCCCAAGCTGACACTCTAGCTTAGCTTGGAATGGCCTTCTAAGGCAGATGTTGCTTAGCAACTATGACTCTTGATTAGTTGGTGTCCTGGTATCATCACTACAAGAAAATCCCCGATACTGTTGACATCTTTCACATACTTGCTGATCAATGAAACATACTGTTAATTTGTGCAGTCTACACATAACGTTGTAGGGGGTGATCCTAACATGACAGTATCTTCTTTTGGGCTCTAAGGATTGACACAGACATTCCCCAGTCTGTACTTGGTGGACAAACAGGTTGCCAGTCCAAGCTGCGTAAACAACGTATGATTTTTTCCTGCAAATTCTTGAAGTCCCCAAGTAGATAAATTTATTAATACAAATGTTAGAAACAGCACTTACTATCCAGTATCCCAAAATAAGAAGCAATTTGCTCTTAGTATTTAGCATGATCTGAAATTCTACCTGTGGTAGCTGATTTAGATTGCAAAGAGGAAGCATCTTTATTTATTTTCCTTAGCTGGAGATCAGTAACTACTCAAAATAGATCTTCATCATAAATGCTAACATTACCTTAAAAGTTGCATTCCGTGAATATATTTGAATTTTAACCTGCTATTTTCTTTTTGCTTAAATATTCCTGTCAGTAAATCATTTGGTGGAAATGAGGGCAAATGTATAAGAATACCAAATACAACGACAACAACAAAAAGTTGAAAATGAGTATTTGTCAAAAAATTGTTGCAGTATGTGCTTTAATCCTAGTACTGTGTGAATAGCTCACTAAACAATGCTAAGTCACTGGACTTGAGGGGAAGAATATCTAACGTGTAGGTTAATATACTGTCTATTTTTGGAACTTTATTCAGGTACTAAATAGAATTTTAACATCAAAATTAAAGCTGTATTCTACCTATTTCATATGTAATGTTGCTGTTTGTCCTCTTTTGTTTTTTTTCTTGCCTTTATCATCGGTAGAATATAGCAATAACTTTATAGCAATAAGTAGGCTATCCAAATAAGAAATAAAACATGATAAAGGCTTCAGATCAGTATCTGTAAGTTTTGTTCTGCCACAATATTCACTTTTTTGTCTTCCCTCATAATCTCATTACTTCTTCAAGCTGAACTTTATGATCAAGTTATTCAACTTGACATGTGACACCACACCTTTTTGTTAACACCTGCATGTTTTCAGTGTTTATTATGTCCTTTGTACACTTGTTTTCCTGTAAGTCAGTGTTTCTCAAGCTTTCTGAAAGCACAGTCCCTCGGGGCTATATTTTTTCATAGGGCTCTATGTGTTGGAACTGACACATGTCATTTTTCTGGGTTAGGCAGTGAGAACCAGCTGGAATTATCGGCTGTCTTTTCTAACAAAGCAACCGAGCTGCTGGTATTGAGTAGTAGTAACTCTATGGCTTCTGCAACAGCCAACTGCCAGCTCTTCCTGCTCCTCCTCGCTGGAAGCTGAGCTGCATGCAGTGAGCAAGACGAGCTCCCTTGTCTGCATGCTTGTCTGCAGTGGTGAACAGAGCCGCTACAGTTGACACAGAACCGAGCTGTGTTTGCCTGACATACAGTTTTGTGATTGTAATCTGAACACTTCAGCAACTTTCAAGCGGTTGTGACTTTCAGTTTGAGAAACACTACCCTAAATTACCCCACAGAGTCTTAATGTAAATGCATAAACTTTACAGGAATTTGCAATCTGTAATGCTATCATATCTAATGCAGAGAATTCATAAGCAATACAGTGAATTTTATTTCACAAAAAGGCATACGTACTGTACACTTTTCTAAATCCAAAATGTTCCTCATTTCTACATTGATTTAGAAACAAGTTACAGAACAGTGGTGAATATTTGAAATATTAGGACATTAACTGGCTGCTTCTATATATGTAACTGTACTGTCTTGCCTGCTCCTTTTCTGGAGACGTGTTTTTGTATTGGACGTTTGGGCCAATGGGAGGCTTCAAGCTACAATGTATTTTCCCAGTTTAAATATATTTAACATATGACAAACCCCAGACAAGGCTTTTTAAAATGTATAAAGAACTGCAGTGTTAGGTGGTTTATTTGCAAACTGTTTTCAATGTTGTCCATTTTTATGGCACCTTTAACAATATTCTTGTTTCCAAAGTACAAAAAAGGTTAAAAAATACTCTAGCCATAACTGAATGTCAAGCAATAAAAACAAATGACTTTTTGTGCATAGATTTAAAAGAAATACAAGTTTTAGACATCTGCATGTAAATGCAATCTCTTGTTTACTGCTTTCTTAAACTTGAGCAACTGATTCCTTATTTTACTACTAATTTAAGGACTTGTAATGGCCTGTAAACATTTTATCTTGCTCTATTCTTTCAACTCTTAACTTTGTCTCTGCTTTGGAGTCATAATATTTAATGTTGTTCTGCTCACCTCTATACAGTTAACTTTTTGCTTTCATTCTGTATAGATAAAGTTATACTATAAACAGCCTACACAGTGCAAATATTTATCTGTTTATCAAATACCACATTATGCTGTATAATATCTGTTTTACTATATAATCTATTTTAGACATAGCTGTTTAGAACTAGAGTGTGCTATTTTTGTGTTTTTCTGATGTGTGGTGCTAGATAAGTTACTTTTGTGAACAAAAGCAAACAAAAACCCCTTTTATTCCTAGACAATACCACCTTTGGGTCTTGTTAATTTCACTGAGTATAACTATATATAAATATATATATATTTGTGTATATATATATATATACACCTACATATGCCCAACAAGTACCTGTATCAGCGTACAAGATTTGGGACATGGTTCTCTCTTTAAATGCATAGTGTCATTATATAAATTATTCTATAGTATATTTAATAAGGAGAAAATTACTTCACCGGTACAGATACTTGATATCAAATGTAGAATTTTTTTCTACATTATTAACATTAATAAAAATGTTCTGTCCAGTTTGTTATCTTTTCGGTTACTAAAGCAGTCTGCCTGTGTTGTATCAGAAAAAAACAAAAGCATCAAATCTACAAGAATAAAGCATTCACCATATGCTGTCTGTCTGAAAGGGAGGTAGTTATTTGGCTGTTCGGAGAATACTATCTGGTTGTGGCATCTGATATTTACTGCTGATGTTCTGATGGGTGCCTTCCTCCCTCTTCACTTTAAATAGGATCTGCACACACTCAAACTGTGGATGTCACTAGGCCATGCCTACATGCTTAACTCCAGTTACTGTAAATAGGAATTTTCTGTAAATCTTCCATGACAGATAGATGGCTAAATTCAGTCCTTGGGTATGCTTTATAAATCACGCATGCATATCTGAGGTCAGCCATTAGCAACTGAAGTTAACTAAGAAGTGGAATTTGCAACATTCTGTCAGGTCTGGGGGTTTTGTTTTTATTTTTCATGTATACCTTAATTTACATAGTCACCTACCCTTAAAATTATTCCTGTCCCCTGTTCCTTTCATTCTATATACTGTTTTCGTGTTAATTCTTAAAAACTGATGGATATCAAATATCTAACTAAGGAGGTAATTAACCTTTTAAATATTTATTAGAATTTTTCTGTAATATTACTGAATTTATAAGATCTTTAGCAAAGATTTTTGAGCAATTTATTAAATACAATTGTTTCTGTTTACTGCACTTTTTGATAATAGAAGGTAGTGAATTTTAAAGCCATGATTCTTGGCTTCCATGCACTGCTTTTATACCCTCAATTCAAGGAATATATATATATAAATAATTTTTTTTAAACAGCAAACATACTGTTGTCCTAAAAATAAAATACAAACTTTACTGCACCGTGGGTATATTTTCATAAGTGGAATGTTTAATTGCAAACACTATCAGGATAATGATAAAAACCTCTTGAAGCTACAATCTTATTTAAATATAAGCCATGACAATTTTATTTTCCCTTGTTGATTTAAGTCACCTTTTGATATTTTAAGAAAGAAAAGGAGTCGCACTTAAATTTGTATTTACTAACTTATGCGTAATGCTAGGAACAAGTTCTTCCTATTATTTTAATTTTAATAGTTTGATATCTTTATGCAAAATCATTTGGTTAACATATTTTCCCTGTTGACTAAATGTTCAACGTAACAAAACCAGAATAAATACTGATTTCAAATACATGTCGGTTTGAGGATTAAGCACATAAACTTCAAAAACCTCGTTGAGTGATATGCTCAGATTTCTGTAAATACACACAACTTTAAATGAAATTATACTGTACATGTAAATGTATGCTGTCTGTTATGTGTACAGTATGTATAAATTCCTTTTCTAGCCACCATAAAATGTAAGCCATCAAGAGGAATACTAAAGTGGTATTGTACTAAACCTTTGCTAATGATCTTTACCCAGTCACTTAACTTTTCACTTTCATGGACCTTTCCAACTCACTCTTATGATAGCCTGCTTATATTCCAGTTTGTTATTTTACTCAGTCCCGATAAAAAAAGTATTTTGATTCATTTTGTAAATATGACTGTAAAAATAAGAGATTTAATGTTGTCTTTTAAATACTCCAATTTTCATTCTAATATGAATGTTGTTATATTGTACTTAGAAACTGTACCTTTAATATTACATTACCTTTATTAAGTGCATTGAACACATCGATTTTAGATGTGCTTTATGTACTGTTATCCTGTAATAAAACTTCAGCTTCTAATGGAAAAATCTGTCTTGCTTTTTTTTTTTTTTTTTTTATTTTTAATTGTTAGTGGCACCTTTTTGTTCTTCTGAATCTTGACTCGTATTAGGTTCAGTCCTTAAGGAATCCACCCTTACAAAATGAGCTGTGACTCTTGGCACATATATCAGTTTTTTGTTAAGTAAATAAAGTAATGTTTGACAGCAGGGAAATGAGAAGATTCCCAAACATCTTTTAAGTTTCCCTTTTGGCCAAGAGTGTAAACATCCTCAGAATTACTTTGGATCAATCCAGTTTCCTTCTCTTTGAAAATGTCATCTTGTTCTACATCAGAGTACGCTGTGTCAAGCGCACAATAGAAGAAATTTATCTTAGAATCTTCGCAGTGAATTTGGAGATGGTGCTCTGGGCTAGATTTAAGAGGATTCAGTTAAAGTTTTAATGTAATTCAGGCATCAAAATTCAGAATTGCAAGCCACCTCTGGTGTGCTAACCACCTAAATGTCAGCAGTACCTTTGGTTTCTATCTTAAGATTTTAAACATGTAAAATTCTACTTAGACTTCTACCAAAAACACTTCATTTTGACAGAGCTTTAACAGCTCAGTATTAATTTGCCCGCAATCCAGAATTAGGTGTTAGCATTCTGCTTTGAAGCCATCACCTACTAATCAAGTCAAAAAAAGTTATGAAAGCCATAGCTTTCCTAGAACTGTAGTGCCATTTGTTCTACAGCAACCTCATGACATAAGCACTAAGACAGTGAAAGTCCAGGTTTAATTTTCTCACCCACGAGAATTGATTCCTCCCCAGTCTCTCAGTTCACAGGAGAGGTCCTAACCTTTGTTAAGTTTGACAACAACTGTTCAGAATGAAACAGAGGAATGAGAGACAAATCAGGGACTCCTCTGCTTGCCAATAAGGAAAGCAGAACCAGAGGTACAATGTGGTGTTTTTGATCCCCAAAGTATGTCACAAAAAAACAGTATGGGTGTGACTGGTAGAGACCTCTGCAGGTCACATCATCTGGAGATCCAATCCCTGCTCAGTCAGGACCATCCTGAGCAGCTTTCTCAGAACCAGGTCCAGGTTCACACTAAACACTGGGCTACAGCTTGATAAATCCTTACTAGATAAAGAGGAGGGGAAGGTTCTGATTTTCCTGATTTCTAAGTATCTCCAAGGAGGAGACTCTATAACTTCTGGATAACCTGTATCAGTGCTAGGTCGGTCACCCTTACAGCAAGAAATTGTTTCCTGATGTTAATGCTTATATCCCAGAAGTACAAAAATCATGTGTAGGAAGTAGATAACTTCAATTGAAAAATGGACAGAATTTAGGAAGATGGTAGACTAAAGTTGGATTTAATGACACGTTCACAAGTTGGGAAAGTCTTCTAATTCTGCTACGTAAACTTCACCATACTTCAGCTCTGAAGATTATTCCTTCTAAGGTTAACTCTGTGACTGGGCTCTGGGTGACTCCAATGGGAGATAATAACCTTTCTGCCCCTGTCTGAGATACACAAACAAAGGAATTGAAATCAGACAGTGTCCTTGCAAGCTAGGTAGAGACTCTCTGGTTGGTGGTTTTGGATACAGAATCATAAAACCACAGAATGTCTTGAGTTTGAAGGCACCTTAAAGGACCACGTAGTTCCTACCACTGTCATGTGTAGGGACACTTCCCACCAGATCTGCCCAAAGCCCCACCCAGCCTGGCCTTGAACACCTCCAGGGAAGGGGCATTCAGCTCCTCTGGGCAGCCTGTGCCATGACATCACAGCTTGCTTCCTTCTCTCATCTACATCTACTCTACTCAGTTTAAAGCCATTATGTCTTGTCCTTCCATGACACTCTTTGACAAAGCGTCCCTCCACAGCTTGCCTGGTAGTTCTTACAGGTACTGGAAGACTGTAAGGTCTGCTTGGAACCTTCTCTCACCTGAACAACCCCAACTCTCTCAGCCTCTCTCTTCACCAGAAAGGTGCTCCAGCCCAATGAGTATCCTTATGGCTTTCCTCTCAACTTATTCCAACAGCTCCATGTGCCTGTGCTGGGGGTCCAGACCTGAATAAAGCATTCTACGTAATCCTGAACTTCAGGATCTTAACGTATTAGCACGCAGTCCCCAGTTGTAACTACAGGACTAGATGCAGTGAATGCTTCGATGCCTTCATCCTGCAATACCCCAGACCCTCATTTCTCCATCTGTTGAGCTAAAAGGGGATCACCTCTTCTTATAATGCCACAGGTTTCCATGGCCTGAATCTACAGATAGAGAATATATAAATTCCACATTTTACCACAATGGAAAGCCTTATCATCAGAAAAAGAAAAAAGAAAAGAAAAAAAGAAAGAAAAAAGTTGATTTTTTGTGGCTCTGCCCTGATGGTAACCATCGGGAAGCAAGTCAGGGGAACTGAAAGCCCAAAGGAAAAAAAAAGGGAGAAGTTGGGAATCGCAGCTACTCTGAGACACCTCATCCGTCACACGCAGCCCCAACCCCTGAGGGCCCAACCGCTCTGTGGAGCCCAGCCCGGCTTCTCACCACACCCAGGGCGGGACCAGAGCGCCGCGAGGCGCGTGACACCTGGTCAGGACCACACCTTAGCAAAGGTTAAGAGTCGGTGCTGAAAGGCCTTAGAAACACTTCGTCACGCCGAGGTAAAGGCGGACGGACGAGGGGGAACGTGGCCGAACGCCTCGAGTCCCCCGCACGGCTTCGCCGCCATGCTGCAACCCGCCACAAGATGGCCACCCGCAGCGCCTCCAGCAGCCGCTCGAGCCGTGCAGCCATTGGCTGGCTCACAGCGTCAGCTCCCGCGCGCCGCCGCGCTGATTGGCCAACGCCGTGCGGGCCGGCCCGCCCGGCAGCGAGACGATGGAGCGGCGGGTCCTTTCCCTGCGAGGCGCTCTAAGATGGCGGCCGAAGGACAGCTGTTGAGTTGGTGAGTACGATCCTGCCCTGCCCCTGTAACCGAGCACAGGTGCGTCTGAGAAGCGGAGGACGGGAAAATGCCCCACGGGTCTCAGTGCCGCCGCGCATGCGCGGGGGAAGGAGAGAGCGGGGCGGGCCTGGGTCCTCGTGTCCGCCCCGCCCCGCCGCTGGGCTACGGGTGGGGGCTGCGCGGCGCCATTTTGTGCCGCTCTCGGTGTGGGGGGGGGGTTTAGGAGTCACGGCTTCGCTGAGGGGAGGCGGCTGCCCTCGTTGTTCAGTGCTGGCGTGAGGAGTTAAGCGTCGCGCATCCTGTGTGGATTTGGGGATGTTGGCGCTCGTTTCGTTCTCGAAAAGAATAAACTTTTTTTTTTTTTTTTAAAGCTTGGGTGAAGTGGTTTTGAGTTCATTTGTGAAGGCCGCGGGAATAAGAATGCATCTTTCGTAGTGGTAGTGCCCTTTGACCGTGTGGGAAGGGCTCCCTCCCGTGGGAAAAGGGCCGTTCGGGGGCTGTGAGGAGAGCAGTCAGTGGCGTGAAACGGACGGAGCCGCGCGTTCTGCTGGCGGATGCAGTCGCTGTGTGTGGGCTGGTGCTGCTGAGAGCGGGGGGTCAAACAGCGCTCCTGCCGCGGACTTTGCAGCCCGAGTTGATCTGGGGCTGCGGAGCGCCTGTGTGTCTTCGTGTTGGGCACCGATGGGGCGTTAGGCGTGGTATGAGTTCCTAGTGTGGGGAGAAATGGGCTCTGATTTTTATTTTCTTTTATCATTAATTAGTGCTGTTCTTTGCTTCTCGGGATCAGATTTATGTCTTTAAATTTGTTACGTATCACAGTGTTCTTTTATTAACAGGGACGTTTCGCCCAAAAATGGCCAAGAAGTGTTTTTCTCACGTGAAACGTATGAAAAATATTCACTGGCTCCGAGCCTCTTGGAACTGTGGAATTTATCAAACAGGTACCTTTTGTTACAACTTGGTGCTATTTGTCATCACTCTTTCGGTACATTCGTGCAGTTACTGTCTGGGAGGCAGCTGCGTGTTGCCCAGAGGGGGTGCCTTGCCTGGCAGCAGCTGCCCTGTGCCTTGCCCGTGAGGTGCCTCAGGAAGCAAAGGCACTTTAGGTTGGGACCTGTGGTCTTTTCTCTCTTTTGAGCAATGGAGCTTTTCTTTGCAGGGATTTGTTTTGTTTTGGGGAGGGAGGGTTGTGTTTTTTGTGGCTTTTTGGTTTTTGGTTTGTTTTGGTTTGTTTTGGCTTGGTCTTGCAGACCAGAAAGTTATGAAGCACTTAGTCCTCACAAAGGTTCTGTAACCTGTGAGCCAAAGCCGGATCTCATGTGTTTATCTCCTGCTGTCTGTCTCTTGTGGTCTCCTCACATTGTAGCAGGCTGATGATACTATACACAGAAATCCTTTTTACTTGTATCTTTTGGAAGTAGCCAACACTATTTACATAGAATCAATAGCTGCCCTGGAGTTGCACTTAGCTTCTTGATTACTCAAGGAATTGTATGGAGTGTTAGGCGAGCAATAAGAGCTGAAAGGCTGTGCACACAAATCATTTTGGCATAGGTGGTACTGCCTGCGCACTTCTGATGCCTTTTATTTTAAATTGAGGAAATAGAATCAACGTTTGTTTGGCATAATGAAAAACACAGAGCTCACACTGCAAGATTTCAACAGCTGGAATATTATATGGTATTTAGGCTTTGTGGTTTTTTCCTTTTTTTTTTTTTTTTTTTTATTAGATCTCCCTTCAGCTGTTAAGGGTTTCTGGAGTAGGTATGACTATACTTAGGAGTGAGATTACGTTCAGTTCTGTAGAGTAGAAATGAGCTTATAGCCAGAAAGAGGTTGCAACCAATATCATAAGAATATCAGTGGGTTGAGTTGAGTGGCCATCATGAAGACTAAGAGAAGTGTAACCTGTTGGTGCAAATGTAGACGTAAGAGCTGGATAAAACATGTCAATTTGTATATTGAGATTTGTGATAAATATTTACTAACATATATGTTCACTCACCATAGAAGCTGTGAAGGCGGGTTGCTGATAAAATGAAGGGGGAAAATTTAAGCCATCAGCTCAAATAAAGTATAATGCTGTAAATGCGGACGGAAAAGCTCTGTCAGATTATTTTTGTTTGCACCCTGATGAAGACTGTGACAGCACTGCATACTGAAATGATCTTGATGTGCTGCCATTTCATTCGGTGCTGAATACAGCCAATTTAAGCTGATAGAATTTCTTGACATTCTAACATTGGCATATCTGAGTCAGCATCTTGTTGCTGCTGCAGCTTAATTAAATTTGCCAGTTTGTGCCACGGGGATGGACATATTCTCATATTCAGAGAGACAGCTGTGAAGTATTATTAAGAACTGTAAATGTGATACTGTTGGGTTCGAATAACGCTTGAGATGTCTTCTCCTGCTGAAATTGTATTTTAAAAATATGTTTTTTCCTGAATCAACAGTTAGTGTTCCTTTTGTTAACCTTTAATATTTTATTTCTTAAAAACACTTCAAATAGATTAGGATAGAGATGGCCTTCACCTACTGGAGTCATTATGAGAACCAGCTTTTTGGTGTTACTTCTATGTTTTTGTTTGGGCTAAAGTAAGAAATACTAACGGCCCTATCTCATTTCTAGCCACTGATTTCCATCAGTGTTCAGAAATGAAAATGAAACTTGTATACTCTATTCTTGGGAAAAATTTTCACTGAAATCTGGGATTCTTGTCATTAAAACGAAGTACTTTTCTTTTACTTCTTTTGCAGTAAAAGAAAAGCATTTTGTATTTAGTTTTTCTCCTCTATTATCATAACTTTTACTCATAAGATAGACCTTCCCAAGTGCAAATCGTTTCTGAATACCGACCATCGGCTAATGAGAAAATGTTGAAACTATACCTTTTCACTGTTAATACATTTTTCCAGAGCACTCCATCAGTTTTGAATGTACCTTTTTGCCTCAATATCCATTATATAAATGAATATGTACATATATTTTTGTTTTTAATTAAAACCAGTGGCAAAGCTGTTGTTGATTCTAAAAGTAAGTTTGGCCCACATGAAGTTTCAAAAATAGGAAAATTCTTAGAGCGTAGGCTGTAAATTGGAGTGGTAGGGTGCATTTTGCTGAATTTGAAATATACAGTTATGTGACTGCTTTTACTATATAGTTCTGGCAGATATTCTTTTCTAGGTAAAAGTAAGTTCTTTCGCTTGTTACTTTTCTTTCAGATTGGCAAAGAAAGATGTGGAGGTATTGGCAAATTCTTCAGAAAACAAACAGACTGGTAACACACAAGGTACAAATGCAGTTGAGGTGGTGCCTAAAACCACAGCCGATGATCATCCTTTTCCAGAACCTAGACTTCCCTATCCATTTACCTCTTGTCTGACTGAGAAGGAGCAGAAAACGTATTTATATCTGATGACTAAGTTCTCAAAAACACCAGATCATTTTCCTCTCAATGCAGCAAGTCAAAGAGAATTACTCACGTATCTGGTAAGTGGTAAACGTGTGTATATACACATAGGAATATCACAGAGGAGAGTTATACAACTTTTAGCTTTGAAGAGCGAACAAAAATGTAACAGAAATATTTTCAAATTCTTTTTGTCAGAACCTCCTTTTAACCCGGTATTATGAATAGCAGTAAAGGTATTCAGGATAGCATTTCTAATATAAATGCAAAAAACCTTTGATTATTTTATTGAAAGCTACTGGTGCCTTTTCTCTTTCTTTTTTTTTTCCCGCTTTTTGAAAGGGGCATACTAACGAGCTGACAGTAAGTATAAATATTTGATGTTTTTTTTGTTGAACCTTTTTTAATGAGAAGAAAGATAGGACTTGGCCTTAGTGTGATTTTTGGCATTTCATAACAACGTGTTGCAGCTTTTTATGATGTGGTGAGATAAATGTATTTTGATGCAATTTTTGTCAACACCCTGTATTGAGAACTTTCTTCGTCAGCGTGTGAGAAAACTTACATGTTGACCTTAGATGCTTGCCGCATTCAGACTTGTTGGAGTAGAAATGCTTGAGTCCATACGTACTGCTCAGTCAGCAATGTGTAAATACTTTCATGTATGTTTTATTTTATTTGAATCCTATATATGGTAAATGTTTTTGAACTGTAGTATTTGGTGTGCAGTGCATCATTGTTAATGCCAGTTCCTTTGTTTTGCACTGTATCACTGGGAGTGTCTTTTCTAGGCAGGTCAACACGTACTGCATTGCTGTTACAACATAACGCTTATCAAGTCAGCTCAGATACCTTTGTCACTCTATCATGTAAACTTGCTCCAGCAGTGTTCTCTAATTCTGTTTTATTTAAACCACTTATGCATGGTCGAAATAAGCCTGCTTTCTAGTTAGAGGACACAGACCTAATGTCGCAAAGTTTCTTTTTTACTTAAGTGAAATTAAATGCATGGGAAGACTTGCCCGATTGATCAGCAAGTGGAAGCTGTGCCCTTCCTCATACCATCACCTGTGCTACATCTCTGGAGATTTTGCTGTTTACGTAGGATTCCATTGTGTCTTAAAAATGAGGTTGTTGTTTTTTTTCTCCCCCCAGAAAATGAAAGAAGTAGTGAACAATGAAGTTGGAGAATTTATGAAATTTGCCCAAAATGCTGCAAAAAGCTGCACTCAAGACTATGATGGTATCTCTGAAGATGCACTGCTTTATACTGAGGTAATTATTGATGCTGTGTTTAATTCTGCTTATAAACAATGATATTGAAATTGTGATTGAGTTGCATACACGCTGCTCACGGGATGCAGTTGCCCAGAGCTGCTGATTTGAAGTTGGATTGAGACATGAATGGTTGCTGTTACATTGATGCTCTCCAGCACAGCCTGGTCCGCAGTTTGGGTGGTGACATAGGATACAAGTAAGGTTGTTGAATACGATAAAGATAGTCAGCATTGAAGTGCATGAGATCCTTGTATTTGCAAAGGAAGAAATTAAGCTGTAAGCGTATGTTTATGTTGACAAGTTGATACTAAATGTATGCTATTGAGGCATGTATTGAGAAAAACATGAAGTGTGTTGCAAAGTCACTTTAATCAGAGGTTAATCAGGCTTTAATCATAGGCATCTGGAAGTTCATGCTGTGTTAAATCACTAGTTTGATGATTGTACAATTGAACACAAATGTGATTTATCTTTCTTTGTTTAATGCATTTTGGGTAAGAAATTCCAGAATACAGGTTTGATCAGCTTTCACATTACTGGGTTGACTTGCTGTTGATTTGGTTTTTTAATGCCGTGTGATACCTTACTTTAAGTGTTGTAGTTAAATACTTTTTACTAAAATTCCTGTCTCTTCTAGTAAGGGCCATAACACTTCTTACAACAGATTAAAACGGAAATGCTTTCTGACGTGAAAGCAAGTTGGAATACATATACAATCCTCCTATGTCTTTACCTTTATCCAGATTAGTATAAAATTAGGTAGTGAGTAACACAAAGAAATACTTTTCCCTACAAAAACAAGTCAAATTTAAACAGCGGTGACCAAAAAAAAAAAAAACTGAAAACAATATATTGACCTTTTCTAACACAATCCAAAGTACTGAATTTGGTGGGAGTATTTTTGTTTTGTTTTTTTTTTCTATTTTTTTCTTATAACTGATTTAAGCCTGCATGCATATGTTGCTAGTCTTGCCTGTGGAGGGCTGATGAGAGTTCAGAATGTGTTTCAGTTCTGATACCAATGATTGTAAGATTGTTATGGGGTTATACCCCACATGAACAAGTATGTCGGCGGTGATCTGCTGAATGTTTCTGTATTCTCTACAGGAAGTATATGCTAATGTAACTATTGCAATTGCAGAAAATAAAGATATTCAAGTTCTTATGAAATATGCAAATGCTTTTTTTGTTTTGTTTGTTTCTCTTAGGAATTATTCAGGGCTTGTATTGGACATGTGAAAAAGTATCCTGAGTTTTACACATTACATGAAATAACGAGCATCATGGGAGGAAAATTTAACACGCAATTGACCTTTAAGCTGGAAAAAAATCTTCTTGTAATGGTAATATCCTGTGTACACTTATTCTTCTGGTGTTATTCTCAAATAGTTACAACTATACACAGATCATGTTACACAAAGATTTAATTTTTTGTAAGTATTATTCTTGGGTTAGAGGGTTATAATTCATAGTGAAAATGGTTCAGTAAAATTAATTATTCTGGCAGAGAGGCTGTTAATTATTGTGTGCTCCCTAAAAGTATGACGTTAATAGTACTACTTTTTTTCCTGACATAACACTAACTTGTACCCGCATAAGTTCTTAATAACTTTGATCACAAAAAGTGGAATATTGGGTCATCATGATTTAATTTAAGATTGTTTCCTGGTCCTGCTTGATTTTCTTCAAGGGTACAGCAAGATATGCTAAGACAGCATTCCCTACCATGCCTGTTCAGCTCTGCACAGATTATAAAACTGTTACTTCTATAATAACTCCAGAAAAAAAGGCTTCTATTATGCACAACGTAAGTAGGATTTTTATTGTCATTTTTATAGCATGTATTGGAGAAAAGAGCCATTTCATTTCTGTGGCAGCTTTATTTCATCATTTTTATCTTAATCTTACTCATTTTATATTGCAGTGATACATACTGTATCATTATTTGTGTAATATTTAATGTATGGCGGTCATACTGCCTTCTGCCAAAATTGGTTTATCACATTGTTATGCTGGTACATCGTGGTCAAGAAATATTTTAGGCTCTTCCGTTTTCTGAAAAGTGAGTTAGGTGTCTCTCCCTGTCTCTTTTGCTGAACAATATACATTGTATTCCTGAGTTGAACAATTTTTAGATTCCATTCTACCTCCCTGTTAAATACCCAGTGTTTGTGCTGACAAATGGATTTGTTTTGTTCCTTCTGCAGAACTTGTTTTTTGACTATTCATTTCAGATAGTTTGCTGTGTCCTTATTTGAGGAGTTTGTTCATATATCAGAAGCCAATCTGTCAACAGAGATACTGTGACTGCAGAGAAGTTTGTTGGTTAAGAAAGCAGTAGAGGTGACACAGGAGAATAACATTGTGCAAAAGGTGTTAGGTCTGTAAAATATGAGATCTGCTCATAAAGTAGTGCCTCCTATTTTATTATGTTGGCCCATAATGTCAGAGGTGGATATTGGCAGTATGGCAGTAAAGACTGAACCTTCCTGCCAATATTCTGTTAAGTTTTGTTGCTGTGTGACAAATGGCAGCACAGGGACAGTCTGACAGGATGGCATCCTACATGGAAGTGCATATTAAGCAAAGATGTAGAACTGAATTCCTCCCTGGGGAAAAACAATGGCACCCACTGACATTCATTGACAGTTGCTGAATGTTCATAGAGACCAACCAGTGGATGTGAGCACAATGAGGCAGTAGGTGTTTCTGCTGTGGCAACAGCAACATGAAAGATGAACTAAGTTCCATACAGCATGTCCAGTATGACATGCAGGCTCTTCTCTGTGGCCGGCAAAAATGCATAGCTAGTGGTGGTCACTATGCTGAAAAAGTGTTTTGTAGCGGAATATCTGCTCTATCATATAGTGTTATCATGCTATTTATATCTGTGTAGTTTTCATGGAAATAAATAGAGGGCATTACTTTCAGAGCAATGTATGTATTATTTCTCAAGTTGTCTCAGGTGAACAGAGAAAGAGCTCTGCTAGATCTTCTTATCTTCCATGGCCCTTAATGCTCCCAAACATCCAGCATCTCCATGATTCTTACTGTTCTTCTCCCACCTGATGAACATGCCCAACCTTCTTTTTTTCCTGGAACCTCATACTCATAATTTTTGTTTTATACTTATGCTGTTTCAGTTCTGAATTTGTTTGCTTTGTGTTTTTATATTTGCTTTGATGTTCTTTAGAGGCAATCTGTATTGAAACAACTGTGTAGTTTTAATCATACTTTAATGTGGTACTATTCCTTAACTTGTAAGAGCATCTGTGATACGTGTGTGAGTGAGTGTGTTGCTTTTCTCTTTTGCATTGCACTCCAGTATGTCACTACCCCTTTATTCTTGTTTGACCTAGTAATTCAATTTATTAAGAATTAATAGAAAAGTAGAAGGCAAGATACATTTTCTTGTGCTACAAGGTAGAGGTGTAGGGTTCAGCTAAAACTGTAAGGCTTTTTACTTTGATTTTGAAGCCTGGCACAGTGGTGGTAGTGGGGTATCTGCAGGTGTGGAGATAATTTTGTTTACAAATTTAAATTACCTGTCTTACGTGAAAACCTTTAAACATATACCTTCTTTTGTTGTTTAGGATATTAGTTCAGATTCAAATGCAGAAAAGCTTGCTCTGAAATATTCCCCTCAAGTTGTTCTAAGCAATCAGTCGTTATTTATGTTACTGAATAATCATGGATTAAACTACAAGGAACAGTGGGAAATTCCAGTTTGTGTTAAGATGATCCCTGTTGCAGGTATAGTATACTTTTGCTATAAAAACTATATTTTTGTCCAGGAAGTTCTTGATAGTTTTTTCTTAAACCCTTTTCATCTGACAGAAGGACAAAAATTAGTAAATCAAGCAAAATCAACTGAGGGAAAGGGGGAGATAGTCAAGATTTGTTCACAGAGTAAAATAATTTAACTTCGATTTAATTTAAAAAGGGGGGAAAAAAAAAACTAAACCTGAAGTTAGTTAAAATCATAATTGTAATTAAAAATTAGGATTATTAGCATTTCTTAAGAAGTTGCCCCCTAGAATGCAGGAATGAGTTTCTCAAGTACTTCCATGGTTTCTAATTTAAGTAATCAAACAAAATAATAAAATCTGACATTATAAAGGACAGAAATCTGAAATAAATGATTTTTTTTATTGGATAATGAGTCTAAGACCTTTGGTTTTTCAAGAACTGTGTTCATTTTAATTTCAGATATCACAGAAATGAAGTTTAAAAATCCTGGTATGGTATTCCTTCTGCTCTCAAGGAGGAAAGCTAATAGCAAGGTCATTTCATAGTTCTCCACACCTTGTCCTACCTTGTTACTGAGAATAGCAACAGCCTCTAGAGATACTGCCATTAACATTGAGTTTGGAGACGCTCAGTTATTTTCCACTTGGAAAAAAGCAAAGTCAGTTAAATGTCCTTTTTGCTTTCTAAAACAGTAAACTCTTTGGGAAGAAAGTAACTGCATGTGACTTCTGAAATTAAAAGAACCAATTTCCATCATTATTTAATGAATGTTCATGGAGTACGGCCTTTTTCCTAATTAGGAGAAAAAATGTTTTGAGTAAATTGATTAACTCATCTGAATTCCCATCAGTAATTTGCATATAGATTTCCTTTCACATTGTCCATTCTTTTTTTAGCTGGTTGAATTACAGTGGAATTGGTTTTGAGATGTCAGTGTTGTGTGTATCACACACAGATTTGTATGGCAAACTTTTGGGTAGTAGTTGACAAATGTCTGCAAGTCTTAGAAATTCTCATATTTTTTTTACATCAGATTGAAGTACTTTGTGTAATGCTGTGCTTGGCTCCTTCCATGTCAGCTTTATGGTTTTTAGACTTATTCTTTTGATTCAAAGTTAACAGTCAAAGAGTCACTTGAAGTACATTAGCAATACAGTGTAATGTAAAGATTTTCTCCTCTCCATCCTTTGCTCCCACCACTTTAAGCCACCTCTTGCATTAATATTTTTTTCTTCCTCAGATTTTTCTAAAGCAGAGATAAGGTGGCCCACATGTTCACAGCATGCCATTGATTTCTGTATGAAATAGGCCGGAGTGTCACTGTTGTTTTTTGATGAATTTAATTATGATTCGTGTTTAACTTATAAACAACAGAGAGGGAGGCAAAAGTGCCCTAATGTAGTTACTGATTAGAAAAAAATATAAATTTCAGCCATCACTTTTGGGCACTGAATCTTTAAAAGAAAATAACAGTCCCCAAGTCAGATTTACTGAGGTTAATGTATGGAGAACAGAGGAAGAAGAAAATCTTTTTGGAAAATAGGACACATTTTATTTCTATAATGCCATGTGAGAAATGTTGAATCCTTAGTTCTTTAGGAATTCCTTATTTAGTATGACATTTAAAATATGATCAACTGTTAATGTGTTGTGCATTGGTGCTTCAGGATCATAATTCAAACCAGCTGGACATACTGTTTGTTGGTAGTGAATGAGAGCATGGTTTTTCATCTGTTTGCAAATGTGGAATGGATTGTAATATATTTGGAAGCTGAAAGATTTATGACGTAAATTCTAAAGTGATATTTTTTTCTTTCTACATTTATATGCATTTCCTTTCTTGAGAAGATAACAAAGCAGCTAAAGTGGTTTTCGTTGACTCACCTCTTTTGAAAAAGGAAATGACAATAAGAGAGAGGAACCAAATATTCCATGAAATTCCAGCGGACTTCCTAGCAACTAAAAAGTCTTACGTTGCGATTTCTGATGTTTTGATGGACAAACCAGATGAGGACAATCAGTTTCAGTGGGATGTATGTAGCTTCATTTCTTTTTTGGAGGGGGGGAAAAAACCCAAAAAATACTGTGTTTTAAGTTACTTGTGTGATAATGAAGGAAAATTTAGGTCTCCTGCTGATTGTTTTTTTTTCTTTTTTTAACTACTGAGCTTCAGGCACTGTCTGTGAGGATGTCTGTCCAGTTCCTCTAAGTGCTTCTATTGTATCTTCAACTCAGCTTTAATGTTTATTTCATTAAAATATATTTTAACTGATTTATTTAGGCATTACAAGTTTTATGGACTTAATTTCTGTTTTGAAAGACCTTTTAATGGCTACAGTCTAAGAACATGTCACGTGAAACACAGGAGTTTGGTTCATTAATTGCCTTTCTTGCTCAACAGTGAAAATTTGGATCCTAGAACAATTTTCAGGTTTCCACTTTGGTTGTGTCTCATTTGGGATTAATGCATTCTACTTCTTGGCTTGATTGTACAATATTTATTTATTTTTCTCCCTATGTTAAGGTGTCTTCTGATACCTACCAGTGCAGGAAGATTCCGCTTGCAGATGATTCAGGGATGGATTTTGATGATGATTTTACAGAACTGGAAACTTTTGGAGCAGCTGTTAAACTTTCAAGGACTTCCAAAACAGAAAATACTTGTTCAGTGAGTAACGCTGATAAAGTTCTGTCATGTGACTTACAAACAGAAAAAAACCTGACATCTACCATAAACAGTGAAGCTCAAGAGAGAAACACTCCTCTTTCTGAGCAAGGATTTTCAGCGTATTCCAGAATGCAGCTTCCATCATGTGGCAATGTATGCTTCAGCCCTGAAGGAAATTGGTCTCATAAAAACTTTCATTCTGAGGAGGTAGAGTTGAAGAAAGCACAGGATGTCGTGACCAAAAAGGTATCAGACAATGAAACAACTACTTTATATCCTGCTGTAAGTTGCAAAAAAGACTCTCATGCTGCACAGAAAAATGAGATATATGCTCCTTTATGCGGTAGTGACACTGATGAAGATCGTTTAATAATTGATACGGAACATAAAAATACTGAATGCAAAAAAACTGTTCCAAACGCTGTTTCTCAGACCTTGGTCCAGACTTCCACGTCACCTTCTCCCACCCCAAATCCATCAACAAGCATGGCTGATTGCTCAGAAATTGTGCATCAGGGGAAAAGTGCTTCCAGAAAGGCTCCAAGAAGGCTGTCCAAAGAATTTGATCCTGTTGGACAGATTTTGAAAATGCAAACGGAGCTCCTCAAGTCACCTACCCAAAAAGCTCACGAGCAGCCAGCAGCAAGCTGTGATAATGCTAATGCTGCACAAACTCATGTGCCTCAATCTTCAAAGCCATCAGTGATCTCCCAACCAGCACCTGTGCTGGGCCCTGCCCCAAATCCTCATGGCTCATCTAGGAATACCTGGACGTGCCTTTTTCAGGGCGCACCAAGGAGTAAGTAGTGGTGTTTGTTGTCTGTGGAGAAAAACTTAAAAATTTCATTTCAGCTGAAAAGCATTTTAATTCCCTTGCCTGAAGATGATCTAGTAGTATCTCTGTACCTCTGTTACATGTATTCAGATATACTTTTTTTTCCCAAAAAATACTTTGTGTTTGACAGGTACTATGTTGCACAAATAAGAGAGAATGTGTGGAGCTGTTTGTCCATAGAGGCGAATAAGAAATGTTAATTTAAATTATAGAAACAACAAGGTGTCTGAGAAAGGAGGAGTTGTTTGGTATTGAGATTAGTTACTTTTCCGTAGAAGTTTAAATGTTTGAGCAGTCTGGTCTGTGAGAAGGTCTACAAAAATTGTTTCTTCTCAGTTGAAAGTGGAATTACTTTACTTCTTCTGTAGATCAAATTATGTAATTAACATTTTGAAGAAAAGTTGATATTGACTTGTCCAAGTTTAGAGTACCCGTCCCTCAGTTTCTGTTTCTCAGCTCTTACCAAATCTGTTCCAGAGGGCTGCTGACAACTCGCTACAAGGGACTTCTCCAAATTTTCCAGAGTTTAGCTGGAGACTGAGCCCCTATTAGACCCAGACCTCTACCAAGAACTTGAAGGTCCTAGAGACCATAAATTTTGAGGGCTTCTTACTTGCCTGAGTAGCTTCTGAGCTCTGTAAAACTGAAACTAGGAACCCTTGCTTCAGGAAAATTAACAGAAAAGCAGGCAGTTGGATCAACATGGATACACTTTTCTCAAATATTTAATTCCAATGAATCAGTGCTTTTTGGTGGGAGAGCATGTTCTATTGGTGTTTTCTGATTAGCTGCGTGCTTTATCACATAGGAATTAATTATTTAACTGTTTCCATTGCAGACAGGTTAACACAGGTAATACTTTTACGAGCTGAAATTGTTGTTAGGTATGTTTCCTTTGAGTCAACTGGATTTTAATTATTGGTCAAAGAGATGTCTCTTTCCCCTCCTCCTATCTAAAGGACTAGGCAGCATGATATTATCCCAATTTCTCATCTTTTCACAAAGCCAGACCATGGAATTCAAGTGTTATTTATTTAATTGGGGTGGTAAAACCAATATTGCTAAGAAACTGAAACGTGGTATTGTGGACAAATAGAAAAGGAGTTCAACAGATTGAAAGTGATATTGCTAGCTGATAAGTGGCTTTACTTGTCTTTTTGGCAGAAGGCTGGGACTAAGTTAATTATTTTACAAGCAGAAAATTCTTTTGTCTCTTGAATGTTAGTACTTCACACAGTATTCATTCATTTGAAGATGCATGTAAACAATAAATATAATGGTGGATGTATTTATTAGTAACACTACAGCAATATTTCTTTGTGGTTGTAGTTTTGATATGTATTTCCACAGGTCTGCAGTACAAAAGCAAAATTGGATAAATAAATATATCAGTGTTTATATTTCGTATTTTTGATGTTTCATTAACATGTACAAGTTAATGTAATTGAACCAAACAAACTCAGTTTGGAATGGAGCCTTATGCCACCAGCCAAACCTGAGGCTTGAGTTGCTTCTGTAACCAATAAATGGATAACGACTCTCATTCAAAGTAATTTTTTGGTCTCTTTGTGCTGTGTGGATGTAACTTTTTAAAAGAAAAAAAAAATCACCTTTCCACTCCATCTTCACAAAATGCTCTGTGTAAGAAATTCAACAGGAGGATAAAATGTGGGAATAATTAATAATGTATTCTTTAAAAGCTGTTGTAGGCATTTTCTGGAATTATTTTTTAAAAAAAAACAAACACCTTAGCAAGTGACTTCCTATGCCTAATGAGCAAGCTTTTCACTTCAAATTGTTATCAAACAAAATGGCTTTTAAAAAATCAACTGCTGTGAGAGAGGGCAAAAAGAGCTTGATTAGCCTCAAAGTGAAGAATGCCCAAGTTTGTCATTTTTGGTTTTATTTTCTGTAGGAAAGCTGCCAGATGAACTTCAGGTGCTTGTGGAAGACACTGGAGAGTACAAAGCACCTCAGGATGGCAACATTGTGTATAAGTTGTTCAGTTTGGATGACCTGTTGTTACTTGTGCGTTGCAATGTGCAGAAAGTGAGATCATTGCCACGTTTCAATAAAAAGAAGAAAGCTCAAAAGGTACGGAATTGGCTCTCTTGTTTTTTTTCAACCTACTTGATTAGGACATACTAAATGTCATTCTGCGTTTGCTACTACAGCTACACTTCAATAATATGTATGAATAATTCTATTCGTATAAAATAACGCCTCTTTGAACTGTTTTTAAAAGGTAATGTAGAAACTTTTCTTTCCAAACACTTCAAGATTGTTTAGAATCATAAGAACATTCTGTTTGAAAAGACTCTGGAATACATCTTAGCAAATGGTTTGTCTTAAGGGCTAAAATGCTTTAAGTGCAAGTGACATCCAATATTCTGGCTTATAACAGGAGAAGGAAAGCTTATTCTGGAATCCTCAGTAATTCACTGTTTTGTCAAGAGTCCTCATAATCGTTTCACAAACTTGATCTGGTAGAGTCTTCCCCAGAATAGCAGAATTATGATAGACAGGTAAACAGCTTGTAAGGGGTTTATACTTTATTGAAATAGAAATAGATCTTAGTAGCTTTCACTTGTGAAAATTATATGCTCACAGTCTTGTTTGGAAGGACAAACAAGGCTTTGCCTGATGTAAATAAAAGGCAGAATTCCAACAGGCAAATCAGTGTAATAATTGCATATCTTTTTTTAAAATTCCTGCAGAGGGCAGTATTGCATAAAAGTGGCAATGTCAAAATAAGTTTTATGGGTAATGGCTTAGTATATTTTTTTGTAAAAACTTGCCTAGACTTTTCTTGTTTTATTTTAACCTCTGTTTTCCCTTCCTTTATGCAGTGTCTCCATAACCTTAAGCTCGTTGTGTGGGTTTCGTAGGGCACAAGATGTTACATCTTTGTCGCTACAGTTGTAGTGGAAGATAATGATGAATCTAAGTGCCAAAATGTAGCTCAGTTGCAACAATCATTTTTGCACAGGCTGCTGATTTTGCTTGTGTGTTTGCTTTGATAGCTTATTCCAATATTCCTATTGCCTAAACTGGAATACCAAGCCTATTATGGTGTTGAAGCTCTTACAGAAAGTGAAGTATGTCAGCTGTGGACAGAGAGTATGCTTCATTCTGAATGCTTATTTTATATTGGTAAGTTGATGTGTTGATTTGTGCTTGCTTGTATGAAATGTCTAAACATTCATGGAATAACAGAACAGGTTTTTATGGCAGGTACATTCTATATATCCTTGTTTAATTTTCTAAATTTGGTTTTCAATTTTATCTTAAGTTCTTTATCTAAAATTTCTCTTGGATGCTGAATGGGGACGTTTCGATTTTGGTTTTCACTGGATAACATCCAGTAACCTTTGTTTGTAAGAATGCATTTATTTGCTTTTCAAAGAAAAATTTATAACCTAAACTTAGTTCTCAGAAATTGGCAATCTTCATGACTTCAATTCTTTGATTTATTTTTTTTAATGAGTCAAATGCAACATGGAGTATTGTAATGTGGGAGCAGTGAGAATGCTTCTCGATGAAAAATGAACTATAAGTGTATACTATTTTGTGAAATCATTTTAAATCAATTTGTTATCACATGCCAAAATTGGTGAATAAGAAATAATTGGGTAAGTGGCTCAGAGAATACAGATCTCTTCGCTTTTGAACTTGTAGCAGGGGAGAGGGTGAAGCGCAACTTGTTTTTCTTTGGAAACACACAGTAGTGTTTATAATTCAACACTTATAACATGCAGACAGGTAAGATAGAAGAGAATGAAGAAAAACAAACAAGGTATGGCTTCTTTTGTTATTCAGAAATATGAGAAATTGCAAGCTTTGAAAACAGTATACTTGTGTCTCAAATATAATATTCTGGAAGTAATTTTGTCTTTGCAGTAACAAGAAAAATACGTAGCATGGGTTTATTTTCAACTACTTTCTATAGAGGTGGTATTGCATAGGATCTCTGAACAGCAGTATGTAATTGTGTTTTTCAGATAGTTGAACTGAAGTTGTCTGTACCTAACTGGTCAGTGAAATTTCATTTCCTAGTACATTATGTGATCAAAATATAGCTGTCAAAGGGATGGTTATGATAAACTCTGTCCTTTATCTCCTTTACATCTGCTGTTCAGAAATATAATGGGTTTTTTGCATGTAGAGTAATCAATACTCAGATTGAAGCAGTAAAAAAATCTTGTATAGAAGAGATTACATCTGTAATTTGGAGCACAGAAAATAGAAGAATTTGGGATGAAAAGCAAAAATGTTATTTGAAGGTATCTTATTGTAAAGGCTCTTTTCTGCACAGCTAAGACCAAACATGAGTGCACTGTTATAAGGAAAGTGGTCAACATACTTCCACTAAAAATGCTATATTCAGATTTGTGCAGTGACTGTTTTAGAAGTCAAAATAGTTTGTCTGTTCCTTGTTCTGGAGAGAAAGAAAAACGATACGTATAAAGAACGGGGCCAGATTATTTTACCAAACTTTTTAATATCCGTATACCTCTTTGATATCAGTTACCTAATAATTGATTAAATTTGAAAAGGGCCGTCTGTTCAAGTGGTATGTCACAGTGCATCTCAGAATATGCTTAATATTTGCTGTGGGACGAGGGCAATCCTGTCCAGTGAGTGAATGTTCTGGAGCAGGGACTGCCTGGCTTCCTGTTATAGAAAGATTTGTCTGTTTTTATGGTTGTTATGGCAGCAGTTGTGGCCTGTGGTTGCCTAACCTTTCCACTTTAGCACTGAATGACACTTTCTGCTCTTGGTAGCTCATGTCAGAATACTATTTGAGAAATGCTGAGCAATTTTTTTAGTTTTTACATACAGACTTTGCATCTTAATCACAGAACTGTAAGGCTTATATGAAGTCAGATATGATTTAAAAACCTTCACAAAGACAAATTTATTAAATCATCGTGCACAAAGTTCTCCTGTTCTTCTCTAATTTACCTTGATGTAAGATCCTGAAGTTTTTTTTTGTTTTTTTTTTTAAGCAAGTACAATAGTACTAAACTACACTGGAATATTTCTCCCCTTCAGGAAAACATTTCTGGTTATTAGCTTCTCCAGAATCACAAGCAGTGTGAGGAAATAATGTAGCTGTGAAGAGTGGGCTGACTGTCCTAAAAAGCATGCAATCTGGAAGAATGCATGTCTATCTAATCATCCATCAGTAACAGACACTTAGCATATGGCTAGGGCACAGAAGTTTGCACACAGCTCACCCAGCCAACACCCATTTGCTGAGGCTCTTAGGATTGTGGGAGAGAGCAGTTCTTGTTCCGGCATGAGCTGTCATCCCTTTCTGATTCAGAAGTTCCTTAGTCTCCACTGTACCACGCTGGCAGCTGTTAGCCATGGAGTGGGTGTGGAGCCCTAAGCAAGCAGGCTCCTGTGAGCTAGCTTCTGACAGCTGTGTGTGCTTAAGGAGAAAGCCGTAGTGAAGCTGAGACACTGGTTTTTGCAGCATGTGGGGTTTTTTTTGGTTCTTGGATGCACTTCATCCAGCAGCAAAACCTGGAATCCTTTAGGGGTTTGTACTGCTTATAGTAGTTCTCCTAGCATGTCTGAAGGCCCCCCTCCCACCACTGTTTAAATAAACAAGAAAATATTTAGAATACTAGTTGTGTGTGTAGGACTTCCATTATGTGAATAACTTTTGGTGCTGGCAGAATATGGGTTTTATTCAGGTAGGTAAACTGGCAACTGTGGATTTTTGGTACCACCATGTATTTTCTAATGTAGGTTGACAGATGCCTGGAAGACAGTAATCAATCTTGTATAAAATTGTACCTACAACTGCTATTAATAGGAAACTTACCACATTCTACTTCAGGATTCATAGAATAATTTGATTTAGAACGAATCTTTAAGGGCCATCTAGTCAACTCTCCTGCCATGGACACTTGCAGGACATCTGCAGCTAGATCAGGGTGCTCAGAGCCTGGTCCAGCCTGACCTTGAATATCTCCAAGGATGGGCTGTCCACCACTCTCTGAGTAACCTGTTCCAGTGCCTCGCTACCTGTATTGTAAAGATCTTCTTACTTATATCCAGTCTAAATTTCTACCCCTTTAGTTTGAAACCATTTCCCCTTGTCCTGTCACAGCAGACCCTGCTAAAGAGTCTGCCCCTTTCCTTCTTACAGCTCCCTTTTAGGTACTGAGAGGCCACTCCTGAGCCTCCTGAGAGCTTTCTCCTGTCAGGCTGAACACAGAAGTGGCAGTTCCCCAGTGGTGATAATATCCCTGCATTATGGATGGCTTAAAATTGGGTGAATATTTCATTCTTTTTAATTGTTCTGTTACCTAAATGTAAGACTTGGACTGTCACACAGCTGTTGTAACCAGAAAGGCAGACATGATCTAGGTGTCGTCTTAGGTTATACTGTAATTTGAAATAAGTGAAATGTCCTATCACAATGGGATGTTTGAATCAACAATAGTATAGTCATAGACTTACTGCTCTTTTTAAATTTACCCAATAGTGTAAGTGTGAAGGTATGGAAAAACTATTTGAAAACTTCGCTCTTACCAGTAATAATAAAGTACCTATAGAATTTCTGTTCTTATTCAATTAGTTCTGAGAATATATAGATCTTAAGTGAACCCTTATAAACTGAGGTTTTGAATGGGTAGCAAATATCAGTGGTAAGTTGCTTTAGGTGTTCTTGGATCTTGAAAGAACTTGAATTTGCTGTATTAGCAACCTTTTGCATTGTTAATGGATATGGGTGAAAAGTTCTTTGGACCTTGGATGTGCCCCATAATTTTCCAGTGTTGTTCTTCTGTATGACTCAGGGAAGTATCTCACAGTGACTCAGTTTAGCAGATGAAAAAGAACGGAAATGGAGGTATTGCTTCCTGCATACTGTGCTGTTAAGTTGTATTTTTTGATTTCTTGATAAATAGGCTCTCCATTTGTTCAAAAGCAGATGTATCGTCTTCACACAAGCCAAAGTAGAGCACCTTGCTCAGCTGTTATTTTAAGTCCTATTGCTGCTCAAATAAGATAACGTGCATACGGAAAGGCTGTGACATTTCCCAAAGTATCTGTACCTGTTTTAATTGGTTAAAAAGAATTGTGATAGGCTTTGCTGATTAAATGGGAATGCTTTGCCCCAAAAATTTGTTTGTTTGTGTTATGTACCCAAGCATAGTTCAGCTTCACCTAAGTGGGATAATAATGACTTTTAAATAAAGATGATTTGAAGACTGGAAAAAAGTACCTTCTGTATAGATAACTTACTGAATGTCAAGTAGTCTTGGTCAGTCACTTTTTGAATAAAGGTTACAGTAATATAAATCCAGTATGAGTAGTTCATAGGTATTTTTCTCCAGCTATGCTGTCAAAGAGTTTAGAAATGGAGACCTTGAGCAGACGCTGGCAAATAATGGACAACGCAGATCTTTTATTTTAATGATTTCAAGTTTCTTCATAGTTGCAGTGCAGAATATTAAACTTAGTGTTTAGTCTTACAGAAAATACTGCTATCAAGAAAAGTAGCATGTGGGGTGTTTTAAAAGTCAACCAGGACAACTGGTATTCTTTCAAATTTGTTACAAATGAGAGTTCATACTTGATCATCTTACATCACGTAACGGATTGCTGAGTAATGTTTGGCCTTGAGCGTGAAATAATTTTGTTTAGCAGTTTTAAATATACTGTTGAGACTTATAGACTTCCTACAAGGGCAGATTTATAGCATGCACTAAATTCCACTGAGTAGGTTATTTTTATTATACTGTGTTCTTCTGATTCTTCTTATGGAAGCTGAAATAGGACAGTTTTCTGCAAAATCCTCAACTTGAGAGAGAATCTCTCTTGGTAAGTTGCAGTCACTACATCAATGTACAAGCTGTGGTAATTATCTTTATTGCTTTTCAAGTGAAAACTTGGGCTAGCCTGTGTCTGTTACAGCAGTATGTTGAGGAAAGCTCTTAGCTATGTCAGGGATAAACAGTCTTAGCAAATTTGCTGTGAACAAGGCCAGAATTGTAAGCTGTGCTTCACTGGAGGAAAAAAAAAAAAATCAAATGACAAAGATACAGAATACTCAGAAAACCAGATAATATCAATGTTCAAATAATAGCAGCACAGAGAAACAAGTATGTTCAACTCCAAGGTAAATTTGTCTTAAAAGTTGAGCTTATCATCTACACAGTAAGGAAGTGTAGCATTAAGCATCAGGAAAATTTGAGAAGATATAAACTAGCTGACACGTGCTAGACATCACACAAGATGTGAGATTTGCAGGAATCATGGGCACATCGCTGATCTAAAAGACAGTCCAGACACAAATGCCTGTGCTTGGAAACGGCTGTACATCTCATTTTCAGTTATTGTGCAACACTGATAGATGCTTTCCACTGTTCTACATTGTGAAACAGGAAAAAATATTCCTTTTAAAATGCTCTAGGTCAGCAAATTATGCCTTTATATGTGTTTGTTCTTTTTTTTTTTATAATGTATTGATTAATGTTTTCCAGGTCATATTGATGGTCTCACATCAAAACTTATTATGCTAGAAAAGATTTCTCCAAAAATATTAAGAGAAAAACTTGGATTGATTAAGTGAGTATTTTAATAGATTTTTTTTTTTTAATGATGAATCTAAAGTTCTAACAAGGCTTGCAAGATACTACTTCTGTAATTTGTTTTTAACAGGCCAGCAAATTCATTGAATATACTTCATCACATTCTGAAGAAAGTGTCTGAGTAAGTGCTTCGTTTTTGTTCATTATATTCCCTTCCAACTGTACCCACGTGATCCTATTTCTTATGTACAATGGTCGTCTACTCTTTGATTTTTGTGTCTTTGGATACATGAAATATTTTAGAGATTCTTTTAGGTCTAGCATAGCATAACTCAGGGCCACATAAAAATGTGCTTAGGGTTGAAGTTTTTGTATAAATGGTACAAAAGAAGAACAAGTTGACTTTTATGAACCACTTATTCAGGAGGAGATGGGATACTTCAGAGCTGCTTTAACAGTACATAGGAGTAATTTGTAGTACTATGTAGGCTGACACTTAAAATTTTGATTTTTGTTAGCAATAGCAAAGTTCCCTTCAGTGTTCCTTTCTGTTTAGCTTTATTAATAACAGCATATGCCTTCATCTGCACACTGTTGCAACTTCTCTTGTTCCCTATTTTTCTTTCTTTAGCTACTCTGATGCTTTCAGTCTGCAAGCTTTTTTGCGTATATGAGGGCTGTTCTGAAATAACACCATCTATTATGTTCATTCATGACACATAGGCAGATGTTGGTGGCATGGCAGAATAGGTTGAACCTTCTTGCCAGTATAAAACATAAATGAGCAAGATTTAATTTATCAATACAACTTAACTTGCTCATTTTTGTCCATAGTCTTTTTATAAAACAAGGAATGATAAGTAAATACCTAAAGATGTTTTGCTTCTGCATTAAAGCTATTACTAGCTATCCTGTTCAGGTTTTCAGATAAAGTGAAACAATTAACAAAACAAACAAACAAAAAATATTTTTTTTATTTATATCTTTTTAGTTTGCAGGAGGGCTCTTATCTATTGACTCATGCTGCAGGCGATTCATCAGTTACAATCTACAAGAGTTCCCTTGACAAGCCAACAAGAGCTTCATATAACTTACATAAGGCTCATTGTGATCTGCCTACAGTACCTGCCATGCTCTCAGTCCCTTGGGTGCCACTGGATCCCAGTCTCCCTTTGCCCTATCACATGAAGCATGGCAGAGTCCCATGCACCTTTCCGCCTGCACCCCAAGAAGCCGTGTGGAAACAGAAGGTCAGTATTGCACTTAATGGAAAAACAGAGTAGCGGTTTAGAAATAATCTTTTTCAATCCACTGGTTATAGGTGATATATTTATTTGTCATCTTGTGGGTTTAAAGAGACCCTTTAGAGTTCTGTATCCACAAACCTGTATCCACAGGAATGCCTTTTTTCCTGAAAGGTATTTCAGATGAGATTCATCTTACCTAGCTTTAAACATTACAGTATGGAAAAGCAACATTGAAGCTTGTAGTGCTGTCAGCAAAGGGAAGTGGATTGCTTTAATAAGGATCCATCTGTAAACTAGGATAGGTCTCTTCAGTAGGTTGCAGGATTCATGCTGTAATTATTTTTTCCCCCATGACTACAGAATTATGGATGATTAGTGCAACTGTAGACAGGTGCAATCAGGTGAGATGAATGATACTCTCAGGGTCTAGTTTATGAAAAATTATATTGAGCTCTTATTCCAGTTTTACATGATATGTATGTGTTTTTCTAAAAAACCACACTTTTTACCCTGCTTGGCAAAATCTCTTCAAAATTGAGCTTTGCATCTTTAATGCGAGCTAATGATACTTTTGGACAGTAAAAATAATGCAGTATTTGCCATACTTAAAAGCCTTGTAATTTATAGGCTTTCAGTACAGCTGGAACAGGTACAGTATTTCTATTTATGAAGATTTCCTGGTATTGCCTCTGATGTTGCTTTTTATCAATATGCTTTATCTTCAGACAATTTCAGGAAGGATCTGAAACTATTTCAACTATTCTGCTGTCTTCAAGTCCCCACTTCCCCTCCATATTTTCCCTTTTCTTTACTCCAAATCTCAGAATCTTGAAATCTTGCACTGTTTCAGTGAAAACTGGCATGCTTTGGAGACATGTGATGGTGAGTTCTAAGGGGCTTTGTGAAAATGAGTTACAAGAGAGAGGAGAGGAATCTAGGTTGGTTCTTCCTCTGTGGAGACTGCAACAAGCACTCAGCTCCAAGACAGCAGACCCGAAGAAGCTACTCTTCATTGGAAGTTTAAGTACTTTAGTCTCCTCATGCTGTTCTTTGAAATCATCCCTGTTCTCATTCCTGATTTCAACACATAGAGTATCTTGAATCTGTTCCAGGTTGATTACGATGTTGAACAAATCTCATGTATGGATAATGGCAAATTCTCTGCAGCAAAAAGGTTCCATTTTAGTCTTTTCAAGTATATTAACTCAGGCAGCTAGATAACAACTAATCACCAGTCTTTGATAGTTCTGAACACCTAGCTTTGAGAAAACTTTGATTGCAGTTCAGGTAGCTTCCCTGGCATAGGGAAACAGGGAAACTTAGAATTCTCATAGTATGCTGTTCCCTACACAGGGCAACATTCTTAGCAGCATCTATGCAGTGATGTTTAAGAGCAGCATGCTGCTTAGTGCAGAGGTATGCATACTTTGTGTAGCACCTGGGAGTAACAACTTAGTTCAGGAAAACATTTCTCAGATATACGTACGTAATTGTTTATATGGATGCCTTACTCCTAACATCTGCTTTTTGCTGCTATTGTTTCTATAACAGTAGACTTTATCATGAGTAGAATTGTCTGTATCTAAAGAAAATTTTAATAGAATTTTTTTAATAAATTGTTCAGAACCTCAGCCTGCTTTGTAATTTACACTGATGATTCAGCAGTACATATCATGCTTTGGAAATTTCCCAAAGATCCCACTCTTAGCGCTTAATATTTTGAACAGGTAATACGACAAGGTACTGGCAGGAAGCTTTTCAGGCATTGTTTTTTCAGTGCGGGTTTACTGATTTGACACTTTCTGTGCCAGTTGTACATTTTAGCTGTATTCTGACCTTATATGAGGGCAGTATAGAGTTGCACATCAGTTTCTGATGGCCTTGTGTACTTTGGTTTCTGCCAGAGGGAAATTTGGGCACGAAAGGAGTGGGAGTGGTGAGATCCCACCGGTGCCAGGAAGAACAGCCCTGCCTCTCATCCTGTCTGAATGTGGCCCTGTGTCTGGCTGGAATTAGAAAGCAGTTCTCTGAAGGTAGTTGTGTCTTTGCTTAATAGAGATAGAGATTATTAATTCTTTTTTTTCCTCTCTCCCTACATGTCTAGATGACTGGGGCAAAAGGGCAGTCGGACACACCCTATGAGGGAGAGCCAGTAACTATGGAAACAAAAGGCAATCCAGCTAAACCTGTTAGAAATGAAGGTGTGGCTGCAAAGAAGCTGAAGAATTACTGCAAACAAAGAATGATGAAGAAAAAGTGGAAAATGAAGCAAAACAAAACACAGGTGAAGTAGGAATATCTGAACCGTGCGAAGCATGGACTGGAGAAGTTCAAAATGGAACAACGAATCTGAGGGGTTTTGCACTTTCAAAGGAGCCAGAGCAAGTCAATAGGGGAAACAGCTCCACAGCCATATTTAGGAACACTGCAAAGTTCTATAAACCTCTAACCCCTTCTTCCCTTAGCGGGCACATTTCAATTGAAAAATCTTAAATTGGGTTTAAAACAAACAAAAAAAAAATGAGTGTCTCCTGTTGAAGTCAGGGGAAAAAAGTATATCCTCTTAGTTTCATCATTTTCATAGAATAACTACAGCTTGAAAAGTGATGCAGTGGTCTACAACAGTATCTGATATGATGTAGTAACAAGAAAAGCAACTTTTCTTTTGGCTTACCTCTTCCAGAATCACTACAGATTTGTATTCTGGCATTTTTAAATCATATTTTACTTCACGTGGTATAGCTAGGAGATTTATCTAGTTAATTCTTTTAACATAGTATCTACCAA
>JAPSGF010000010.1:5746317-5850414 GCA_035772895.1 Perdix hodgsoniae
AGCTAGGAGATTTATCTAGTTAATTCTTTTAACATAGTATCTACCAAGTTTTTACAACTATTTACAAAAACGCATTATCTTTTTAGGATGGTGTAGCAAATGAGTCTGAGGAAACAAAAGCTGTGTTTAATAGAAAAGTATGTGCCATAAATTTGCACTGGAAGGCCTAGAAATACAGCAAAGTATGAAACAGTTAAAGAAGATTTTTCTGCTTTCCCAGCACAATTTCCAGGAATTACTTTGGTTTCTAGCATGTCTTCAAAAATGAGTATTGATGGTTTTTTATTGTATTACTGAAAGGTTACAGTGTAATCTCTGATCAGAATGCAGGGGAATATGTGGTACTGTTTATCTGAGGTATTAAGGTTTGCCTTAGTTGTCGTTTGAAAACAAACTAGACTCTGCTGTATCTCAGCAGCTCACTTTAAATTTTGAGCCAAACTGAGTGTGAGATTAGAAAAAGGGTGTACTGACTGTCTCTTGCAGTTTCCTAGTGAGTAAGAAAAATGAAAATTCTTACAATGGTCAGTATTGAAGCACATTGTAAGCTGTGTTGCATGTGTAATTATTTTCTGAATTTCTGGGTATTTTTAATGCGTTATTATCATGTGTATAATTGTGTTTCATCATTAGGAGAACCGATTTTAGCAAAGTTATGAATTCTTGAAAGTCAGTAAATTCTTTCCCATGTTTGCCTTTTAAATCACAGAAATATTTTAAAATGTCTGAGCCAATTCCTGTTTGAGTGATGTTCCAGTGGGTTGTTTGTGCTTAAACAAAAGCCTCGAAGATTTTCTTCCACTTCTTTTACTTGGACTAAGTAAGGGACAAAGTACAAATGTATGATTGGAGTTCTTCTATATAATGTGGAAGTTTTGTTGTTGAGTTTTTTTATCATAAGATAAAAATAAACTATTTTATTTGTTTACTGAGTTGTACATGATTTTTGAAATCCTGAAGACGGGTTCTTTTAAGGAGGTTTAAGCAGTGAACATACATTGAAATCTATTCTTTGTGAAATACAAAGCATTTTCTGAGCTTTTTTTTCACTTGCTAGATGTAGTTATAATATTATTCAGTTTATTATTGTATTGTCCACCACTTCTGTTAGCTGCAGTGATGTTGCTGACAAGCTGAATTGGCTTAAAGTTGTTTGCAAGCTACTAGTCTTCCTGACTCAAAATCCTAAATCCAGCCAGTGACCTCTCTTAATGGGCATAGTTTAGCTGTGAGTCATTCCTGTGAGATAACTCTGTGTGGGGAGTCAAAGTAATTTTCAGTGTGCATACATAAAACTTGAGCAAAACTTGTGTGGAATTCAGTTTTTGATACTATTTTTTAAATTTCAACTGTATGCTCTATTTGCCCATGTATCTATGCAGCTGGAAGAGTTCTGTCTTTTTATATTATTGTGTGTGTGTATGTACATATGCACTAATTGTAGTTTATTATCCATTTAGAATATGTAGGCAATGTGGAGCTTTTATATAACCCATGAGATGGGTTTTTCACTCCACCATAGTGTTCTGTTGGATTTGTTCTCTTTTGGATTAGGTGGGACTGGGGTAATGTGCTCTAAGTTGCTGGAAGGGCTGCTTTTGTTCATACAGCACAAAAATTGGTTGAACTCCATCATTAGGAGTATAGAACACATGTTACTGAGAGCTGTGGTCTGTTCATTTTCTCACAGCCGTGTAGAACGTACCTTTGTAAAGTTTATATACCAATTACCATGATTTTATGAGCTAAATTGAACATAATAAGATTTCTGCTGTTAGAAAGGAAATTGCTGTTCTCCATGATGCTGAAACAAATCTTGGGGATATTCCTTATGAGGAGGGATTTGAAATACTGACAGAGTACTATCACTTGGATAGCTCTTGGGTGCAATAGTACAGTTGTTTTGTGACTTGTGTGTGTAGATGCACCCTAGATCTGCATGGTTTTGAAAAGTAATGAATAGGTTGTTTCTGCTAATGGTTGTTACTTCCTAACCCAAGATCACAGCCTTTTCCTGTGTCTGAACGTGAGCAATAACAGTGGGAAGTTCTTAATATAAGTTGCCTTTATAGTCTGCCACATCCTGATGAGGTTTGAGGAAGAGGAATGCTACTTTTAATAGTATATGAAAACCAAATCTTGACTTTGAGATAGGAGAGCCTGATACAGCAAAAAAACAATATGCCTTTGATCATCTTGCTGCTGGATATTTCTGTTTCCAGAGGATTGCCTTGTTTTTCAACAGCTTGTGGTTGGTGAAATAAAAATGGAGGGTTATGCAACATTGTGGACTAAAATCTAATGTGAGTGTGTTACTTAGTCTAAATTGCAGCTTTGTACTCCAACACGATCTCTGTATTTAAAGTCAAATTACATTCTTATTTTCTCTAGTAACAGTTTAGCAGAATTCCACTCAGTGAAATGGGTCTGGTAGCAAAAATGTGTTATTAAATACTCTACAATTTGAGGCAAACGTACAAAGGTATACTTCAGTTTGCGTTAAACAAAGTTCCATTTAAAGGAGTTTGATAAAAGGAGAAAGAGGAAGGGGTAGCATGCTTATTTTGAGCACTAACATCTGAACTTTGAAACAAACAAAAAATAATAATAATAATAATATAGTTAGGTTAAAAAATCAGTCAATTCTGAGAATGTGCGGCATATAAGTTGATGAATCTCTGATTCTGTACAGGCTGATCCCAAAGGAACAGTATCTGGAGAGAAGGAACACAGGGGAGCCTGACTGTTACGGTACCACCAGAGTATGGATTCCTAAATCTAACACAGACTGTAAAGTTGTGGAAACTACAGCTGAAGGAGAGTGTGCAGCTTATTCTACAGACATCTCTGCTTCTGCAGCTACTTAGTAGTGATATTTTTCGTGGCCTCCATCAGCTGAGTTTAGGAGCAAATTTTCAGATACCACCATCTTGTCTTGTAGTTTCAGTCTTCAGCTTTGTATTTGGAATGAATTACGTATATTTGCATTGCAGTTTGTGATTCATTTTTAAATGTAATTACTACTTCCTTGTCCATCTATATTATGAGAATATCTTTTGATAAGCATTTGAAGTGCAAAGATGTTACTTATTAGGTAAGAATCTTCCAATTTTATATATTTATTCTTTGTTAGATTTTTGTCTTTGCAGTTTACCTGGTTATAAAGAGTATGTACTGTCCTGTCTCTCAGAACTGGAAGTTGTAACTGCTGGAGAACTAGACTGATTTCAAAACTCTGTATTTAGTTCTTTCCTTCTTGGTGTAGGTGCTTGTAGTCCAGTACTGATGGAGCAACCAGTGCTGCTGCTTGTGATGATTTTGTCACGCGTGCTGGAGTTAAACCCCATGCACTGACCTTGTTGTGCTGCCTAAGTCTCTCTGAATAGTGGCTCTTCTGTCCACTGTAACTCTCCTCTCCATTCTGTGTCATCTGCAGACTTGCTGAATGTTGATTCATTTGTGCCACCCAGATGATTTATAAGAAAACTGGGAAGTGCTAGGCCTAGTGTTGACCCCTCAGGAGCTCCATTCATGATTATCTACTAGTACAGCTCTGAGCCACCAGTTACCTCGGTGAAAGATTACCTCTGAGAGCATAGTTTTCCATGCTGCAAAAGATCGCCGATATTAAATCTGTCTCTCTCTATTTCCTGGTGTTTTTTTGTTTTGTTTTGTTGTTTTGCTTTTTTTTTTTGTTAGATTAAATTGGTAGATAGTCTGTATTTAGTTTTGAAAGTCTAGAAGGAGAATTCTTACCAGGCATTAGAAATTACTAATTGATTATACCTCTGAAAGTATGAAACATTAGCAGTTCTTCATATTAGCATGAATAGCTGCAATGGGCTATTGATTGTGAAATGTTTTTTTTTTCTGCAGTAATAAGTGCTTGCAAACTTAATTTGCACTGTGCACTGAAGGATCACTGCACTGCTTTTGTTGCCACACACTGCTGGCAAGACCTCTTCACCATGTCTGGGTGACTGAAAAAAAAAATAGGAAAATATGTACTGTATTTCTTCAGTGTCTTGTAATGTAGCCTAGCAGGTGGAACCACAGATATGAACCAGGACTGTAGGACAGAACATCCACTCCTGTGCTGGCAAGTCACTATCAACCCAGTGCCATGAAATTCAATACCAAATACTGAACCATTTGTACAGGTACTTCTGCTTCTTACTTGATTATGCTGTATTTTAGATAGGAGATTATCTTTAAAAGATGGTAAAGGCCAGCTCAGAGGTAGTCTTCTAGAACGTTTAGCGATGACCTCCATTTAAGCTGGCTCTATTTTCACTAGTAGAGGGAATTAGAGCATTTTCAGTCTCTCCTCTCCTCTGAGTCTGACTGGATATATAATGTCTGAGGTGCTTCTCTGATAACTTATGTAACTAGGCTCCTTCTTTTTTAAACAAAATACAACCTTTCTTACAAGGAAGGGCACAGTCCTTCCAGGAGCACTGTCATTTCTTGATAGGTTTCCAAATTTTTCTTTGCTGTAAGTTTGGGCTTTTTAGTTGCTTTTAAATCGTATTTTTCTGCAAAGATCTTTAGATTTTACTATTGTCATGCATCTGAAAGAAATGGATTTTATAGTTAACGCATCCAGTTAGTGCCATCATCTGGATCTCTTCCCTTGATTGGCTCAGATTTCCTTACAGCTGAAATAGATTGAGGAGATAAAATACAGTGCACATTTCTTTTGCTTCCAAATGACAAACGTCTGTGGCTTTGTGTTACTCTGTGTGTTTTAAGAGTCTACACCCATGTCAGACTGTGGCTTAAACTTTGGGTTCTAGCCCTTACATTGGCAAAACTGAGCTGAAGGCTTTCTTTGGTACCTCCTCCAACTCCAGGGGACAGTTATCAGCTGTGTCTCTCCGTGTCCGTTCCTGCAGATGGGTCAGCTAGTCTTGTACTCCTTTCCTCGGCTGCTTTGTACTCAGTTATTGTTTACAGGCTGTGATGATTGCTTGTTATTGTGTTAACAACTTCCTTGATTATGGCAGTATCAGGAAAGTAAACTTCAGTGTTTAAGACCTGTTTGAAAATCATCTGTAGTTGTGCTGTCTTTGCAGCTGTTTTTCTGCTTCTTAGAGTTATTAGAACTGTTCCCTGTGGAACTAGTCAGCAGGGCACAGCAGCGAGAATTGTCCATCTCAGCTGTTAGTTGAAGGCTTGTATGAAAGAAAACCTTACACATAACACAGCTGTTCTGTGATTCCTTCATGCTAAAATGACAAGGCTTTAAAAATGTATTTCTGATTCACTGAAAGGAGAGAATGCTGTTTTTAGAATTCAGAACTGGAAATGTGAGTCTTAGCCTGCCCGGCAGAAAGAGGTTTCTTAACAGCTGTTCCCTTTCACTGCCTTATCATCTTTGTATGAAATCAAGTGTCTTAGCCTTAAATTTAATCTAAAGGTGTATGCCATTTGAAAGAACAGAAAAGGATGTCTGTGTAGACAGTGATATTTAATGAAGAAAGACAATTTTTTGAATGTGACATTGCTTTGTGTTGCAAGGCATCCTTTGTGCCCCAACCACTACAACTTCAGCTGAGCCTTATTAAGTAATAAAGTTCAGATCATGTAATGATTTTTTTGTTATTTTGTACTAAAACAGCGTTCATAGGCCTAAAAAAAAAAAAAAAGAAAAAAAGGTGCTATTTCACAAAATCAACAGTGTGCTCCTTACTGCTGTAGTAACAGCATGTCAATTTCAGTAAGTGATCTTTAATCTGCAAGTGACTTTTTTTCTGTTCATTTTCAGAGGTTGCATGATACTGAACAGAAAGGAGTATTTTTTTGTTTGTTTGCAGCCTGCTAGTTTAACATAGGAATCTGTCATTTAAATAAGCTTAGCTGGTGCTAAATCAGATTCCTGAGACTTTCAGAATTGTGCCTGTGAGCCTCAGGCACATAGGTGAGGTGTGAGCCTTCCCAGTACTTTAGCAGAGGTCAGGAGACTATCCAAACCATGGGACTGTTTGTGTTCTGAGTCACTAGAATGAAAAAAAAGCAGACAATGGTCATATGTGAATCTTTTATCACTATTCCTAGGAAAGAGCCCCATGCTGTAAAATCTTTTATAACTCTTTCTGTCCTTTGGCGAGAGAAACCAAAGTCTGGAGTGATGATTCTTGCTGGTCTGTTCTAGATGATGTCAGGGGCTCCATGTGCACAAGTAATATTTTCTACAGTGTTTTCCAGTATGTTGGCAGTCTGGGGAGTGTTATTGTAGGGCTGGCAGCTGTGATCACTTTATGCACTGTGTCATCTAAATGGCTTCAAAATCTCTCTTAATGCTGCTGCAGTGTACTAGTAGTGTGTTTGTGCTAGCAGTGTTATGCTGATATTGGTGGAAAAGCTGAACCTTTCATAGCTGTTTTTAACCCATTAATGTGTATAGGACCAAAAGCAGCTTGATATCTCAATTTAGGTAGAATTGCAACTCTCCACTCCCAGGGAAATTAAACTGTGCTTGCCAGTATTTGTGATAATCTGAGAAGAGAAAGTAATGTAACCTTCCTTCACATCTGAGCTGTGTTCAACAGCCTTTGTAAAGCATGGATTGTATGATTTTTACCCTTGCAAAGGTAGTTGGCTGTGAAGCAGGAAGTCAGGAAATCCCTGTGGGGTTTGAGAAAATTCACTGAACCATGGTTACACACATAGTGACTGTTTGTTTGTACATTCTATGACTGTTTCATTCACAGTAAAGATGCTGAGTTTATTCATGCTGCCAATACCACCAGCACAAGGAATTTGGCAAGTGTGTTTAATTTCTGTTTGTGTATTTGTCTAGGCAATGCCTCCTACTCAGACACTAGATGGTTACTTCTGTGAGGCACAGTCAAACACCAGAATGCTAGGGATTAGCATTTCAGTTTGGAAGTCAAAATGAAGTCCAGACACTGTGAGTGCTTGTGAAGAATGTATGCTGGAGAAGTTGCACGTGTCCTGAAGAACAGATGGTTATGAGGTGTTATCAATTGTTCCTGATGTATATTCCTCACTGAATGTCTGTGTTACCTCTACTGACTGACTCCAGTGAACATGATGAACAGAAGGAAGGAATATGTGATAGCTTGATCTTTGAGGCATGGGGCAAACAAGCCTGCTGTGCCTTTTAATTTGCTGACCTGTGTTGTGTTCTGTGTGAGCCAGATGAAAGTAGTGAAGGATTTTGCTTCCTTCTGAGCATCTTGACTAGAGCATACATGATTCCAGTTTTTTGTCTGTTAGCAATGGACAGCTATGCAATGAGATTTCACTATAGCATTAAAACTTTGGTTTTGTTTTTGATAGGGATTTTCATTAGCCTGTACATATGCCTTGGGACAGCTTTATTATTAACTTCTGGGTGTAGTTAAAGGAGCTTCCTTCTGACCACATTGTGTGGTGGTATTCCTAGCTGATATTTTAATTTGGCTCTCCCTTGCCTGAGTGATGTGGGAGCTGCATTAAGACATCTGTTGCCTTGTGGGAGCAAACTCCTTGCTGCCCAGAGGCTGGGTAAAAGTGTCCACTGAGATTAATGAGGATGGTGGTGATATTTCCACTGGTGATGAAGAAAATCTCTGGAAAGAGATCAGAGTTCAGTCAATGAGCAGATGAAAGTAAAGTTGCATGTATAAGGAGTAGAGAAGTAGCTGAAGACAAGTGCAGATAACAGAGTATTAGGAGATAAATGGAGACTTTTAAGCTAAGAAACTGGGGAGAGAGGTCAGTGCTTTACTAGCCATGGAAAGTAGTTGCTGTCAGGTTCTAGTGCAACAGGTAAACACTTAGAGTTCAGTAGTAACTGTAGAATATAACTGGCACTTCTTCAGTTAAAAATATTTCTAAAATACATGCTTTACAAGACAGTTGATGTACACTAAACAAGGTTACATTTCATATTACACAGATGGAAATAAACTGAATGCAATTTACCAGATGTACTGTATTTCTTTCTGTTGAAGTGATTTGGAGAGTCAAAAGGCAGGACGTGATCAGTAAGGCAGTGATCCGACTGGTTGCACACCATACCACAGCACTACAAGGCATACAGTCCATGCTGTTTCTGACTTGGATGGTGTGCTCATAAACACACTGAGTGCTTTGTGAAGTGCACATGTAACAAAACAGCTGAGAGCTGTCCAGATCATTCCAGAAAGAAAGCTAGCTCTTTAAGAAGAACTCTTTCAACAAGTACAATTCTGAGTAGAAAGTCATGTTTGTACAGGGATATGCTTGTGTGTGCAGGAATTAGATTGCACAGAACACAATTGATCTCAAAGGTTTGGATACTAAGAGGAGCATATATCTAGAATTATATCTGTTTCTCTGATATTTTATTAGGTAAGTGATGAAACTGGTATTCAACACACTTCTCAAAAGCATGCAGCACTATTACAGTTCTGTAAGATTTTGAGTAAGTCACAAATGAAAAATTTTGCATTTCACAGAAAAAAAAGAACTTCAGAACTTCCAGTGTTAAGAATTTTCCTTATTTAGTTCAGGTGTGCCTTTAGGAGTTTGCCATAGCTGTACCTTGAGTAACTTGCCAACGTAGTATCCTGGGAGTCCAACTAGCATGACTTTGAGGTTATACTTTACTATCTTTGTAACCTGTGAACACTCACAACAAATCTACATGTATTTGTATCAGAGCAGTTCCGAAGATAGACCAAATAACCAAGACAAAAATAATACCCAGAGGTCTGCCTGATCATGCAGGATGGAATTTATATTACCCTCTTGCAACATACTGCATTCAGTGAAGCAATACTGGATGTAGAGGCTCAGCCACGCCTAAACTAGAAAGTCCTTTTGTCCTGATCCCAAGGTTTTGGTATGCAAGAAAAATGTTTAAGTAGGCAGCAAATGTTGACAGAATTGCGTTCTTCATAACTACAGCGTTAATGCAACTTTGATTTTTATTTTTTTTTTTGGTAGAAAGAATTCTGAAAGAGGGTGAGCAAGATCTGTGTAGATGAAGGAGCCAAGCATTCCATGGGCAGACATGAGTGAGAGAAAAATCTTTTCAGAGCCATTGACCCCATTTGCATTCATGCTGTTGCAAAAATAAATCTTGAATCAGAGGGGAGCTTAATATTCAAGTTAGACACATCGATTCTCCAGTAGTATTACATAAGGTAATGACAAGAAAAATCGAAGTTGTTACTGGAATGGAAGAGAATAACTGAAAGTAGAGAGAAAATAGTGGTCAAACAATATTTAGTAGTAACAAAATAATTGGAAAGTTAACAGTGTAAATGTCAATTGAGACTAAAAGGATGGACTAAATGGATGTGTCCAAAGGATGAGCAGTCACAGTCAGCTGTCAGAAAGGAAAAATGAGAATTAGCACAATCACATTTGCTTTTCCATTCTCAGGTCTCTGGAGAGCTGCAGTCAACAAAAGTGCTCTCTCTTCTGTGGTCAGCACTCAGGAAGCCAGAGGTCACAAGCAGGTAATTGGAGCTGAAGTAGATACAGATTAAAAAATTACTTTCTGTGCAAACATTTCAAGGGGTTGTAGGGACTAAGCAATGTAAAAACAAGTAAAAACCTTTCCTGGCACTGCCTAACTTAGGCTAGTTGCAGCTTGTTTCTTCAAGTTAAACATCTGGGCTTGTGATAAGTGCAGTCCTTGTCCTAGCCCTCCATCCAATGCTAACTGCAGTTATACTAATGTAGTGCTAAGGAGCAGTGGCTGTGGATCAGAACCCATTGTGATTTACCCTCCAAGCTTTGAGTTAAATCTTCAGAAATAACCCGTGTGACTTACAAGCTAATACCTCAATTTAAAAAGTGATTCAGGCACTTGGCTGCTGTTCTCCCATTGAATTAATTTCCTTTCCGTGTTTGGCAGATAACAGGTCTTTCCTATTTGTGCAGTTTGACCGTTGCCTTCTTTTCAGCTAACTGGTTTTGCAGAATGTTTTTCACACAGAAGAGAGGAATGTGTAGTATTTCCATGGGCAGGATCACCAGCCTTTGGTGTTAGGAGATGGTTGGTTGTCTGCCAGAAACACTGATGTCTTTTCTGCGAATTCATACTGCTTAGATTCTCCAGCTGGTACAAGTGCCTCTGATGTCGGTTGACCTACATAACCAGAGACCAATTCAGGTAATTTATTATGATATTAATATAATGTTTATATATTCATGAACATTATCATAAATGCAGTTACTCTCTTTCCTTATTGTTTGTTTGTTTTCAGTTACTGAAGCTTGTGGAAGTTCAGACAGGCTGCTGAATGTGAGAGACTTTTTAAGCTGAGGTGAGTCTATGATTCCAAGATTGAATAACAGATGATTTAGCTGAATATTAGAGCCAATGTGTCTGTGCTTTTTTAGAAGCTGTTGGAATTGTGGCAAAATATTTTTGTGCTGTACTTAATGTAACTAGACCAATAAATGTTCAACTGTTATCAGAGCTGCTTCAACATGTTCATGTAAAGATCTAGTTAACTAAAATTAATGGTACCTTGTGAGTTGTACAACTTATTTCTGGAAGTACTGAGTTATTAAAAATAGAACAATTTTCTAAGGAAGTGGGAGTAGTAGTGTCATTAGCAGAGGCTGCAGTAGAGGACAGAAAGGTAAAAGGGCCTTCTGTTAAAAGTGTGAATGTGCTCTTTAAGATTGGATGGATTTATTAATATGTGGTTTGGGACATTTCATATAAGAATGCAACGTATGCTGCACGTTGGCAATATGTTTATTATGTGAAAATGATATTTTTTTTTCCAGCTGAGGGTGTTCTAGTTATGTTTTCCTGCTGCTTTGCTCTGAGAATGTTTGACAAGAAATTGCCCCACCACGCAGACTATCCCTGAGGGACTGTGCAGCTGTTAGTAAGCACATTGGCTGTCTGGCATCTGCTCAGCTGCTCATCCCTATTTAAAGTCCCCAATGAATATTGCAGCACAGAGTGGCTGTTCCTTCTAGGACTGTATCTTTCATCTGTGAATCACCTTTCCAAGTCTCCAGTGATTTTTCTAAGAAACCTAAGAGGAGGGGAAATTGTGTGCCAGGAGAAACTGCTGGTGCCAGACTGGTGGAACTGGGATGCCCAGGAATTGGCTTTTAAAGCCGCTCTGTGGCCTCCCCAAAAATAAAACCTCCTGGGCAAAGTGAGAGCAGTGCTTGCAGTGATGTTCTCCACCAAAATGCTGTGCCACAACAAGCCTTTTCCAACAGCCGTCCCCTGTGTCTTATTTTCTTTTACTCAGGAGCACTGTTACCATGATTTTCCCAGTCTGCAGAGGCTGTTTGGTGCAAGCTCAGCGTAACTCCTCTTCCCTTCTCAGTCTCCAATCTTGCTCCATCCAAGTGGTTACTGGTTTCTTTGTCCCATAGCCCCTATTCTGTCTCTGGTGCTTCTCTGTTTTTACCATTGCTATGGCCAAGCCTAACGCTTTCTGGGTATGTATTTTTGCCTTTTAACTAGGTTTTTTTTTTCTGACTGGTGTCACATCTGCGTTTTGACAACTTCTTTTTCCCCTCGTTAGAGTAGCATAAGTTTGTGTTACTTTTTCTCGTTTGTTTCCTTTTTTGCCCCCCTTCTTCTGGGCGTGGCTTTCACGGTCAGGGTTAACAGAGCGTGCACTCCTCAGCGTGGGGGCAGAGGTTGGCTGTCTCGGGCTTCTCCTATGCGCTGCTCTTGGCGCCCGGCACCCGCACTGCCTACACCCCGGGCTTCACCCACCGCGCTCTGAGGGCTGCTCATTCAACGGCGTTGCTCCGAATGGGGCTTCCCCGCAGCTGCACGCCGCAGGGAGCGCTGGCCGGGCCCGAAGGGAGCCGCCCTACGGGCTGCGGCTCGCTGGCAGCGCCGTGCTCGGCGGAGCGCTGCCGCGGCTGACGTGTCGGACCTCCGTGCTGCAGCCGGGCCGCTCCGGGGAAGCCCAGGCGGGGCCGGCGGAGGATCTCTGAGCCCCGCGCCTCGCCCCGCCCCGGGGCGCCTCTCCCGGCGGCTCCTCGAGTGCGGCCCCGGGGGCTGCGGCTCCGCGACCGCCCCTCCCTTGCCCTCTCCCACCCCGTCCCTCTCCCCTTCCCGCTCCCGCGGAGGGCGCGGCCGGGTGAGTCAGCGCCGCGGGTGGGGGCTCCGGGGCGGGGAGCGCCCGCCCGACCCTACAAAACCCCTCCCGCGCCGCTGCCGGCCCCAGCCGCCGCCGGAGCCGCCGCCAGAGCCGCCTTGCCCGCCCCGGCCAGGTGAGCCCCGGGGCTGCCAGCGCGGCACGGAACGGGGCTGGGCCGGAGGGAGGGGGCCGGGGTACGGCGGCTGCCGCGGAGGGAGCGGAGCGGAGCGGGTGCTGCCCGGCACTGGAGCGGGGCGGTGGTCGGGTGCGGTCGCCCCGTTCCTCTTCCCTTCCTCCGGCTTCGCCCGCCCGCCGTCGTCCCGTGGGCGGTTTCGCGCGGTGTCGGCGGGGCTGAGCCGGGAGCTCCGTGCGCGCCGCGGCTGGGGGTGCGGCAGCGCCCGGGGCAGGGAAACCGGTCCCGCACGTCGTCGGGCTTCCCCAAAAGCCTTCCTGCGAAGGCGCGTAACGGTTCTGCAGAAGTAGCGGTGGGGCCGTAAATTTGCTTTCCGCCCCGAAGTTTCGCCTGCCGCTTAAAGGCAGCGGCGTTCGTGCGGGGCTGCGGCGAAGGCCGCCTCGGAGAAGCCCCCGTCCCGGCGGGATGCGCTCGGCCCCGGGCAGCCGCCCTTCCGTGCCTCGGGCGCTGCCGGCGTCCCGCAGCCCTCGCACGGGGCGGGGCCGGGCTCCTCGGGCTGCCCCCGGGTTCCCCCCGCCCACGACGGCAGCGCCCGGCTCGGGCGTGGCACTCCGGCCCGCGACGGAGGTTCTTCTGGGGGCTGCTGCCCGCCTGACTCAGCCCTGGCTCCATTCCTCCTGTCTGTGCCGGAGGGCAGAGGAACGGAGCCTTTTATTTCAGCCGCAGGAAAAGCGAAAGGCTCTCAGCGTAGCGTTCTTACTCGTAGTGGGCTTAGTTCCTTTCACCTTAGCCGTTCTGATGTTCGTATTCAAATGCTATATCTGCATAGGGGTACATTGACCCCGTTGTGCAAGTTGAGAGTCAAAGGATCTTTCAGGTCCTCTGTGCCGCTGAACGATCCCCTCTGCGCTCCCTCTGTAGCAGCTGCCTGTGATAAGCAGCCCCAGTGCGTGTGGTTTGCGTTACCGTGGAATGGTTTCCACTGGCAGGAAAGCTCTTCCCATAAAATGTCAAAAATGGAATAACTTGAATTCAGTGAATTAAAGGCCCTTATTTTTGTGCATGCATGGCATCTTCTTGGACTGGGACATCTCTGGGGCTGTTAGTAGGAGGAGAGCAGTTCAAGAAGGTGTACAATAGTGTGGTTGAATGGTTTTCTAGATCCTTTCCTTTAAAGCTAGTTTTTCTCTGAGTGGGACTTTGGATGTCCTGCTAAACCTTACAGCACGCCCTGCAGGGAGAGGACCTGGCTCGTTTGTACCAGCAGTCAGCAGTATACAGTGAATGATTTTGAGTCCTTAATTCATTTACACTGAGGCATTGCAGCTCCTCCCTGCTGCATCTCCTCAGTTGCCAGACTTCGCCCTGGTTTGGAGACCTGACACAAATGTGCTCTGAGTTCAGGTTTCCATTCTCTCATTCTGGGGATGCCGTTTCCTTGGCTCATGATTTGGGAACACCCTTTGCCCAGTTTCTGTCTTGAAGGGTGGATTAAATTCTTAAAATGGTAGCTCTGCTTATTGAGCAACATTGATTGTGTGTACCTGGCATGGCTTTCCTCCATGAATCATGGTGGGTGTTGTGCTTTTTTTTTTTTTCTCTCCCCTAACTTTGTGTATCTGAGCTGTTCCTGGGAATCGAGATACAGAGCTGCATCTATGTATGCTCTTCTGTCACCAAACAACTGACGGGATGAGGCACTGAGTGTAGGCCAGCCACGATGTAAGAGTAGGTTTGTAAGTCAGAGACTGCTGGCAGTGGTGGTGGGGTCTGGGCTCAAAACAGGTAATCTCCCTTAGTAGAATAATATTGTGCTTCAGAATTGTGTAGTTTGTATTTGGAGTAAAACCAATTGTAGAAGGTTGCTTTGAGTTACTGAAGTGTTAGTTTACGTTGGGAGAGTAGATGTTGATCCTTTCCAGTGCAAGGAAGAACAAGTTAGTGCACATATTTTCTGATGACATGCTCAAACCCAACCAGAACTTGTCCAAACGGCCAAATCAGAATCAGTTCTCAAAGATGATGGCATTACAAAGCAGGGTGTGACAAGACATGCATTTGTTCTGAGTAAAGCTCTCTGCAGTTTCTTGCAGAAGTGCCTTTTTTTTTCTTTTGCCAACACGCTTCTGAGGAACGGGCGGTTGCTATAGCATTGTTGTGTGCTGATGGCACAAACCTCCCAGCTCCAGCCCTACGTGAGGGTGTGATCGTTCTGTTCTTGGAAGCGGTTCAAGTGCTTTGTTCCAACAAGCCCGATTCAATGTGGTTTCTAATTGACTTAGAAATAGGAATCTTGCGAAAAGCCTTGAGAAAGATTACACTGCAATCGCCTTGCTTGTTTTCACTGGTGGTTTCTGGTTCTTTGTAACAAGGAAGGCTAAAGGACTGGAATTGCTTGTCTCTGGTACTGGTTGTAAAGCTGTCAGAGTACAAAGGTCTCATTGTTAGGCACTTCATTTTATTAACATAAAGATGAAGAATTTCACAATGCAGGAATACGGTGTCCATCTCTAACCAGTGTCATTGTGCCAACAGCAGGTAGCAGCTTCTTGCTGTTTCTGCTGCCTGTCTTAAAAAGGCCACGCTGGAGTTTTGCTCCGAAGGGGATTTATTTATTTATTGTATTAAATTATTAATTTTGTTTAAGGAAATTGACTTTACTGTGCTTTTCATTTCTTGTTTTCTTCCCTTGGCATCTTACTTTCCCTTGAAATAGATTTGGTGTTTGTTACTCACACTGGTCACGTCAGAAGATGGAAGGTTTTCTCGCTGTATTTTAAGCAAGGAAATGTGCTATTACTGCATTTATGCTAAAAAAAACATCAAAATATACGTTACTGTACTTTATTTCTGAAATTCAGAATTTCTCTGCTTTCTTCTCGTAGAAGTATTAATGAAAAAAAGAGGATTTTTTAGGTATTTAAACAAAGAAAAAATCTTGCTCTGGAGTCTTTACCAGGTCTCTGTTATTTGGAAAATATTTCTAAGCTCTTGCTGTGCTCTGAGCTCTTGGGTTCAGATCTTGCTGTGGACTGGAAGGGAGTTTAGCTTGTCTGGGAGATTTGCCTGGGTGGCTAGCACTGCTTGCCAGAGGAAGCCCTGGTGTAAGGAGAGCGATGAGTGATTGGACACAACAAAAAGACTGAACAGCCCTTGAAAGGGCATACCTGGGAGCCATACCTGGCTGCGGAGCAGCTGGGAGTGAGCTCAGAGGGCGTGGTAGCTGACGTGGAGTTGGGAGACTGATGACTGCATGGAAATGGAGGGAAGAGCGCTCGGTGTGGCCGAGAGTATTGCAATTTTTATTCCAGACCCAGTTATCAGTTAGTCAAATGTCACTGATCTTCAGATGTCATGTCCTACCTCCTATCGAGCTGGCTCTTTTCCCTGTTTGATAATGCTATCTGTACAGACTGCTGAGTTCTTGAAAAGCAAGCTCTAGTTTCAAAAGACCTGGTAACGTTTGCTGCAGTTGCCAACCTGGTTGACAAGCTGGAAATATGATGGGCACTCTCTCTCCTCTCAGTGGGAGAATTTGTGATCTGAGTTTGGAGTCTACAGTAAGTCATTTACACACTGCCTTTGGATTCTAATCTTTGGGAAAGAGAGTCCATTTCAGCAAAACAGCACTACAGCACTTGTAAACTGACCAAAAAGCAGAACTGAAAAAAAGCGTGGTGTTGGAAAGCGCATTTATCAAATTGATGTTTATTCTTGCAGTGTGAATAATTTATTTCAGGGTTATCTTTTTTCCCCCTAATTTTCTTTGTATGTCTTAGCAAGATGTTATGCAGTTTAGGGAAGCGGACAAGTGATATTATTTTATGTCTTAGCAAGGTGTTACTCTAGCTGTCAGAGTCTGTTACCTACTGTCTAATGATCATGTTACCAATGAGTGTTTGCAGACTTGTCCCAGCCAGAATGAAAACCTCTCACTTGCATTATTAATGGCACTGTGGCTTGGAAAGCCTTAAATCAGCATTCTTGCTTGCAATTAGCAGACTCATTGGATTGTATTGGTTTCAGTGATGCAGCATTTCAGGACTGCAAACTGCAAAGCCTTCGACTGTAAATGTAAATATGTTTATGTCTGCTTGTTTCTCTCCTCCAGCATTCTGTCAAGATGTCTACTGTCCATGAAATTTTAAGCAAGCTCAGCCTGGAAGGAGATGTAAGTATTATTATTCAAACCAGAAAAGTTTGTTTGACTTAAATGCCGTATCTTTTCTTCCTTTACAGGATTTTCCTCTAGCAGTTGTGCTGAGCTGTACAATTTATAGCATTCCACACATTTCTTCTACTTAATCTTATCTTGACTGAAAACTTAGCTAGCAATGGCCTGCTTTCAGCCATAAAGCTGCTATAAACCACAGGGAACTTGTGTGGTGATGAGATCTAATGACAGCTCACCCAGCTGACAGGCAGCATGAGCAATATTCATGTGCTAGAGGCCATATGATGGAGTCCAGAGAGCAAACTGGCTGCCTTCTTTGGTCATTCATTTTCTTTTTAGAAAAGCTTACAAAATCCTGGTGTTGGTTGGGTGTTTTCCACCACATCTATACTTAGTAGTTTTATCAAAATACAGGAAAGCCACACTTTGATTTCTTGTATTGCAACATTGATGTCAGGTTACCATTGCAGTGTGAAGATATTGTGTCATCAATCTGTGGTTCTGCAGTTGATATTGAAGAGGAAGTGAATCTCATCTCTGCATCATTTCATTGGCTACTTACAAGCTTACTATAACTGTGATTTTTATTACCAGTAAATGCAGACCTGAACATGGTACAAGCAAACTTTTCAGCTGTTTTTGCTACTTGTGAAATAAGTTACTTGTTCTGAAATAAGTTATATATGATCTCTGCAAAAGTGCTGCTGAAAAGAACTGAGTACTGTGCTGTGCATGAGTAGCAAAGCTGATTTTGTACAGCAAAAGCAGTTAACTTCAGATTTCTCGTCAATTTCCATTTAAACGGGGAGTTTCTTTTGGAATAATATTTTAGCAGTCGAGTGTTAGCAGTAGATCTGTTTCTTCTGTGCTGCAAATGAATAATGGCAAAAGTCAAACTTGAGTACTACTGCATCAGCATTTTCATCAGATTTTACCATAGAGTCTAAGAGATACCGGGGGAGGTGTTTGTTCTGGAGATCCTAAGCTGGAATCCAGAGCTGATTAGCTAGTTCATATAAATGATTTGCCCAGTTCCCCAAAGCAATGATGCAGCTTATTAACTAATGTTAAACACAAAAATTCAGCCACTATTTTTCTCAAAACAGTTTTTTAACCTTGATGGTATAGAAGGCTCACAGTTGAGCCCTGTATTGCATGTTAAGGGATTTGTACATTCTGCATTGTTGGTCTAGCAACTGATGTTTCAGGACCAAGAAACTGCATTTACCATCTGGCATGCTTCAGGCTTGGGCTGTCTTCTCTTTCCTATACAGGAAGGAAGGAGTTGAGCTGAAGTTAACCAGTGTGTGCCACTTCTGCATCTGTCTGCAGCAGAGACAAGAGAGATTACGTGACAAAGATCTCCCCAATATGTCTCATCATGTGCTCTCTCTTTGTACTGGAAATTGGAAGTCTGTGTTTTTAGTTATGACTTTATAGGTTACTTGCAGGATGATGACAGGCAACTCGATTTTCAAATGTAACTGAAGGTTTGCTTGAAGGCAAAGAGCTCTTGAGATATAAATGTCTTGAAAGATTCTTGGTGGGTTTTTTTGTTTGTTTGTTTGTTTGTTTTTTGTTTTTGTTTTTAGGAAGAAATTAAAACTTATAAGCTTTCCTGCTAGTGATACATATTCCCTGATGTTCCATTCTTCCCAGTATGGCTCAACTCCTCAATCTTGGAGCAAGTGAACCAGTTGTAAGACCTCTGAAACACAATAAATGTGTGCTGAGAAAACAGTCTTTCTCTGCTCTAATCTTGCCCAAACTGCTGGCGTGTTTACACACAAGGGTGAACTTTTACTGCCACATCCTGGAAATTTTTGTGCTGAACCAAATGCAAAGTCAGTTGGAAAATCTCCTCTAAAATCATACAGTGGCAGACCATTTTGTCTGGAGTGGCTGTTTTTCATAGGAAAAATAATAATCCTGATAAGACTTTTCCCTATTCCACTGACATACACAAGAATCAATAAATATCACTTCAGAGAGTCAAACATCTTTATGGATGCTGAATTTAGAGACAGTCCATCTACTGGTGGAGCAGCCAGCAGAAGGTTTCTGCCTTACCTGTATTTATGTACATGGCACCTGCTGGGTCTTTTGACCACTGCCAGGGGGTCTGAATCTACCTGCTTACATACTGAGTGGAAGGACAAATGGTGGCTCTGACTGTATGATATGGTCTCACACTAAAACATTTTGTCCAAATGATTCAGAACAAGTGGAACGAGGGACATCCAACTCTGCTGAGCTCACCGGGTGGCATGCATCAGGTTATCCAGCAGCAGTTAAACAGAAATGCCACATGGTTATGTGTACTGATGGGCCTTGGAATCTTTCAGGCACCCAGATTTCTGTGACAAGAAGGTACAGTGGCTGCTGCTAAAGGATTGGTGTGATCTCTACGGAACAGCATCCAATGTAGCAATAAATAAATAAATAAAAATAATAATAACTAAAAAAAAAAATCTTAGAATTTCTTAGTTAAAACTTGTCCTCTTTTTAATAATTTGGGTGTAAAAAGGTCCTCCAGATGTATTAAGATAACTTAGTACTGTGTATGAACCCTGGTTTCTGTTGGTTTTAGGGACTGAAACAAATGTTTCCAGGGATCTTTACCAAAAAGCTTACTCATTGGTTCACGAGGGAAATAGCTATGGCAATTTCAGATGTTAGTCACTGTGTATCTCTGCTGCAGTTTTAAGTGTCTAAATTGGACTCCCCATGTTTCTCAGCTGTTTATATGAACCTCTGTGGTTTAGCTTAACCCGCCCATGGAAGGTGATGTGAGCTAATATTGATACTTGCAGCAAAGCAGCTGAAACAATTTCAACTTGTATTCTATTGACCTCCTCAGGAAACACAATCAGGAACAGCTGATACAATCTGGTAACTTCTAAAGCATCCCAGCTGTTTGCTTTGTACCTAAATGTCCTCATATTCTTAGCAGTGGTAATTTGAAATGTCATTCAGTTTTGTCAGCCTCATGCTGGTTAAACCAAGTCATCTGAGGCATGGACTTTGAGAAGGAGATGGTAAGAAGCTTTATAGAAGTAGAGGCTCAAAAAGATTTGGTCTTGCATTTAAAATCCGTGAGACAGAGCATGAAACTTGTTTTGACTTGTTAATTGTGAATCTTACATCTCCCCTGCTTTTTTTTTTTTATTATTATTATTTATTTAATCTTTACTTTGTATAATTGTGGCTTGAAATCTGAAGTAGAAAGTTGGCTTCAAATCTGAAATATTTCAGACTTAATGCAACAGATGCTTAAACTTTTGTTGAATTAGCTTTTTGTAATCAATTTCCTTCTACTCCAGCCTGAAAGCACCAAATCTGAGAAAATAAGGATTTAGTGAATAATTTTTGAATGCGTTAGATTTTTGCTGTAATCGTGTATAATATCAGTTTGTACATATTCTTTTTTAACGTAAGCATGTCTCTGAATGGACTTAGGGACAATACACACAATACACTTCTGGAGAGCAGAGTTTGTTAGCAGAATTCCGTGTTCATGAATACCCAACAGTAGTTCTTACATTTAAGAATTTGAGTAAATTACAGTCAACTGCGTATAATAACTGCAGAAGAAACAGATTACATTTACATAATTTAACTTTGGGGTTTTTCTTCTTCTTTTTTTTTTTTCTTTTTTTTTTTTTCCTTTTTCTTTTTTTCCCTTAGCATTCTCTCCCTCCAAGTGCATATGCCACAGTTAAGGCTTACTCAAATTTTGATGCTGACCGGGATGCTGCAGCCCTGGAAGCAGCCATCAAGACCAAAGGTGAGGAACATGGGCTGTGGCTTTGACTCTGTTTTTTAAGTTAGAACACTGGCATGCAAATAAAAAGTACAGTGTCTTGCAACCACCATATCAGTATACTTAATTTGGCTACCTGTTTTAGGAGACTTAGGATTTCTCAGACCTCACATAATCCTGACAGAGCTAGATCAAACTGTAAATCCATGCTTTAAAATGTGTTTTAAAAGTTTGTGCCCAAAAGTTGTTCAGACTGTTGCTAAAAATGCCCACTTTTTTACTCTTGATTTGTCAGTACTTCCAATTCCACTAGTTTTTGGGGGTTTCTTTGTCTGGAAATGAAGTGGCAGCTTCTGTGGCAGTGCTTTGAGACCAAGCTTTGAACAACTGATTTCTAAGGGATTATTGGATTGGACATTTCTCCTTCCTTACAGCTTTCCAAGCAGCTGAATGGGGGTGGTTTGAACACCTTTCTACTTCAGTATTTTGAACTGGATGTTTGTACATCTTGCATTATTGTAGAGGTCCAAGTCCTAGAAACAACAGAATCTAGTTTCTGAAATGATATGGTAGTATTCCAGGAGCAGGGCAATGTGAGAGTTCCCTACTTCCCAGAACCAGGTAGACTGGCATCTCCTTGTCTGTGCCAGGATCCACAACTTGCACTGATTGGTGGGAGACCAGGATGGAGCAAGTGAGATGCAGTCCCATGGAAAGGCCTGGCACACTGACATGAGCAGGAGCACAGGGGATATGAACTGCAGCTCCCAAGTAGTAGTACCTTGTTGGTGCTCCTAGGGCAGTGACCCTTGATCCTCGTCCTGCTGTGAACACAGAAAGGATGTGCCAGGCTTTCCAGACTTTCTCCAGGCCAGAGAAGCAACGGCTGGGCCCAGCTGGACCTGCCAAGTCTGTTGCCTGTGTTTCAGGAGATGGAGAAATTTAAAAGTCAAACAGTTTCTCATCAGAAAGAAATGCCAAGTCAGTGCCAACAAAGCACATGTCTGACTTGCTACAAAATGTGAAATTGCCCCTCCCTAACAAGCATGGGGTTTCCTCTCACAGGATTTCTTTTATTCAACTGGAAACGTCTCTTGCATACTCATTAGAGTAGGCTAAGTAGTGCTTTTTAATCATTTTATGGTCTGTTTTTTGTCCGTTTTTATGTCCGTTCCTGTTACTCATTGATAGAAATGCACTGATGAAATCCACCCTGAAACTTCCAGAGATTTTAGTGAACAGCAAAGAAAAATGTTTGAGCAGCTCAACTGCTTCACCCCGCCTCAGCAGATGTGAGTCAGCATCCTGTCCATGCAGCATGATTCCCAAGTGTGCAGGGCAAGCACTCATTTTCCATGAAATGCCAGAGCAATGCATTAGCTCATGTTTCCATCCTCAAAGCATTTGAATTAGAAACTTGAATGTAGTCATTTGTGGGTTGCTAATCTATCACAATTGTCATAAGAATTGAAAATGTCATTTGGTCGGTTTGAATGCAAAGTATGGTTTAAATTTAAAATTCATTAAAATGCCTAAGAGATGGCTCTATGCTGTAGCTCTCTTTAGGACTGAAAAGCTGTGTGTGTTTATGCATGGCTGTTCCTGGACTGGGAGAATTTGCTTTCTTTACAAAAGAAAAACACTTTAAAACACACTAGCTGTAGATTATGGCTGAAGTGTACAGTCAGCATGTTTTCAAACCAGAATTTCTAACTGAGACATGTGATGCTTTCCAGAGCTTTGTTGTTTGCAGGCTGAGCTTCTGTAAGAGCACAGATGTAGGCCTGCCTCAATAGGAGCTAAGGTCATGGAGTATAGTATTTCATCATCAAAAATGTGGGCAAGAGGGAGAAATTAGTCTGAATATTTTGGACTTGACTCCTTGTTCCATATTCTGTAACTAGTGGCTAAAAGACTTGTGGTATGCAGGTCACTCTGAAAGTAATGCCTGCTATTTATTTCCATGGAAACTAGAACAAAGGGCACAACAACGCTATTTGATATAGCAAACTCAACCACAGAACGCTCTTTCTCAACACTGTCACCACTATTAGCTGTGTATTTTTGCCAGCAATGAGTAAAAGCCTGCATGCTGCACTTGTAAAAATCTGTATGGCCACCTGAAATGTGGTGTGTCTTTCATGTTGCTGTACCACTGCTGAAACACACCACCCACTGCCTCGCTGTGCTCACATCCACTGCTTGGTCTCTGAACACATTCAGCAAGTGTCAGTGAATGTCAATGGGTGCTATTTTTTCCCCACATGCAGGATTTCAGTTCCACACCTTTGCTTCATCAGCACTTCCATGTCAGACATCATTCTGTCTGCCTGCCCCTCTGCTGCCATCTGTTGCATGGCAACAAAATGGAATGTTGGTGGAAATGTTCAGCCTCTACTGCCATACCACCACCATCCACCTCTGATGTCATGAGTCAATATAATCAAGTCTGAAAGAAACGCCTCCTATATCTGCTGTGATTGCTTCTGATACTAAGGAATATAAGCATAGACGGGTTCTGGAGGAGATCTGAGACCTGCCAGTTGCTGCTGATCCATTCCTTACCTTCTGGTTTCTATTAAAAATATTCATTTTTAATAGAAATTTTTCAAATGTAGAAGAAGCTATTTGTTGTGTTTGTTCTAGTAAATACAGAGACCCAAGTCAAAACTCTGGCCTTGGTAGGACATCTATGTTAGAACCACCTATTTTCTTCGAAGTCTGGCATGTAATTAACTGTGTAAAAATAAGGACAAAAAAACCCAGTTCCTTCCAGTATCAAAAAACAAAACACATCAAACAAACAAAAAAACTAACAAAAAACAACCCCCAACAAACCCTCCTGTTACATTCCGAGAGAACACAGTATACTGTTTTATTTTCCCATTTTTATATTTGGAGTGTTAGTTAAGTGACTTGAGGTGAATTAGAAAACATATCTGCTTTAGTAAGAAGCCTTACCTAAAAACACTCGGATGAAAGGATGGGCTTTAATGAGTTTAATGACATTTGTGTCAGTTTTAAAGCGTCTCTTCTTGAGCAAGTTTCTTTGCAGAGTATTGACTGAGCACAAGCGAAGCAGGAAACAGAAGCAGTGAAGCAGATCATGGATAAGACTTTGTTGATGCCTGTACATGCCTGTGCACATAAAGATCTTCATTGCATTGAAAATCTGTGCTGTCTTCGAGGCCAGAATGTTACACATACCAACTAATAATATCAGAGCAGTTGAGCTCTGCTCCAGACTGCACATATGTTGTGTTTTGAGTGTCAGGGAACATGCTAATACAAAGAGATTCTTATGTCTTTGTAGGTGTGGATGAAGTTACCATCATCAACATCCTGACAAACCGCAGCAATGAACAGAGGCAGGATATTGCCTTTGCCTATCAGAGGAGAACCAAAAAGGTATCAAAATATGCAGAAATAACAATTATTTAATATTTTTCTTGTGGATAGTTAGATTTTCAGGCCTTGTACATCTCACAATTAACTGTGAACAAATAAGATCATATTATTGGGCTTACCTTTTCACTGGAAGCAAAGATGCATTTACTTTGTCCAAATCTGTTGAAGATGTCCTAGCAGTTGCAGAGATCACGATGGGTGACGTATCAGCCAGCTAGCCACCAGATACGTTAGTGAAAAGCCATTGTCAGGGAATGTCTCAATTTGAAGGCAGAAGTGGAGAGGCTTTGGAGCTTATTTATTTGTTTGTTTGTTTATTTATTTTTATTGCATGGCAATTTTGCATAAGGAAAACATTCTGTTCACATAGGTAGTTTAAATGAGAAAGGATTGCAGTCAGTTGTGCTGGAAGTGCTATAGACATGGAACAAAGTGATATACTGAGCTGAACTTGTCAGAAATGTATGCACTCGTCTATTGATGGAAAGCAATCTCTAAAATATTTGCAGCAGTCTGCATAATGAATCTTGCTGTCTGGAAGGCAAGAGATGTTCTCTTGACTTTTGAAGTTGAGAGTCTTACTATAACTTAAGTTTTATGCCCACATGGAAGAAATTTGTGTAGAATTGGAATTATGATGAATGTATCTCTTCCAGGTTTGCCAGACCCCAAACGGTAGTCCTCCAATAGCAGCCCAGAATGCACATCCAAATGTAAATCTGGAGTTAAAGTTTGGAAATTCACCAGCTTTATGCATGGCTGATACAGGCACATACGTGCAGAAGCACATACCAGTTGGACATATGCATGTGTTTGCGTGTCTGCACCCTGATAGTCACTCTCTTGTGAGCACTGGGGGAATTTCTCATATAAACTGGACCTTAGTAATGAAGTGTGTCACTCAAAGCTCTGTTAAACGTTTTGCATGACCACAGAAATGCACAATCAAGAAAATATACAACTTCTTTCATCTAAGTGTTATCTCTTTCTTTACCTTTTTTTCTTTGCTGCAACCCAAGAGCAAACTGAATTTATCAAGTATAACAAGTGCCAAAGGATAAGGAAGTACAGAAATAATGGAAACGTGCAGTAGAAACCACTCGGTGAAATAAACAATTGAATGATAAGAGAGGAGGAAATGAAATATGAAAAGACATATCTTGAACTATTATGTATGTTTCAGGGCAAGTATCTCATGGATTTCTTCGGCAATGTGTTGTACTAGGCTGCTCATTTTGCTCAATATAGCTGCTTGTTTTGTGTATTGTTGAAATAGTTCATTATAGTAAAAAGTCACAGATCTACATCTTTTTACATTCCTGTGAGTTGAGCTAGGTTTAATGGGAACTACTGATAATCTTGAGGAATGGTTTGATTTGTGAAGTCCTTCCCTATTACCAGCATTAATAGAACTACCATTGACTACTGGGGAGTCTGCATTTATGTCTCACCAAAACTTTGTGTGCGTGGAACTTTGGATCCAAATTTGGATTAGTATGCTAGAATATCTCTTGGACTAAAGCAGACAGATGTCCAAAACTCACTATCTTGGTCAGTCATCGTGGTAAGCACATAATGTTGTTAGCATACATTAATGTTCTGGATTGAGTTGGTGACTTTGGAAGCAAATGCCCTGGCTGTTTATCTCTCTGGTGTAAACGTATCTGCAGTTCAGCTGAAGTCACTTTCTGCTGCAGTTAGCTCCTGTCCCCAACCTCACAAATTGTTCATATGAAAAGCAGTGTTCTTTTCTGTAAGCTACATACCTAACTTATGGGACGGTATTAAGCTTAGGGACGGTATTGGCCTGTGTGGACTCTGAACTTGATTCCTGGATTTGAACTTTGGAACTGCACTATAATGAAGCTGGTGCTAGCTTTATTCAAGTTACATCTGAACTCATAAAATATGAAATGCCACTGACTTTATTTGCATGCATTCTATGAAGCAAACATGCCTGTTGCTTCCTACAGGACCAACTGACAGTTAACAATAGACTTAGGTTACACAGTTCTGATTGTAGTCTTGAAGTTCTTGAATTTTTCTGCTTTCAGGGATTGTTGTTGTCCTTCAGCCAGCTGTTTAGTAACTGGACCTTTACAGTGGAAAAATGGTGCAGTTTTCCAACTTCTCAGCTAATATAGGACTGCAATAATAGGAAAAACACAAATAATATGGTGCTACAGGAAAATCTGATGGAGAAGCACTGACTGCAGCGAGTCAGGCTCAGATCCATCGGTGCTTATTAGATCTAATGAAGTGTCAGTGCTTCAAGACTGGAGCTGAGCTGTTCAGAGTCACTTGGATGTCTCTGCATCATGCTCCCCAGCACTCCACCAGCCGCCAGTGAATTTCTTCTTATTTTCAAAGGATAAGAAAATCTCCATTTGGCAGGCTTTTTTCTTAGACTTTCACAAAACAAAAGCTCTTTGTGTTCCTTTTCCTTGTCAGTTGAGTAAGAAACACTGGCAGACTTGGAGACTTAAAGTGCTACAGGCTAAATTTTCTGAAGATCAGAAGTGAGCTTTAATTTTTTTCTTCCATCTTGCCTCCTTTATTTTACAGGAACTTTCTGCAGCACTTAAGTCTGCTCTGTCAGGTCATTTAGAGGCAGTGATCTTGGGCTTGCTGAAGACACCATCACAGTATGATGCCTCTGAACTGAAAGCTGCCATGAAGGTAAATGAGCTTTGGAATTTAAATGTTTTTCTGGTGTCACTTTAAATGTTATTCTGGTGTCACTATGTTAAGAATGAATCTGGCCTTTGTATCCAAGGCCGCAGTTTTCAAGTATGTCCACTGTTAGTATTGTTTTTTTTTGTTTGTTTGTTTGTTTTCATACCACAGTTTACATATCCATCTGCACAGCATACAACAGCTGAGTGTGAAATAAAATAAATTCTGGAACGGAACTGTGTGATTTTTGAAATGTTAATTAAATCCTCTTTTTGGGGAAAAATTACAGTCAGGAATTGATAGGCTGCTATGGCTGGTTGCTGCTTTCATTAATGCTCTTAAAAATAATGTACAGGTTCATAGTACAAAATAGCCTAAGAGATAAACTGTTTGCTGGAGCTGTTAAATCCTTGGCTTGCATTTGTAGACTGAAAAAGTAGTTCCTGCTTACTGGGTCATTTTGCTGATTTTGAAGGAACATCCTGTACCAGAATACAAAGAATACGAGGAGGAGGAGAATGTGATGATGAGATATCAAAGCTATCTTGGAGAAACTGCACAGCAGTGACTGAGTTCAGACCCCTACAATCACAGGCAGGCGTGGAATAAATGGCTAGTTTAGAAATACCTGCTCTGCTGAAAGAAGATTTGGAGTGCTGCTTATGCCAGTGCTTCCACTTTTCTAAGCAAGTGTGTGTTGGGGAGTTTGTGTTTATAATCAACCCTTACGTTTCAGCTTCTTTATTAGGTTGATTATTTATTGATTGATTGAGAACTAAAAACAAGCATTAAACTACATCTGCTGGAACTTGTAACAAGACAAAGAGCTGATGGATTAATTCGTCCAAACAATGAAAAATTAGTAGGAAAAAAAAAAAATGCCAGTGCTGAGGTGGTAGTGGTGTAATTGGAGGCCAAATCCATTCCTTCAACAATCAGGTGCTGCCCTCTTCTGGTTTAAATATATACTATTCATAATTAGCTGCAAATCTGTTTTTTTTTTTCTTTTTTTTCTATTTGCAATTATTTTGCATTTCATATGTCTAGGATGGCCATATACTTATATAGTGTGTCTGCTGCATTTACAGCCCGTATCCTGAGCTCAATTACTTTATTGTAGCCATAGGTATAGAGTATTATATTCTCTTGGTTAATCAGATATTTCCCAAGCACTCAGTCTGAGCTTAAGTTTATCTTGATACTGTTCTTAAATTACATCTATGACATGAAAATCAATGTTGGGTAAAGACAGGCCATCACTGAAGTTTTAATTATTTTTCTGGAACATATTCTTACAAAATAGATAGAAAAAAATCAGTTTCATTAGCCTTTATTTCTTCCCTAGATATTTATCAGAAATGCTCTGTAGAAAGCTTCCCTAATTTTTTCATCTGTGATCCATTTCTATAAAATTATTCTGCTTTATTCCTCTAACTGTATCCAAAAAGGCAGTTTTTCTCATAATTTCCTCAGTTTTCCAAACATGAAGCATGAGAAAATTTCCCAGGATGTTACCTTGCACTTTCTCTTGCAGTTCTGTGCAAACATTGCCTATTTTTGCCAGATACCAAACACTTTGCTAAATAGAAGCTTAACAGACTCTTAACAGTAGGCATCAGAGGCTTTTTCTGCCTGCTCTTGATGCTGAAAGACAAAGGCATTGGGATTAGCATGGACATGATTCACTGGTAGGCAGAAACAAAAACAAACTCAGTCTATTCAAATAACAGTTTATTTTCAAAAAACTCAAGTATCTGTCTGCCAGATGGCTTTACTAACTAGGAACTCAGATGTACTCAGTTGTCACTGGATAGGGAAGAATCATCAATATATCCAAGTAAATCTTTTACTTTAATTGATCTTTCAGAGGCTCCTGTCTCACTCCAGTAACAAGATTACAGTGATGCTATTAGTAAAATACTCATATTTTATTTAGATATGTTTTTATATAAAATAACTGAGTAAGTTTAGAGCACACTGATCAAATCATGTTATTCTGGAGTACTGAAATTCCTCTAAGGTTTAACTGATTGCTGATGCTTTCTGATGTAGTTTGTTATTTTTAGTGCTAATACCTCTATTATTTATAAAATGGTAGTATTGCTGCTTAGTTCAAAGTACTCTGACTTCATTAAGTTTATTTTAGTCCTGCAGGAAGGTAAACAAAAATTTTATTACTACAAGATGGACCTTGATTCCAAAGCAAAAACTGCTTTGGAATGTCATCTCAACCCATTCTGCTTATTTAGTATATACATATATATTTCATTTATATATATATGTATAAGTTATCATCCCAAGTACATTTTTATTTCTTAATGTATCTAATGGTAATACAGTTACATCTGTATTTATGCATTGGGAAGCACACGATATGGCCAAGTGAAGAGGGGACTTGATCTTCTGGATCTTTTCCAACCTAAATGATTATGTGCTTCTGTTTATTAGCTGGAAATCCAGAACATGCTTAAATCTTTGTTGACTTAGAAACAAAGCTGAGACAAATGAACATGTCATGCTCAGATCTGCATTTGTAGTGGAGGAGGAATGTGGAGAGAGATGGGGCAGAAAAGCAGGGAAGAACAAATTTGTTGCTGCCCGTTTGCATGCTAAGAATCAACATGGGCTGCAATTAGTGGACCTCTCTCATTTATGGTGGTGAGGATGCTGAGTGTTATGAGAGACACTCATAAGAAACACATCATCATTACCATCATTAGATAGTCAAAGGTGTTAGAATAATATTTGGCTGCTAAAAATCTGGTGTTCCTCTGACACATTAAAAAACTTCTCTACAGCTACCAAAAGTGTCCTTGAATGGTTGTGAAACTGTTATAGTCGGAGAAAGGAGAAAAGATAATGAAATGTCAGTAAAATATTTCGAAACTGTTCAAGCATGTCTGTGCATTTCTGGCATCTAACTTACCTGTGTATATCTTCCAGGGCCTGGGAACTGATGAGGACACACTTATCGAAATCATCTGCTCACGGACAAATCAGGAGCTTAATGAAATTAATAGAGTCTATAGGGAAAGTAAGTTTATTTTGAAAGTTTTGATGCAGTATAATTGTACGTGAAGTTGCTTGGCTAAGTTCCCCTTAGCGTTGGTTTGACTGAGATTCTCACACCACATCTGCTCTGTTTCTTTTATGTTGGGGCATAAGAAATTTTGTACTGGCATCTTGGATATTAATGTGTTTATAGAGTTTAATCTGTTGCGTGGTAGCAAACAAACTGGAGATGATATAATACTCATCTGATAGGTTGCATCTGAATATTCTTTTGTAAGCTACAGCCGTTCTGTGCGTAGTGACAGAAGCAATTATGACAGACTTATGGATTGTAGGTTCGGTTATGTAATAAGTAGGTGAAATCCAGTGAAGCATGTTTATAAGTTTATTTGGGAGACCTGTCAGAAAAGAAATGAAATAAAACTTCACGGAAGTATATATTCTCTTTTGTAACTGTTCCAAAGCATTTTATCTGATTTCAGGTATAATTCTTAGTTGATTATAATTGGATTTGAGAGTGATGTAGGATCCACCCTCAAAAATATTCCTCTCTTTAAATATTCATTATATTTTGAAATTGACTACTCTGGTCATGCTCATCACAATCTATAGTGCAGCTGTCAGTGCCTGTTTGTTTCTCTGAGCTTCAGAACTGAGCTCACCAGAAGTAGAAATGGAGGAAACTGCTGTCTGTTAATGCGTGACTGTTGTCCAGCAGTTCAGCTAAGCTACTGGCTGAATCAGAAAGGACAAGCAAAATCAATGTGGTCTTAATGATGCATACTGAAAAAATGTGTATCAGTAAGGAGAATGTTGCTGCTGCAGATCAGATTGCTGTTAAACAGGAGACAGAAAGTGTTTTTGTAGCAATGTAGCAGGTGATCGTTTGAAAAACAAAGATGTTGAGACGCATACTGGAATCTTATGCAGTATTCTTTTGTTTTATAATAGCAGTTTCTGTCTTTTTGCATTAAACTTGTAATTGCAATTGTCTAGTTGTAAATCCATGAATAGTGAAGGTCTAAATGCAGTGGTTGGCAAACAAGCGGTCACTGCTTCAGCTTAAAGCAATATTCCCTTTTCAGTATTCTCAGGCTTTTGTGTTATTGTTCCATGTTTGGCAGATAGGCTTTGATTGCACGGGATCTCCAATGACTAGCTGATAGCAACGTTCTTTCTTTTGTATGCAAGCATGTGTTTGTTTTCCTTCCCCTCTATATATGACTTCTATATGATAGCTGTTTGCTGATGTGCATAAAATGCAATGATTAACTCCTGTGCTTGTAAACAGGTACTTGTGGGATGCTCTTAAATGAAAAAGAATTCTTTGTTTTCTAGTGTACAAAACAGAACTGGAAAAGGACATCATATCAGACACATCTGGTGACTTCCGCAAGCTAATGGTTGCCCTGGCCAAGGTAGATCTGTTCATATCCTTCCACTTTTCCTAATATGCCCGCTCATTGGTAGTTCACTGATGATTGCCAGTAAAATAATAGGATTTCTAACTCACCTTAAATTTTCTTGCATTTTCACTTAAAAAAGTAAATAAATAAAAACTGAAGGGCAATGTATTTTGACAGTGACACTGTTCATAGCATTTTCACAATGGAGATGAAGCATGCTCATGTAGCAAATAGTGACTAATTACCAATTAGTGAAAGAAATATAATAAATTGCTTGAAATCTATTAAAGTTCTTCTTAATCTTGCTATTTTCACTTGAAGGGCAAAAGGTGTGAAGATACTTCTGTGATTGATTATGAACTGATCGACCAAGATGCTAGGGTAAGTGCTAGTTCTGGCCATTAAATGTCTCAAGTTGATTAAGCTTTGGGGGATATTCAGAATGCAAATGCTGTGAAAATTGAGAGTTTATGAAAACAGATGTGTGTATTTCAGACCTCTCTTGCGTAGCAATGTGTGAATGATATCAAGGTATCTGCTGTTTGCAATCCTGATACCAGTTTTCATGGGATACTTACCTGCTAAGATCTATACAGAAGCACTCTGGTATTTCCCATAGGCACATAGAAAAAGAGGTCTTTTAGCAAAAGGAAACACGTGCCTTGTGAAGACTGGTGGCAATCAAGCAGTTACAAAAGATTAAGGAAGAGGTATCTTCGAACTTAGTGGCTGTTTATGCTGTTGATTATATCTACCTTACTAAGAGCAGTTCTGCTGAGGTAAACAAAGCTAAATTTGGAGAAAAACCTATAGACATAAATAGAAAAGTAATTAGTCTTAGTTACAGGGGAGATCCGTAGACCCTGTCTTTGGTGATCTGCCCAAATCTGTGTCCTTTTGGGTGTCTCCCAACGACACAGCTCCTGCAGTGCTGTTTTTCCAGTAAGGAAATGGTCTGTCTTTGAAATAGCTTTCTGTGTAACTCGTGATTTTCATTCTTTACCAGGAGCTCTATGATGCTGGTGTCAAGAGAAAGGGGACTGATGTTCCCAAGTGGATCAATATTATGACTGAAAGAAGTGTTCCACATCTGCAGAAAGGTACAATTTAAAAAACAGATTTACATTTTTTCTCCTGTAAGAAAATAGTACATCAAAGCGGTAACTATTTTGTTCCACATGGCTTTCAAGTAAGTGTGAAAGCAATCAAATCTTATTCACACACAAGTTGTTACAATTTTTTAAGTATCTGTGGATGTGTTTATCTCTAATTTCAATGTGTATAGATCTCTTTATTTTTACACATTTGCAACCATTGTTTAATGGTATGTCATGTACACTGAGAACAAAAATGTTAGAAATCTACAAAACAAGGCTGCACAAGACCTTGAAAGGTCCTTTAGCTTTTCATTCCATCCATCCTAGTTAAATTAGCTGTATCACGTTTTCAAATCTGAACATGGGAAAACCAATTGAAGATTTTTCTTTTCAGGAACCAAATCACTGTTGTTTTAAAAAAATACTCATGACACAACTACAACAAGTATGTTGTGAGATAATGGAGGAATTCAAGGAAAACAAAAAGCTGCACCACCAGCTGGGTAACAGGCTGTACTTAAGAGACAGTTCCAAGAAGGACTTGGACAGGTTTTTTTTAATCATGTCAGCACATGGCTCTCTCTGCATTTTTTATTAGAGTGGTTACTTTTAACCATTCCTGGTTTGGTTTTGATTTGATCTGCTTTCTTTCTTGTAACAGTGTTTGAAAGGTACAAGAGCTACAGCCCATATGATATGTTGGAGAGCATCAAGAAGGAAGTTAAGGGAGATCTGGAGAATGCCTTCATTAATCTTGGTGAGTTACCGTAAAATAAACACTGTGTTTAAATAATATCTTTTCAGTGCTCTTGCAGTGTACTGTGATGAAAATCGGCCCAGCTTCCTCTGTATTGATAGAGGAGAAACAAACTGAAAGGGCTGGTATTACTGGATCTATGTATTTTCAATTACAGGTATTGAGAGGTAATATACTTTGTTCCTCTGCAAAATATAGATCTTGCTTTCCAAATGAAAAGGAAAATGCACAAGTTCTGTGATCTGTTGTTAGTTTCAATTTTGTCCAATACAGAAGCTTAATGCTTGTTTCCCCCACATAAAAAGGTTGGAACTCTAGCTGTGCACATTAATTATTCAACATGGATAGGCTGGAAAGCAAGCAGTGTGTGCGTGAGGAAAGAAAAGCTGTGGAGGATACTAGAGGCTAAGAAAAAAGCTAATTTTGCTCTGAATTCTCTGAAATAAGGGTAAATAAGGGGGGTAAATAAGGTGAAATAAGCTGGGGGTGGCTGCTATTGTGGATGAGATGAGAATACATAGGAAGTTGCCAGTTTTCACAGGATGTTCTTTAAGAGGAGAATCCATTTAGGGCTAAGGGAGAAATGAGCTGTCTAAGGCTAGTGTAGAATCAAGACTGCTCAACCTTGAAAGGGACACTTCTCACCTATTAGCATACAATGAACGTTTTCAGAAAAGAAGGTTGTTCATAAAAGTGAAAGATGGGCTAAAGAGTGAATTGTGTGGAGGAATGTTAGCCTTCCGAAATTATACCAGCAATAGAAAGAAATATTTCTCAGACTGCAAGCATTTGTGCTTCAATCATAAGCATAGCCAACCAATTTATAAATAACAATTCAGGCAAAACCAATTTCTCTTTGCTCCTTTTTGGGGAAACTTTTGGTGAATACCTTATTTTGACAGTTTACCATGGGCAGGATGTTTACCCATTTATCGTATCTTTCTCTTTAGTTCAGTGCATTCAGAACAAGCAGCTATACTTTGCAGACAGACTGTATGATTCCATGAAGGTAAGAAAGGCTGTTCATTCTACTCGTTATCTTCTAACCATTGTTTCATCGAATTTTTATTCCTTAGGTGGTTTTATTCATATGATGTGTAACTGGGATGTGGATAAACAATGATGACTTTGTATTGTTCACAAGCATTCTTTAATAGCTTAACTCATAGGCTATCTATTAATATGGAAATACAGGGAAGAGTCATATAATAATTATCTTCATTATATCAGTTGATCATAATTACCAAAGTTAGATGCATCTTTTGTAGGTAAACACAAGTTGATAGCAGAAAATCTGTTTAATGAAATGGAAAAATAAATAACTGAATTTGCCTCGAAACATTTTATTGAGAAAAGGTATAAAAGAGAAATACATGATGACAGACATTAGGCAATAACATGGAGAAGACCTCCTGGAGAGCCAGAACTGTGGCCTGCAGTCTGAGTTGCTAGATTGGTATCTAGAAGTTAGTTGAACACTGTTAATGAGAGAGGTATGTTTGTGATCAAGTTCCTGGATCATGTTCAAGTTCATTGTACCTTTTACTGATGCTACTTGTTGTCTGTAGTTTGTTGTATGTCTACCACACCAGTTACAGCATCTTTTTATTAAAAGTTGTAAATGTCAATGTGCTCACAGGGCAAGGGAACCCGTGACAAGGTCCTGATTAGGATTATGGTCTCCCGCTGTGAGGTTGACATGCTGAAAATCAAGAGTGAATTCAAGAGGAAATATGGAAAATCCCTCTATTATTTCATCCAGGTAAATTTTCAGCATTCTGTATATATATATATTGCTTGTATGGACCTTCCGAGTCCTTTTCTTTGGATTAATTCCACCATTAAAATTCATGTGAGGCATTCTAGAGGCTGCAGTGAGAACAGGAGGTTGTTACCACGCACAATTCAAAAAATGTTTAGCTTTGTAGTCTACCACCGGTACAATTCCTGGCAGCCTATGACTGCTATAGGCAAGTTTTGCCCAATCAGTTGATATGTTACAAACAAAAATTCCATTCACCTGTCTCCATCCCCAGACCAAAAGAAAAGAATTGCTCTGGGTCTGCTGAATTAACATAGATCTTCTAAATGGTCACTTCCTTTCATTCCACTCCTGCCAAGGAGCAGACCTTTATTGAGAGATTTTTTGTGATATTAGGAAATATTAAGTGTTAGATTTTATTTAATTGGAAATACATTAAAAGAGGTCATGCATCTGTTTGAAACCTGGTCTTCTGCCCACCTTTACCTCTACATAGATGTAGTTGCATCAAAACCTTAAGCCCAAATCTTTTTCTGAAGTAAGATGTCAGTTTGAAATTATAGGCAAATTTTCAAAATAGTCAATGTACTGTAAAATTTTTGTGGTGATCGGTGAGAAGGAACAGAATCAAGTCCTCCAGCTTTCCTTTGTTATCTTGCTTTTCTTTTTTGCATCAAATCTCCCTATGGCCTTGCACGTATCTTGTAAGAATGATAATCATCTCAATTCACACACAAGTAAAACTTGGTCTAGATAGTTTCCTCCAGGCTAGCAAGGCTGCAGTTGTGAAAATCAGTTCATTCCCACAGGTTTAGAATACAGTGTGTGTACGCTCATATTTTGTAGCTGTTTCCTAATAGGTATTTTGTGTTTTTTCCCCTTTATAGCAAGACACAAAAGGTGATTACCAGAGGGCGCTGCTGAACCTGTGTGGTGGAGAGGACTGAAAACTGTGATGTGGGAAATGAAAATGCAGAGACATGCCTCTTCTGCTCTTCCTTTTACTGTAACCCTTGACAAAATCGAGCCGCCATGCAAACCCTGCCCTGCCTCTCTCCCTGCCGCACCACTGACGCAGCTCCCAGCGCTGCCTGCACGTCCCAGCAGCAGCGCTCTGCTTGGCTCCGCCAAAGTTCCTAACAGCGAAAAGCCAGAGAAACTAACATTCCCCAGAGATAAAGGTTAAGCGTGCTTGTGGAGAATGCCTCTTTGTGTAACGTTTCTAATAAAACACAAATAAAACAGATGTATCTCTGTCGGACCTTTCATTTGAAAAACCAGCGATCAACTGGTGCATACTTGGCTTGTGCCAACCATTGGCTTTTTTCCCTTGTCCACAATTCATTGCCTATGGCTGAAACCTTGTCTTTGTACCTCAAAGCCTTTCCTGTTTAATGATTTTTTTTTTTAAGCTGAGCGCCCTGCTCGTCCTGCGGTGGAGGCAGGTATTGCACGCTGTGATGGCGCCTGCAGCGACCCAAACCTGCTGTAACGCCACGCTCTGCTCGCCTTGTGGCAGCGGTGTTTCTTGCTGTGGTGTGAAAGACACAAAGTGTGAAGAGCAAAGCTTTTTCCTCAGCTTTCTGCCTTTGGAAGCTGTATGGGAACTGCTGAATCACAGCCTGAACCTCTGATTAGTCACCTGAGGCGAGCAATGTGTCAGCCCTGGAATCACAGGTGAAAGCAATTCACCTGTGCTGCAGGAAGGGGTGGAGCCAGGCTCCACCTCTCCAGACCTATTTAAGTGCTGACTGCCAGTGGGGGAGAATCTCTCCTCTAGAGATCTGCTCCTCTGGAGTATCCTGAGCGAGCCCTCGACACGGGTAAGCATCTCGTCTGTTCCCTCTTGTCCTCACTTTGCGTAACTCTCCTGTTTACTTCGTTATTATACTTTTATTATACCTTTGATTATACATTTATTATACTTTGATTATATCTTTTGATTATCAGAAGCACAGAGCTGACAGCAGGTGCCTGCTGCTCCCGGGTGTTTGCTGGTCTGTGGCACAGCTCCTGCTTCAGGTCGGTGGTAGAGGCAGAGGGGTCTTGCTGCAAAAGCGTTGGCCATGGACCACGAGAAATATTTGGTGTAAAAGGCTACAGCTGATAAAATATTGGTAACTTAAAAGCATAAGTGATAGGATTTTTCAGGAGCAGCTCCAATTTAATGCCTGATGGAGCAGAGTCGTTCGCACCTGTTTACAAAATGTCTCTCTGGCTAGATTTGTACATCTAAAATCTCATGCTGAGATAGCAAATCACTCTTTGAATTTAATTAGGTAAGTCATCTCTATAAACTTTGCTTGCTTGAATGTGGCCTTGTAAAAGAAATCAAAGGGTAGGCATTTTTCCAGTCAGTGGAATGGAGCTAGAATTTGATAGCTAGCATGCACTGCCTCACTGCTACATGACGTCCAGAATTGCAGGCAGTCTTTCTTCGCGAGCAAAGCAGTGCTAAATAAACCTGTGTGATCTCAAAGGCCAGGATCATTTTAGCTAAATGGTGGACTAGAAACCAAATTAGCCTCCTGTGAGATCTAGAAGCTTTCTGTTTCTTTCATGTAACACTGGTGGCTTTTTGTTTGTTTGTTTTGCTGGTGGTGTTGATTGACTGATTTGTTCTATTGGCTTTGTACCAGACAGGGAGAAATCTGCAAGCTCCTCTTGGTGCTGAGATGTGGTGGCATGCTTGCTAGTATGCAAGGTGGGTGAGTGCCTTTATTGGTCAGGAATACCTTGAAGAATGGTGTTTGGCAGTGTTATAGCATTTGACTAGTGCTTGCCCACCTGGCAAGTGAAACACTTGATTTAAAAAAGAAAAAAATATAAATAAAGCAAAAAGCATATTTTCAGTTGCTAATTGTGCAATTTAGGCTGTTACTTTATTTACGGTATATTTACCTTTGGAAGAAAAATATTAGATATTTAAAACTTGCCTCTCTAGCTCATTGCTTTCCCAAAAATGCGAGAAGAGTCTGAACTCATTTTCAGGATCAGGCATTAATACAGTTTATTGTGTTTGCTCACTGGTGTTCCATTCCAGTAATACATAACAGCCAAAATTTTCCAGGGATACTTTACACTGCTTTGGCACAATTTCTTGGAGCATCTCAAATTGCACAACAAATAACAACAGTAGAATTTGCTTGGACGTAATAGCGATGTCTTACCAGACCTCCTTTGCGATGCAGGCGTTGTGCACAGCTATGCTTCTTCAGTCCTAGTACAAGTGTGGGCTTAAACACCTCTGAAGACTGTAGTACTGCTTCTAAGATGGCCGCAGGTGGTTTCCTTGATGTAGTTTTCAGTCACACAGATAAGGGTGACTTCATTGTTTTCTGTACACTGTTTCCTTCCTCATCTTTTGGATGACTTAGCCTAAGAGTTTAAATGGTCCAATTCAGAATGAGATCAAGTTACTAATTGTGGAATAGCTGTCGGGCCTGTACCAGGCTGTACTACATCCTTGATGCAGACATCCATATTGCTGCAGTACCACTCCGTTTGCACAGCATGGAGACACCTCATAAAATGCAGAGTTTGTTATTTCAGTGCATCAGTACTGCAGTAATGCAGGCTGTTTTACAAGTGAGAAGGTGAGATGAATTAATTGTATTTCAGTCAACAGCGAAGCCAGTACTTACATCCTATGCAATGAATAAGTTTCTTCCAAGATAGAAACTTTAAGTGGTTGCTTTTAAGATACCTTTTTTTTTCTGTAATATTTTAAAACTGTGTAGTGTTTTTACTTCAGAAGTGGTAATGCTTGTTCTCTGAACTCTATTACTGTCCCCAAGCTTGTCCCTCATGTGTAATTTTTCCTTATTGCAGTGAGAGATGAGGAACAGAACAGAAACATCAGATAGATAAACTTTCTGTATCTGTCTCTATATATTACTATCTATATCCTCCTTGTTTTTTGGAAAGTTAATTGCGTGAAAAATATATGAAAAATTTGGACCCAAACTTTGCTATTTGCAAGGCCCTTTGGGGTACGTACGGCACCCCAAGAAACAAGTCATATGAAATAGCAGCTCGTAGGTTATCCAGGTCTCACTGTTGGTGGTGCTTTGGTGCATTTTCAGCAGCTGTTCACGAGAGGGAGCTCACAGAAAGCTTCAAGCGTTCTTGCAGTTAAAAGAAAATTAAAACCCAGAGATATCTCTGTATATTGTGAACTCTGCTCTCTCCAAACATTTACATTCCGTGACTATAAACCTGCTTGTCAAAAATTCAGTTTCATCTTCCAGTGTTTTTTCTGTATTTCAAAATTGACTATGTTCTTTGGAATAATTACCCCAATCTTATAATTGCTCTCTTTTGAGCATAGGGAGCCAAAACATTTTCTGACATTCTAATCTTACTATGAATTTTCAAACCCAAAAGGTCTCCTATAAATAACCCTCAAAAGAGTAGATTAATAATGACAATATCCATAAAGGAATTTTCTTCCTTCTTTAGCAGGAAGATCTTGAAAGATCGAGGTGCTGCCTTCTGATTTAAAACAGGTGTTCATTCTCATGTCCTCTGCATGAAATTAAATACAGGGTTATTCATATTTGCACTTCAGAATTTAGCTGCCATCAGTTGCACAGTCTTTGCATTTTCACTGTATTTTCTGATAATAAAATAGATGTGCCATGAACGTCACTTTCCTAAAGGAGCTGTTTCCGACTGTGCACAGCTGCTCTTTTCCTCTCACATAGACTCTTTTTGTGCTCAGGAATGTTTTTATGTTTCTCATACAACAAGAATTATTTCAGTGGTGTGAAAAGGCTTTACGTCCAGCTTATGCATTTTCAGTGTCTTAATGAAGAAGACACTTATTTAAGGTGCTATTTGGTGATTAGTAGGAAAAAAATCATGCTTTGCTCTTTCAGAGGGCTGGTTGGAGGGAATACATACAGGTGTGTTAGCAGTCAGAGCACACTGCTTGTGAATTCGATGTAATAGGCAGTAAATGATTTGCCTCCTGCTCCTCTCTGCTAGGTGTCCTTAGCAGGCTCTTTCAGACCTCCTCCTGGTCAGGGCCTGGTGTTCTTGTGAAGGGAAAACAAGCTCTAAGACTTGTGGGGAATATTTCTGAACTTACACAGAATGAAGTTGTTGGATGAGAATCTCCTTTTATTTTGGAAAGAATACTTGTAAAATACATTTTATCACTGTAGTGCTTAAATCAGGATGAGCTATCTGATCCAAAATGATCGTTTTTCTTACAAGAGGTTTGTTTCATGAGATGTTGTTCAAATTATGTTCCCCCATGAAAGAAAGGGTTATTTTAAGTAGCAACACTGCTGGTTGATTTTAAAATAAATGCAACAACAGAAAGAACTGTGAAATGTTCCGTTTATGAAGCAGTAAAGAAGAAGAAATATTTTGGAAAAATAATCTTTAGAAGATTTGTTCAAAAAAAATTAATTTGGATACTATGTCACTTGTAGGCTGTCTGTTTCATGTAGTTAATTAAGTTTTGTTTCTGAGGCAGTACTGCAATGAACTTACTGCAGATAGTTAATAATGACGTACTCAGGTGAATAAAGCAACAGCTGGCATTTAGGAATCAATGCACTAATAGTAGAGGATCAGAATCCTTTCCAAGTGGTATTTTTCCTCCTCATTTCCAAATGGTGTCAGGAGATTTTAAGGTGTGTTTTAGATCTCACTGTGAACTGTTTGGAATTTCCATTATCATTGCAGCAAGTTTTCTTCTTGCAAGCAGGAAAGCAGAAAAGTTTATACTGTGTAATGGTTCTGAAGCGTGACTAAATATTAATATTATTGCAAATGATGGATTGCAGGAGGATTGTTTTTTTCTGGACTTCTAACAGATTTTCATATTGCAAGTGCACTCAGAATTACAGGGCTTTCTTAAGTTGGTTTCATATCCCTTGTATTATAGGGTTTGATTTAGTAAAAGCTTTGGATTAATCAGAAGAGGCTGAGATGTGCTCTAATTACAGCTGGGACAGAGGAAGGTTTTCTTTTGTCTATGAAAAAAACCCACAAACTAACCCAAACAACTGCTTTTTATTTTCCAATGACTTTGAATTGTAGAAAATGCAGGTGTTGAGGTATTTCAGAATTAAGCTGCTACATCTGTAATCAGAGTAGAATGTTTAACTGGGCAGGAGCCAAAAGGCTCAAAATAATGAATTTCAGTGAACTAAGTGATGAACTGGCAGAACATTCAGCGGCAATCCATGCGTAGAGGGTTTCAAAGCTCACAGCAGCACAGAGCATAGGAAGGGAAGATGTAATCTACTTCCTTCTCTTTCTGTCTCTCGTTGTATGTGTTACATGTATTTTAGATTAGCGTAGGTCATAGCTTGAGAAGCACCTTGACGCTAAATGAATAAGCTGTAGAGATGCCTCTTGATTCTGTGTATCAGAAATTCATTTTAAAGGACACAAATGTGGGTAAGTAACAGATAACTCACAGAGTGATTTGCTGTGATTAAATATTAGGGGGAAAAAAGAGTGTAATTTATTAAAGAAATAAAGCCCACGAATTGGGAGAGTGATATTGTAATTTCTGGTGTGATGCATTTGCTAAGTGTAAGAGCCTATCTGAGCTGTGCCAGTGAGTGAAACACTTGGCTTGAATCAGCTATAAGCTCAGGTCTGCATCTTCGGTCAGAGTATTTGGTACTCCAGAGCCTCTGAAGACCTGGGCCTGTCACTTTTAGCAGTGGGAACTTGGTGTACACGTTCTCCTGGATCCCTGCATCTGGTGCCATACAAGTGCTGCTTGCTCAGGTATTTCCCAGGTTTTGAAGTTCTGGAAAGCCCTTCAGTCAGGGCAGTGTGCCACTGACCTTGTTCAGAGCTTCTCTAAAACGGTGCAGAAATGGAGCTTGCAGCCGTGGTGTTTGATCCTAGGTATTCTTTGTCTGTTAGCTTAATCTTTATAATTCTGTATTCCGATGCCAGTAAAAATTCTCTTTGTTTTAGAGAAAATAACTGTAAGATTGTATCGCTGCACACCAGTCACAAGTAACATGAATTAGATGTGAAAATGCTCTCGATTCAGGATTAATCCAGTACTTAATGTGTTTTGTAAGTATAGCTGTCCTCTTCTCCCCCCAAGAAAAATTAAGATGCTAGCTAACATTTTCTAATTTTTCTTAGTGTATTCATGACTGCACATTTTAAAGCAGTCTTAACCAAGGTATGCGGTTCTCAGCTTAATTAGTTTGGCAGCAGTTAGGACTTGATGCTGAAAGAAAAAAGATAGCGTGTGTGGTTCAGAATTATGTGATTGTGTTGCTCTGTTGTTCCTCGTATATCGTGTGACATTGGGTAAGTCATTCAGCTTATCTGTGCTTTAATTTCCTTTTGAAATCAGAGATAAATTTCTTCATTAAAACAAACTAACAACCGTTCCTACATTTCTTAAATAAATCTTGACCTATCAATCCCCCAACAGGTGAGCTGTTCTCATTAATATTTTCATTTCCTAGGTTCAGATCTTCAGCACTACAGTTGGTCGTGTTTCAGCTCAAATGCTGCCTAAGAAATGTATTTTCAAGTACTGATCAAATTTTCATAGCCCGTGTACCCGAACTTATTTTTGCAGATAGGCAGGTACCATCACAGCTGTGTCAGTTGCAGGCACAGGTCTTGCATTGCACCGGGGCACAAGTGAACGTGAGAGCATGGGGACAGGCGTTTGGAAATGAGCAGTTCTACAAAGAATCCAGCTGGTGACTGAGTGAAGCCTTTGCATGTAAGTGTTTCAGGAAAGTCTGTTCAGTGATGGGAGAGCTGTCCTGTTTCCTGTGACATCTGTCCTCGCAGTGTTCTGTGCCCTATCTTCGGTCTTTTGTAGGTCTGATCAGTGATTCTGGATGATATTTTCTGACTCCAGTTCAAAACGATTGCATGTCCTCCCAGGCTCTCACAAAGAGATGGAGCATAAAATGCACAACTTTTCAAACCCATTTTCCCTTCTACCTATCTTTGGTGTACATACTGCCCAGGTAACTGGAGACTCTGGCATTGCAATGGATTAAACTTTTGGTCTGCAACTTTCCCAATCCTTTTGTAGTCCCTTCATTTCTTTGTCTTTTTTTTTTCCCCTGACAATTCTATTGATTTTCCCCTCTCAATTATTGTGGACTGAAAAACAGGACAACTCTTTAGAGATTTACAAGGCAAGAGAAATCATCCACAAGGGTGGCTGGTGATTTCAGTATTTGGGAATATTCAGAAAGGAGAGGAGAGGGAGTAATTTTGTGTTCCATACTAAATAATATACCAGGTCATTGAAATAGAACTCAACTTTGTATTAGTGTATAGATTTGCCATTAAATCATTAAGAGGGTCATTAGACTGATTCGCATTCAGTGCTGGATTTTCCAGATGGGCTTTCTTGATATTAGTAGCGCTTGTGTATTCAGAATGAATTGCAGGAAGAGTGTCAGGCAACTGTCAGGGTAGCTGCTGCTGAAATCTCTGCTTAACTCAACTTAGAATTTATTGATATTTAGTGAAAATATTGGTGAGAACATAACCTTCTGTAACGTTTAATGTTTTATTGGCTATAAAAGATAAAATATAGAGTAAATGGAAGTAAAATAGTATTTTGTTAGATCAGGAGCTAGATTTATGCTTCTACTTACTGATAGAATAATCAGTGGGTCATAAAGATCAGACCGCCTGCCTCCTATCTCTTCGTTTTTTATGTGTGTATTCAACAATCCCTTCTTTGTGATAGTTAGACCCATGGGAGCTTACCAAAACACCAGGCCCCTTTTGTCCAAGCGTATTAAATTGGCTCTTTAGATCAAGAAGAATGTAGTGGATACTTCTATTTCAGACATTAAGCAGTTGGGATAGGACTAAATAGACCAGGATGCTTGACATGTGCAAATGGAGCACTTGCTCACAAGGGACGCCCGGCTGTGTTGTGAGCTAATTCAGTGCACAAAAACCAGGCATTAAATAAATTGTGCATTAACGTTTGGTGAGGAGTAATAAGCAAATAGAGATGTCTCCACCGTTCAGATTAAAAATGAGTGGAAATGTGCATCTCAGCATTTTTTGCAATGTCTGTAGTGTGCTTTTATTTAAATAAATAGTGGAAATACAATATTTGAAGGCTTCTCTGAAAAATGGAAATACATTGAAATTAGCACTCTGGTCATAATGTCAATAGATTGTCCATGTGCTGTTAATGAACTTGGTAAGCTCTCGTGATCGGTGTCAGAGGAAGCAAAGTGTGCATGCACCATGAGGGAGTGCTGGTGGGTGAAGTTGGGTGCTGTAACAGAGAGGTGTGAGCAGCATCTTTGTCACAGTGTAACTGTCCAGTAGAGGCATGGAGAGTTTCCTACACTCCAGAAATGACAGTGCAAGGCTTTTTATTGTTGTTTGTTTCTGGGTTTTTCTTTTCTATTGTTTGTTTATTTGTTTTCCATAAGTAGAAGACTGAGGCAGGCTTGCAGCTTTGAGTTATTGTAAAAACTGCTATGATTTGATTGGTGTCATTTAGAAGGGACTGCTCAGGATGTGTTTTTAGATTAAGGTGCTATTTCCAATTGTCCTGTTAAAGCAATTTTCTCAGAGAGTAGAACTCATCCCAAAGACCCAAATCATTTAACTGAGTAAATCTTGCAAAAAAATAACAGCCTCAGTAGTGCCTCTTGTAAACGTGCTATCAGTACTCTTGAGTTTTGTTTTGTCCATTATATGAACTTTGCGAAAACGGTGAGCCTCCTTTTTCTCTCGAAACTAGGGCTATAAATGTACTTTTTTTTTTAATTACGTGAACTTTTTAAAAACCCTGAACCTGCATTTCTTCTTTAAATAAGAGGATCGGTTTTGTTTCTGGTTACTTTTCCCCTCTTCCTTTTCCAGCTTCAGGTCTCTTGTCTACCCCTCAGTAGGAAAAACTCTTCTCCCTACAAAATCTCTAGTGCTGTACAAGAAGCAACATGCCAAAATATGAAGTGAGAAAGCCTGGATGATGCATGTCATTCTTTCCAGAATCATATTTGGTGAATTGTTCTTAGATTTCTAGGAATACAGAAAGACTTTCTTATTACGGATTTACATTCTGGCATCCCCTGCACTGAAATAATCTCTTCAAGGAAAAGCAAGTGGAAAGCTTGCTGTAAAAATGCAACACCGGTTATGTGCATTTCTAAGTCCTTTACTCTCTGAAGAAAAAATCTAGATGAGTTTTTAGCCACCACTGCGAACAGTAACAAAAATTCAGAATTACATTTGATCAGGGCTATGAAATGGGCCTGTTTTCATTGCTGTCCTTTAAAATCAAGGAATGTCCTACTCTTACGGCACTGGCAATGCGGGCAAAATGCATGAGAAGTAGTATTTTACATATTTCTATTCAAGTATTTATCCCAAGAGATCCCAGAGACCTTCAGTAACTGCGGTGGAACCTGCTTTTGATCGAAGAGGTCTGACAGACCTCAATTGTTGCAGCACATTTCCATGAGTTGTAGGGTTTTTTTTCCTCTCACAATAATTCTTTTTTCTGTCTCTAATGGTTGGGTGGGGGAAGACAGCTGTATCTGAGGAGACTTCTATCTTTGTAAACCTGCTGATATCCCAGGACACAGAAGTGAAGACGTTTTGGTCTGTAGCTTAAGGATGGTAGCTCACAAGAAACATTCTCGCCATGGCTGTGCTTTTCTGGTGTAGTGAACTGTGTGTGCAGACATACTGCTGAAATGCAGCTGTCAGTTCAGTGGAACAAAGCACCCTATACACCATGATAGAAAGGGGAGGAAATGAAATTCTGCTTCTGCCATCTTTGCCTATTACTAACTGTCATTTGTCTGTTTTCTTCTAAGGGAAACGAAGATTTCTCTCTGATAGACTTTCTAGGCCAGATCAGTTACAGAATTTCCTGCTGCACTGACTTCTTGGCTTCTGGAGCATCTTGACCAATCTGCTTGGAAAGTGAACTGATTAAATGAGAACTTGAGTCACAGGAGATGAAAGAGATCTTAGAATAGAACCATGCAAGTGCTGCTGCTCCATTTGGCTCTTAACAGTTCTAGTTCCTACTGAGGAGCACAAGATTCCTTTTAAAGCCTAGTTCCACTAATGAAATATGGCACTTCTATTAAATATGTAAAACCACCCAATTGTCAAGTACATACAACATAGGGAAAAGACAGCTGAGCAATGCTGCGTGGCTGCAGGCAGGGATTTGCAAAGTCTGCAAAAAAAAATAAAAATAAAAATCCCACAAGGAATGGTAACAATCTGCATTGCAGTACAACTCCTGCAAGAGTGCACTGTACTTTTCATCTTCCTTCATTGTACCTACATGAAAGGATCATCTGGAAGGGCAGCTGTTAGCCTCACACCAATTCTAAATAATGGATGGTACCAGTGTTTGCGTTCTTCTTTTGTGCAGCCAGTTTATGTGTCATTTTACTGGCTCGTGGAGCCCAAGGAAATATGATTTGGAGCCAACTCTGGTTCCATGGCTCTGGTTTGCCTAGCTAAGGAAAAAGACAGGGCTGTTTTAGATGGGCCATCTGGCTCTCTTGTATGGGCTTATTAGTAATAGTGGAGGTGGGTCTATTAGCTTGGGACAGGAACTCAGAAACAGATGCTTTGTTTACGTGAAAAAATATGGCTGGAAGCCAAAGCACTAATCATGATTGCCTCTGAAGTGGTTCTAATCATCTGTGTGAGACTGCCTCAGCTCTCGTGTTGTTTGTACAAGCTGGTAGTTTAGAGGTGTTGTGTACAAGATATTTGTAGTCATAATTTCTCCAAACAGGTTAAGGCAAACATTATGAGAATCAGCATATTAATGTGCTGCGTTTCAAATTAGAATTATAAACACTTTCCTCATTGGAGGCCTAATCTGCTAGGAAGAAGCCAGATGTTTACTGATGACACCATTATTTAGAAGGACCTATCAAACTAAAACAAATTATTATTTAACTGGAGGAAAGCCTTGTTTTACACATCAACCCGATAAATCAGCTCTGTGCTGATACCAACTGAAGTAATTTTTTCTTTTCAGGCAGCAGACCAAACATGAATCCCACCAGGTTCCTCTTATTGGCTTTAGGAAAGCAAAAGGAGGAGTGCCTACATTTGAATAACCTGTACAGAATAAATGGAAGTAGGAAAAACACAAGAAGAATGATGGTGGTGTGTTGCCTTCTTTTTACCAGAAATGACTGAGCAGCAGACTAAATTACTTTTTAAGACTTCAGTGCACATTGAAAAAGGAATAAAATAAAATTAGAAAGCTTTGAGGAAAAATTGAACAGTTGAGCATACTCTGTTTAATTCCCTTGTTGTTGTTTGTTTTTTACTGGTTCTAATATGTTTTTGAGATGTGGGAATTATGACTAGCTAATGTTCTTACATGCTTGTATTCTTAAATTCTTTGGAGTGTCCTGAAATGGTGTGTGATAAGAAATGGTACTTTTAGACAGGCTGGCTTTATCTGTCCACTGCTTTTTTTTTTTCCAAATATCTGGCTCTATACTTGCTTCCTTAACAGAGATTTGCAGGAAAGGCAACTATCTGAATCTATCTCATGATCTTCAGAAAATGTTAGTATAATTAGTCTCCAAAAATATTCTTATCTCACATAACTTTGCATCAAAGTAACTTTGTTTTTCTTCCATTAAGTCTTTCCTGCTTTGGTAAGCTGAAAAACCAGTGCTGTTATTTGGTGTTGTATATAATGCCAGAATCTGTAAGTTATTTAAGACCATGTTTACGATGCTAAGATTCTAGATTATCATGAAGTTTACTTTTTTTGTTAAAGGAGTTGAGCTCCAGACTGTGCTTACACTGAAGTCAAAATGTTGTTGTGTCAAAATAAAGGCTTTCGCTCAATATAGGGAAAAGAAAGTAAGGTAGTGTATGGTTTGTCTCATGACTACAGGCATCTGAAGGCAAGTCAGAGCATGCAGGATAGGTGCTGCCCCAGTATAATTTACATCATTCTGCCTGTTGGCTCGTAAATTGATGTTTTTCATGTGTTCTGATAGATTGTAGAACTAGCAAATGGGGAAAAAGAGGAACAACACCTTTATTGAAACCTATGTGTATGGCTGAATTGTCAATCTGCAAAGTGGGATGTTCTTAATAATACGAAATACACAATCAAAATGGGTTTACTGTGTAAGGGGAATAAACGATCCCTGGAGTTAACTGTGTGATAGAAGTACCCAAACATTGTGGTTATTTGCATGTAGTAGAGATTCAAACAATTTGATTTCCAAAAACTAAAAAAAGTAACACGAAATCTATATATTAGATACAGATTTTTAGCAAAATGTCTTGTAGGTTCTTGAGATGCTAGGTGGCTTGTAGGAGAAAACAGAAGGTATAAGGTGGAATAAAATCTGGCATCATATGACTATATCTGCTGTTAATTAAACATTGTACCTTTTTTCTTTTTCCCACTCTTGTATTGCAAAAGTGTAAAGGTTGGGCACGTAAAAGCACTCCTGTCATCCTTTTGATAGAAGAGTATTATAAAACTGACCGCTCTCAGTTCTCCACTGAAATCCTCCTAGAAGGTTGGACTTGAAGGCAAGCATGATAATCTCTGGGCAAATCCTGCAATATTGCTCTTAATGAAGCCCTTTTGTGGCTAGGCTCTACAGCCTGTGATATGTGTAAAAATAACTCGTGGTTCAAAAAACACCTCTACACCCCCCAGAGTGTATAAGCTTAATTGGTAGAAATCCCTGCTGTAGCTATCACTCTCCTATCTGTCATCTTACTGGGCTTCTTAAAGCATAGAGACAAAATGGAAAGTTATTTCTTTTCTACGTGTCAGAACTTTGCACATAGGGCCATAAAACAAATAGTCAATTCTTTTTCAATTAGCCCATTCCTTGTTTTTGCAGCTACTTTATCTGATAAGCGCATCATCAGTTTTTGCCTTCATTTTTAAACTTAGGACAATGGTACAACTCTATCAAAGCGAGCATCTTTTGCATGGACAAAAAGTCTGATTTACTGCTCCTGGTATTGTCTAGACTGAGCGCTGTGGTTTGTGTGAAGATTTTTGTTAATAGCCATGTGGAGTTCTCTATATATTGGCTATATTAATGGTTGCAGGAGTCATCCATACATTAAGTTCACAAGGTGCTCAATGAAATGAGGGTATGAAATATTGGCTTAGCAATAGCATCAAACTATAGTTGAAAACTAAAAATATAACAGGTCTTTTTAAAGACTGTTTCAAAACTGTGCATTCTCAATTAGCGTGGTTAGATATTTGGTTAGGTGGTATGTCTTTTGTTCAGGAGTCAAGAGAACATCAGGAAGTAACTGTGAGGACAAATTCAATGGTCCTGACCAGAGAAAAGCTCATACTGACACACGTTCAATAGAGACCACAGAATTTGCCCAGGAAGAAGGAATTCTACCTTCATAGGCTGAAAATGTATAATTAAAGGCCCAAGTGGATTTTCTTTGAAGTCAGTTGGGGCTACACATGGAGAGGGTAACTGTTCAGAGTAAGTAAAGGTGTCTGGCCCAAAAATTTTTTTTAACCGATGTTGTAGTGTGTTAAAATAATATGAGAATCAAACAGAACAAAAGTAATGTTTCAGTTAATTAGTCTATTATGCCTTATTTCCCTTGGAAACTTGTAATTATAATTAATTACCTCAGATCTGCTACTAATCCGTCTCAGCTTAGAAAGGACATGAATTTTAAGAAGTTAATTTTCTTCTGCTATGTTCTTATATTTGAATATTGAGATAATATTACAACTGAATAACTTTGATTTTACATATATCTTCAAACACTTGTCAGGTCCTTGCTGTGCTACTTTCAATTGCTGTTGAGCAGATGCTTGTAGAAATATATCAGGGAATGAATAGGTAGACTGCACATTCGCATTAGCTGGAAAATAATACTTCAAATTATATTTTCAAGCAGTATTGAACAGTGATAAAGTTTGTGTGTTTCTGCATACTGAAAGGACATCCAAAAGCAAAAATGGTACCCTTTCACCAGTTCTCAAACAGAATGTTTTTGACTGAACTTTAGAATGGCCAGCCATCATGTCAGTTGTCATAGAAACACAGATGGTCCCGCAAGGAGGAGACCCCTTACAATCAAGTCCGACTCCTTGGCTCCATACTGGGCAACCTAAGGGTTAAACCATATATCTAAAAGTGTTGTCCAGGTTTTTCCTGAATGATAGCAAGCCTGGCACCATGACTACTTCCTTTGGAAGCTCATTGCAGTGCCTTAGTACTCTCTCAGTGAAGAACGTTTTCTTAATATTCAATCTGAGCTTCCCTGGCACAGCTTTAAGCCATTTCTATCCAACTTCTTGCTTGCTGTTCTCGGTGAGATAATGCTTTTCATAGAAACATAGAATGGTTTGGGTTGGAAGGGACCTTTAAGATCATCCAGTTCCAACCTCTCTCCTATAGTTGAGGACATCTCCCTCTAGACCAGGTTATTCAGAGCCCCATCCAGCCTGGCCTTTAATGCTTCCAGGGAGGGGGCATCCACAGCCTCGCTGGGCAGCCCATTCTGATATCTCACCCACCCTAGTAGTAAAGAATTTCTTCCTAATATCTGGTCTAAATCTATCCTCTTCCAGTTTAAAACCATTTCCACCTCCTCCTGTTACTACCTGCCCTTATATAAAGTCTCTCTCCAGCTTTCCTGTAGGTCCCCTACTGGTATTGGAAGGCCACCACTATAAGGTCTCCTTGGAGCTTTCTTTTCTCCAGGCTGCAGATCCCCGGCTCTCTCAACCTGTCCTCATAGGAGAGGTTCTTCAGCCCTCTGATCATCTCTGTGGCCCTCCTCTGGACCTGCTCCCACTGCTCTGTGTCCTTCTGGTTTCGGGGGCTCCAGAACTGGTTGCAGTACTCCAGGTGTGTTCTCATGAGAGCAGAATAGAGGGACAGAATCATCTCCCTCGACCTTCTGGTCACACTTCTCTTGATGCAACCCAGGATATGGTTGGCCTTCTGGGCTGCAGATGCATATTGCCGGGGCTCATGTTTGGTCTTTCATCAACTGCCACCTGCAGATACTTTTCCTCAGGGCTGCTTGAAAGCCATTTTAAGAAAGGAAATACTCTCTCAAACTAACAATACTAAATCCAGGATAGTTGTAAACGTATGACTACAGACCATATTGCTTTACGTTAGCTGAAAAAAATGTCCATTATGAAGTAACAGCGAGACTAGTCGTTCCACCGATTAGATTCCAAGTCATGATATTTAGCCTGCTGCATATATATATGCATATATAGCCAATTTTGTTCGTGTAGCTTTTAACAATTTTTTCAGTAGACTTTTTAATGATTTAATAGCTATAGCTCCATTCTCGCAATGGCTCTGAAGAAGAAGAGTCAGGATTGTCCCGGAGTTATCTAGATCTGTCTGTATCCATGACAGGGAAGCAGCAGGCCAACAGGCCCACTGGCCCAAAAAGGGAAAGGTAAAAAGGGAAGGCTAGGTCATCAAACCATGACAAATATTTATGAAAATAGGCCTCATGGCATAACTGACTGCAGTTTTCAAGGAACAGTTACACTTCACAGTTCATTGTTTTGCATGTTTTCTTGTATCTTCTAAGCCACTGTTTGCCTTAGTTGCTGCAAGTTGGCCCTGTCTGAGAAGGGTGAACAAATTTCTAGGGTGGCTGGTAAAGCTGCAAGAATGACACCCACAGCAAACCATGTCTGGCATTACCTATATGTAGTCTTTCAGAGTCTGTGCTCTCCTGCAGCTTCTCCACCAGCACCAAAGAGGTCCTGGAAAGGATGTAATACATTGATAATAGTCTGGACTGTGTGATCAACTGCTTGGAAAACTAACATTGGTAAATGCAGACAAAAATGGTGAGTTTTGTGATTTTTTTGTTATCGGTGTTCCACATCATAACATTAAGTGGAGCACAGGGATTTAAAGAGTTAATTCTCCACTTCCGTGAGCTGTCAGTATTTCTGGGTTTCTGGTTCTCAGAAGAGCTACATATCCCAGAAGACTTCACTGTTCTGTTTCCATTTTCTATTCAGAGGGAAAGATAAAACTGCTCACAAGTCACAAGACAGCCCCCCTTCTTTTACTGCTTGTTTCTGCAGTGCATGCTCCCTAGCTGTCTTGCCTTCAGCATTAGAGTAAGGCCTTTGGTTTTGGACACTCTCTTTTATTTGATTTATTAGCCTTAATTCCAATTATATTGTATTAAATTGTGTTATCTTGCATTCCAATACAGTACTTAGTAAATTAGTTTCTCCTTTAGCTCGTTGCTGCTGTTTCCTTTTTAGGCCCATCTCCCTCTCCCGAGCTGTGGGTCCATGGTTTCCCCTCCCCTCCATTGGTCATGGTACTGGGCTGAATTGGCCCAGGAGCTGCTGACACAGTGACATCTAAATATCACTCTAACTATATGAACTTGAAATGTATAAACTCTAGTTTATTTTAATTTATAGCAAGAACTGTGCTACAACACATTGTTTCTAAATACTGTTTTGTGACAAGGTACTTCCAAGTGTGTGGTTTGTGGTGTACAATGTTATGATCTGACACTGTGATCTGTTCTTTATCCTAACCGTGTGCTAAATATTTGTGGGACAAATGTTATAAACGTAGACAAAGAGAGATCCTCTTTGCTTCAGTTCTTTTCTTCTGTAAAACAGCCTGATTTGAGACTTGAGTGATCTTGTCGGAAATTCAGACATTTTTTTCTCTACCATTTAAAATGATTCTTTTAGTTGCTGGAAAGTCGTAGCACTTATTAAATAGATGGTATGAAAATAGAGCGTAGACATTTCCCAGTTGACCTAGAAGATATTCTGGAGTTATTTCATATCTTTAAAAACAGTTATAAGGATGTGAATCTTTATTTTTCCTGCTCTTCAGTGTTTTGCAGGATTGCAAAGTAGTGTCCTCACTAGCTTTTAATTTTTATCCTGCTCTCCAGCTAGTTGTAGGAGCTACAAGCTATGTACTTTAGTCGCGTTTCTGGCAACTACTATCCTGAAGACAGGAAATGGGTTAGAGGAATCCAGTCTAGGTACCTAGGGACAAATCTCAATTCAGCTGTAAGAGCTCTTGGGAGTTTCTGAAAGAGAACAGGTTGATTTTAGTATTGTCTTAATAGTTTATGAGCCATATGGAAAAATGTCATTATGGGAGGGTATGTATTTTTGTATAAACAGATGAGGAATATCTATTTCTTTTGTTAAGTGTAAAATCCACCTTTGAAAGTTTGGAATCACCGCCTATGTACAAAGTTTGCATATTAAAAGAAAGCTTGTATTCTGTTAGTATATGTCAGAAAGAGAATAGTCTGTGGTTGGTGGTATACTGAAATAAACCCTAGTGTATCAGTTGTTTAGTGTGATGCTTGTAATTTGAGGCAGTTCCTGAAAGAGAGTTGGGCATAACTGCTTCAGTTGAGTGAGGTTGTGTGTGTGTGTTATTGATATCTACTTCTGCCTAAAAATAGTTGTGTGTAGAGAAAACAGATCAAAAGAGGATTGCATATAAAACTGAAAAAAATCAGGGCACATATCACTGGGTTAAACTGAAAGATACTGAAACACTACTACCCTTATGGTCTGGAATTTAGCAGTCTCTTTAAACTTGGAGGTCTTAGATGTAGGAAACATGAAGAGTATGTCAGGAAACAAAAGGTATATTAGAAAACATGGGGCATATGACCTGTAGCAGCTGTTTTTTTCCACCTTGATGTATTTTGAAAGTGCCATATTCTATCCATGTATAGCAGCAGGCATAAACAGCTTGCGTGAAACTATTTTTTATTTTTCTTCTAATAGATGTTATACATAGCTAGTACCATTTAACTTGATGATCATTGTGGATCCCTTCTAGCTCAGGATATTCTATGACTTTGTGATAACGTGACTAGAACTGTGATTTCATTGTGCATGTATCACTGGCAGGGTGTGACAGCATGTAGTGTTTGCAGCTCAGCATGCAGATTTGGCTTCCTGTGAAGTACTTTACAGGTCTTGCTGGTGTAAGGAAGATTTGTTCTAGATCTCAGGCAGTGGTCAGTGCTTCTTGCGAAACCTATGCTTTAACTACCAGATTCCTAAACCCCTGAGAAATGTTTGCAGGATGGTAAAGATATTAAATTAAGGTTCCGCTTCAGCAAATTAAAATTCCTTTATTTCTTTGTAAAGCATATATAGAGAAAAATTCAAGAAATACAATTTCTCTAGTATACAATGTGTAGTAATAGGGATAGGTCTAAGTGTAATGGTTTGTATTAAGTGTATAATTTTTGATGCTATTGATAAATGTTAAGGAAAGCTGTCAACTACCATAACCATTATTTTTAAATCAAAAAAACACAGGATAAATATTTAGGCTCAAAGCTTTGATTTTTAATTGTCAAAACAAATTTTGGCTCTGTATATTACTTTTAGTTAAGTCCTATCCTGTAGCATGCTCTCTCATGGTATGTTGAGAGGAGTTTTACTTGTCCTTAGCAGTTGAGTAGTCATCTCCAATAAGGATAGCAGTTGATTATGTTCATTAGAAATAATTATGGTAAATTGATTTCTGCTGATGTCTTCTAAGAGCTGTACGGAATGGGTAATGGACAAGAATCAGGCCATTTAAGACTTCGGAATGTGTACTGTGGACTGAGAATCTGCTGTCCTTTTTCAGGTTTAATAGCATCTTTGGCAGACTTCTAAAAGTAACTTCTCTACTATGTTGATGTTATGTAACCAGTTAATTCCAGTATTGTATCTGTAGGAGGGCACAAACTGTGATTAGGGATGGACAGCACTGGAATGTTATATCCCACCAATGATGTTTTTCCAGTATTCCCAAACAGTAGGTATTGCTGGTTGAGTTGGTGTATTTTGTATGTATTTTGTACCTCCCATAGTGGCTTTATATGTCTGTTTGGATGTATTTATTTACTTAGTTCTTTATTTTTGTATCACCAAACAATAGCAAAGGTACAAGAGTGCCAGGAAAGACGCCTACCCCGTCTTTCAGGCTGGCTTGGTTCCTGTGTGCAGGGAAATACAGTTGTATTAAGATATAGAAGGAAGCAGCATGGATGCCAATCTAAAGTTCTTGTGCCAAGTTGCTGTCCATGAAGTTTCTTTTATAAGGATATTTGGAAATTCCACTATGTATAAAATGTCTTTTTTTCAAAGAATTTCTTGAATGGGAGTTCTTCCCGTTCTGAAAACTTTTGTTATATTTTTTAGTAGTTACTTGGATTTTTTTAGGAGTTCCCTTATTTTGCTTTGCTCCCTGATGTGTTCTTGCGGAAAAATCAGACTCCAAATGCCTTCTCTGCCTCGGGTGGCCTTGGATATGCAAATCTGTCTTGAATAGCAGAGGAGTTGATAACTCTGGCCTACAGCTCTCACACAAAGGAGACAGATTTGTCTTCTTTACCCCCTGTTTGTCTCCTCAGGAACTGTGTTCTTGGTTGACAATATAAAGCAAAAAAACAGAAAGGAAAAAAAAACAAAAAGCCCGCTCTAAGCAAAAGTGAGAGAAAGGGGAGTAGGGAAAGAAAAAGCACTGCTTGTGTTTCAACCAAATAAATTGCTTACTACATTTTTTGTTAGGTGCTTCTCATACTGTTTTACTCTCATTAGTGGAAATAGGGAGTATTTTTGTCAGATTCTCCACATTTCCCTATTATTATTGGATTTGTCACAATATGTCGCTGCGAAACAAATGTTTCAGAATGGCTCTGAAGTACTTTTACTGAAAAAAAAAAAGGCATGAATTGTGTTATATCCAATTAAACTACTATGTTAGAGAAAAAGGAAACAGTGGGTGGATGCGGGGAAAAAAAGGTGGCTACTGTAAACATGTAGAAGAAATACAAACCTGTGTTGATTAGCAGCTATGTCAGCTGTGTTTGAACAATAACAGCTTTTTCTTCCTCGGTTTGTTATTTAAAGCTTTAAACGTTCAATTTGTGGGTTAATCTTTCTTGTAGGTTTTTACCCTTCATTAGTTGGCAATTGAGGTGTTTATCTTAATTTTCTTAAAGGATGTGGTTAAAAGAAATGAGTATTAACACTCTGAAGGGCAATTAAAGATCAAAGCTTTTCTTGGTGGTTTGTCAGAGAAGGTGCTATCATAGAAGGTTGTCGGCAATGCACCTAGAAACAGTTTCTAAGCTAGTTACTGACCGGCTATTCCTCACCTTTTATGCATCGCTGGCTGAATGCAGTAGCTGGTAAAAACACTGCTACCAACACGTGTAAATGACCACTGTTTTTTGTTTGTGTCTTTGTTTTGGTTTGTTTTTTTTTTTTTCAATCTGATCAAGTTTACAGTACGAATGAGAAGAGCGATACCATAATTAGAAAAATGTGAAACTGGAAAGGCCTGTTGCGTGTGTTAACACAAAAGCTGCGACAGAAGTTCAGCAGAGAGAATTTTTGATGTAGCAGGAGTGTTAACAGCTGCACTAAATTAGAAGCTGTCTATGGAATCCATAATAAAACAGACAGTGAGGCTTCAAACAGAATTTCCATGAGTGAGTGTGCCTATGTTCCAGAGCCATCACTGTTTTTTTTTTTTGCTTTATAACCTTCCCTCTTTCCAATTTCCTTTTTCTGATGTTGTGATTTAATAAACAATAGTGCAGTAAAAGAGTTTTCTGATATTAATGATGTAAATGTATTGTTCAACAACAATGACTTTTTAAAATAAATGAATAGCTTAGTAGGAAAAATGAATTAATTGCTGCAGCAGGAGGCCAGTGAGGCTGTAGGAGTTTTTGGCTTACTCAGAAAATTGGTGAATTGCGAGCAGCAGAAATAGAAGTTTCATTATGCTGCCCTACATAGGTGCTTCAGATTCCAGAGAGTGTCCACTGGACAGAATGGACCTCATTTCGTTCCAGTAGCTCTTTTGTATCTGAAAACCACTGGACTTAAAGAAGATGTTCAGAGTGAAGTTTTTGTTTCCTGTGTGTGGTAGTTTGTTATTATTTCCTATCGGTGTAGAGGCCTCTTCCATTTCATTTTCAGAGACTTTATCCTCATTTTGGTGTCCTTTGCCAGGCTCCTGCCAACAGTTTGTCAGGTCTTTTGCCTTTGATCCAGGCCAAATGTGACTTCAGTATTTTTTTGATTTCTGTAAGATTTATCCCTAGAGAGTCCAGTTTTCTTTACTTCGTTGAGTGTTAGTTCCTTTTCTCCTCAGCTAATTGGTGTGTACCCACCATCACCTCAGTCAATGAATGTAAGTTCCTTGCTGATGCATAAATAACAAATTAATACACAAATTAATTTTCCATCCAGAGTTACTTTACTGAAAGCCTCAACTCAGCTGCCATCTCCACAGCCAGTTTTTCACTTGTTGCCCACGGAGTAGGACTGTGTTTCAGGTGCTTCCTTAGGAGAGTTTCTATCTTCTGCCCCAGAATATTTTATACTTTTTTTTTAAAGGCTATCCTCATGTTAAATATAATTGGACAATGCAAAAAACAGCAACAGAAGCACAGCCCCACTAGTTGTGGAAAACAGCTGTCTAGGAGCTTTCGTGATCTACAGTATGGAGTATGGAATAGTGAGCCCTCCTCTGCCCTGAAGTCAGGAGCGGCGTACTTGAGAAGCGTATTGTGCTGACAAGAAGCAAGTAAGGCCTTCAGAAAGATTTCTTGAAAAGTTTCTGGTTCTTTAAAAAAGATACTATTCAAAGATCTGGTGCTGTGACTCTAGGAATAGGAAAAACAGCACTGCTCAGAGTGAGGCAAGAAAGTACTCTGGTTGTCTTCAATGTGTATGTCTCTTAGATTTAACAGGATGTGTATTTTATGTTTGCTGAATGCTAATTTTTAGATAAACATTTATTGCCGTTTAAAAGCTTTGCAATGGATATGCGAGTCACAGAGATGCGTTACATGTCTGTTACTTCTTAGTAAATGTATTTTAGGTATAGTACTTAATGAGTACTTAATGTGCAATTACTGTCTTATTAAATCTAAATTGAATGGGTGGTTTAGAAAATGGAGAGCTGGCTCCAGCAGCCACATATGTCTGCCTGTTTTGCTGCTTATGCTATAAGGCTTAGTTTACCAACAGTGATTTGACATGAAATTCATGATTTTAAAAAAGCTGCTTCACTTTCCCACTGAAGCTTGCCATGAGTTTATTGCTCTATCATAAGCTGCTTACAAGCAGAAAAGTAACAAGCTTTTTGTGGTGGTATGTTAGTTGCAAGGTTCATCCTTCCTTCCCTCTCTTCCTGCTGTTTGCTTTGGTTATAGTGTTTCTACAAGTCTGTTTACGAGGGAGAGGATTTGTTTATGGAAATATTTCAGTGCCAATTCATTATGAGAAAGTGATCTATTTTAAATGTGTTGTTCTACTAGATGCATCATTCATAAGCTGTGAATGAGTTTGGTTCACAAGCTCCAGGATTTTCCCTGAAGAGGCAGACTGAGGATCCCATGAAGATCTCATGAGAAAGATGGACTTCCCATGTATGTCTTGTGTGACCAAGACACTTTTTTAGAATGCGCAGGTATCATCCTTTCTGTTGTTAGGCTTTAGAGAGAATTGATACCAAGCAGCTCAAATATACCACATGAAGGCTGTTTTTTAATAGAAACATGTTCAAATACAAATCATCTGGAAAAGCAGCTGATTTCTATTTAATAAAGGCAGTTACTGGTTCTTTGGGTAGTGTCTTAAGAAGGAGCCTCCTAATAGAGGCAGTGGGAGATTGTAAAAGTAAAAATGTTTCTATGTTTATTTTATAAACAGAAGTTGGTGTTGTGGATCCTTCTAGGGAGAATTAGCCTAGGGTGAAGAGTTACTTCTAGGAAATGATTTTTTCCTGAAGACTTCATATTTCTTACAGTTAAAAACTTGGCAGATGATGAGGTGCCTGCATCTATCATGAGCTGCTTAAAAAGCTCATTTGTAAACCAGAGGCTTATGATTTAGATTTTGTGAGTTATGGAAGGAGCCCCAAGACTTGAGTGCAAAGAGCTGAGCTGTTCATGCTACTTTGCAGAACACAGGAAATCTGCACTGCAATAGTGTGCCTGAAAGGAGATTTAATATGTTGTTTTTTTTTTTTCTGACTGGGCTATAGAGGCTTAAGATAGTGAAAATAGGCTTGCTTACACAGTAGTTCAGCTAGTGAACTACTGAGATACGTGATAAAATTAGCAGATAGTCTTGTTTAATCAAAATGCAGTATGGTACAGTAGATAGAAGGTAAGGTTAATTTGTCCTGACTGTTGACATGACTATTTCAATTACTTCTTTCTCTATTATGCTTATCTTCTTGTTTTCTGCCATTTTCCTATTAATCCTGGTTTTGCAATGAGTTTGTTACCTATTCTTGTATGTTCTAAGAGACTAAAGGTCTCATAGTGTACTGTCATTCTTGATCATTTAAATAAACTCTCAGGGCAATTTGGAGAAGATAAATATACAGAAATGGGTTTATTGTGCTTCTTTCCTTATACTCAACTTCTTTGGATGCACTATGACTTAGTGAAGAAGGCCAGTTATTTTTGAAATCATGCTAATTAGTAAAATGGCCATGCACCCACAGCCAGTTGTCTGAATCATATATTGTTCTCCATCTCCAATCCCATCTCATACTGCCTCTTGCCTGAGAGGGGAGAAATGTATTGTGAATACTGAGCAGATCCCTCTTTGAGGTACATCACAGTTGCTGGGACAGCAGTAGAGATTATATATCCTACTATGGTGCCATATTGACAAACATGTATGGATAAAATGGAGCGGGTGTAACTCTTCTGGAGGACAATGGCAGTATAAATAAATGTACATCGTGGAGTAATGATACAGCAGTTTAGCTAGCCAGCTAGTCAGTGTGAAGAAAAAAGGAGAGAAACTATGAAGAGGCTTATCTCTGTGCAGCTTGCTATCTATTAGTAGTAGCATGGCCTGGAATGTACTTGTTTTCCTTCCTACCTGGGTGCTTGTACTTGGCAGGTGAACCCTTGTCCTTTCCAGTGAGTCATAGTGTAAGCAGAAAGACAGAGAAGGCCTCGTTCTCTTTTACTCGCGTTATTAAGAAAAATCTATGTCAGTCTAGCCCCAAGCCACTGTTCTTTGTTGAGTACTCACAAATGCATAGATTCTCTGCAGCAGGCAAGTCCAGCTTGTGGTCCTATTATAAGCCTGGTGTCCTGTTTAGTTTGAAGATGTTTTGTGTGTATATGTACATCCCGAATAGTAGTGAAGGCCCCAAAGAGAAAATGGAAGCCAGAGTTGTTTGCTGGGTCAGTCTTATCCCTTGTTCTAGACTCCTCCTGAGTTGAAGTTCAATAAATTAGGAGTTCTGTCACTCATGACCTCTGATTATGCCAGCTCCAAAATGTGATTTAAGTATCTGATACCTTGGTGCGGCAGTCAAGAGATAAAACGGATGCTTCCTAGGCCATGCTGAAATGTAAATGAACAGGAGTGTGTGGGGGGGGATCTAAGTTCTTGCCTCTTTAAATTTTTATTATTTCCCATCCAAGCTTACTGTTTTTGTTTAATCTTGCCATTCCTTTTCTTCTTCATTGTGTGCTCTTGTTCTTAGGGATATGCAAACTTTATTAGTCAGCTCAGCTTTCAAGCTCTATGCGCTCTTGTGTTTGAGAATTGGGAATCAGGTACTTTTACAGTTAGCCTAAGGGGAGAGCTGGGCAGGAGGAGCCTTTATGAATAATCAGGGTTGACATCTCCAACGTTGTTCCTTCATTATAAATATTGTTAAAGGAGCTGTGACCACCATGGGCTCAAACAGAACAGAGCGTGGAAGGGAAGAAAAAGACAGCCTTTGATATCCGCTCTCTACTAGTTATCACTCCATTGATGACACTGGCGTTGACAGGTCTCTCAGATTTGGCTGCCTTTTTTCAGAAAGTTTTTTCTTAGATTAGCATAATTATTCTGTTGAAGGCTGAGTTCATTGTACAAACTGTAAAGGCTGAGAACACCAGTTACTGTTGGTGCTTGTAAATTTTCTTAAATGTTGTGTGCCTAATAGATCGGTAGAGTTTTCTGATTGCATCAACTGTTTTTTGCTGCTTTCCTTTACAGAATTTACTGAATACCCCAACTGCTAATGAAACTCTTTCTCTGGTATATAGTCTAAATGATTGTTTTGCTTCCTTCTTGCGAGAGTACACTTGTACACACAAGAAGTACACAACACTGTTCATTTTAATGGCACCTTGCTTTGTGCTTTTTCTCTAGCTTCTTAATTTAATTGTATAAGAAATTAGCTGTTTAAGCCTGGACTTTTCTGATTGTTCTTTAAGGAAACTAAAATGTGCTTTTGCTATCACAATCAAAGTCCCTACAGCATTAAATATATTAAATATTTCCTTGAGAAGGAGAAGGTTCTTTAGTGGGATGTTTAGTCCTCCAAAGGATTAGCACAGCTTCATGGTACATGTAGCGTAAATTTTCTGTTCATAAGATACTTTGAAGTTTTAAAAGATATAAAAGTTTTAAATAAAATCAGATTATATATTCAGAATGACCTAGCTTTTGGAAGAGAATACAGAATGTTTGATAATTTGAGCACAGTTACTCCTTTTTCAGGTTCCTTAATTCTGGTACCTATATTTTCCTCTGCTGAAATCATTGGCAGTTGGAATTCTTGCTGTAATACATGCAGTGCCCTGGGCACTTGTGCAGAAGAACTTCTACTCTGCTCAGGTGCTCAGGTTCTCCTCTGGCCTGAGTGTCTTCCTGATTTTAAAAAACAAAACAAAAACAAAACAAAAAACACCCACTATTTTACAGTGAGGGTGGTGAGGCACTGGAACAGGCAGCCCAGTGATGTGATTGATGCCCTGTCCCTGGAGACATTCAAGATGGGGCTGGGTAAGGCCCTGGGCGACCTGATCTAGCTGTGGCGGCCTGGCTCATTGCAGGGCAGCTGGACAAGATGACCTTCAGAGGTCCCTTCCAGCTTTAAGGATTCTATGATTCTGTGGGGGGGAAAAAAAATAGTCTGAAAATTATTTCCATGGATGAACCGAGAATTTTCTTCAGTGCTCAGCATTGCTGCTGGAGTATTAATGGAAGTGGTGAAGAAGGAGTGTTGAGAAGATGCTGTGTTTTTGAGTGGAGCTGAGGAGAAGTTAGAAGAAATACAGATGCTGAGATAGCCTTAAGCTCTTTTTTCTTTTTTCTTTTTTTAAATAGGAACACTCTTCACTTGTTTTAGTCTGTAGATTTACCTCTAAATAAGCTCAGAGGGTAACTAAGAAAGTAAAGTCTATAGTAAGTTAAATTCTCCTTATCTTTATATATATATATAATGTATACATACATGTATACATAAGAAAGAAGTGTGGCCTTATGCGTGCCCTTTATTTGCATACAAGTGACTTTGCTTTGCAGCCAGATTCAGTGCTTTCTATGTATGGGATAAAACCTTGGGCTTGATCATGGTGATGCTGGGGCATTAAGCACTGCTTGGGATAATGTTTTCTGCTACCTTCCTGCAAGATTTATTATTTTTCTTTCAAACTTCCTACTTTGATTTAATTCAGTTGGCCACTAAAACAAGAATACTGAGCTTAAGGCATATTATAGAAAGTGTATGTTAGATATTACAGCAAGAACTTATGTAACAGCGATTATGCGTGGGAAAGGAAAGGAATGTTTTAAGTATGCTGGAGAAAAGAATCTGCTGGAGAATATTTAGGGTAGACTCTTTAACAGCTGTTATTGCTTGCTAAATTACAGATAATTACCTCTTTCTGTGACACAGGGAATAGATAAGGTGGCTCTGTAAATCTCTCCCATCCCAAAGTACAACGAAATGGCAGAAGACCTTTGCTGGAAATCAGCAGTAGTTCATGTGCTTACATTTCTTTAGTCTTAGCTGTGCTCCTGTAGGTCACCGCTTATTTACAAACATACATGCACATGTTTTGGTGTAAATGAGTACAGCTTCAATAAACGACTGTGCCAAGTAACTTCATGTGCCTGTAGTTTTGGATGCTAAGCTCTGTTATAGTTATCATACACTAATGTACTTCACAGTATATTATATGTCATTAGACAAGTCTGAGCATGGTGAGTGCAGAATTAATGTATGTTTTTGTGACTGAAATTCAGGCATCATCTTTCATATCAGAAAAGCCTTTTTCCATTAAAGAAAATGAAACTTCATTTGGGGCCTTTTATTTTTCAGAGTGTAAAAACAAGAGAAAATAAAATGGGGAACAAAACTGTAAATGAAGCGAGTTTATTAAATAACTCTGGTGAATCTGGGAAGAGTTAGTATGCATTTACTTATAATGATTCAATTACAGACAATTTTAATACATTTTTTTTCTTCAAATGGATAAGAAAATGTATTGTTTGGGGGGGGGCAATGGGACACTTGCAAGCAGTTTTGAATGTATGAGCAAACAGTTATCTAAGTGGAATCTTGAAGAGACTGTAGCAACTTTTGCATAAATACTTACATTCTCTGTTTCCTCAGTTTTGGAGTTAGAGACAAACCCTCTGCTGAGTTCTATAATTATTTATGAGACCAAGGTATTAAATTTTTTTTCCTATTGGATGAAGATAAATGAATGTGGATGTGGGAGGCTGGACTTGCTAAAATGTTAATAAGTTGTTTTGGCATTTTATGTTCTATTTTGAGATTTCTGAAGCCAGGGGTACCTGCAAGATAAAATCTTTTGGAACGGCGTTTAAAGTTGTAGGGTGCCTTGTGCTTTTTACTGAGAAAATGTCTAGTATGTTTTATGAAGGACTTACGGGTAGGATTTTCACGTTTTTCTGTTAATTAATCAGTGTACTTGTACATTATTCATAGCCAACTTGCATTGTGTTAAATGGGCAAATTCCTTCCCCTGTTCCAGAATTTTAAAAATACTATTCTTGCATTATGAGCTGGGAATTCCAGCTTGTGTTTTCTGATCTCTGTGCACTATTTGCTGTGCTAAGATCCTATAGAAGCTGCTTCAAACCTAAGCATTTTGCCCTGCTGCCTGGTTTTCTTTCCTGGCTTGAGGTGTTTGTCTTACCCTTGTTTATAAAACAAGGAATTGTGAATAAGGGACTAGTTATTTCAAAGCTTGATAAACCTTTGTAAAGCAACGTGCTGTTGCGAGTAATGGCTTCCATCCATTATTAGCCCAGTTGATTTTCATTTACACTTGGCTCTAACAATTAGCTTGAGCAGGTGTGAAGGTGATGGAGGGCCAGGGACGCACAGAGGTCAGCCACTGCTCGGTGTGATAAATTAACCATTATTATCTGCAGTGAAAGTGGCTCTTTACGCTTGTCAGCAGCAAACAAAGGGACAACATATCTCACATAAAGTGGTATCAGGACCACTACTGCAGACGTGATGTGTCTGTAATTTTATCTGGCAAATAAAGGCAAATCCTTTTGAAGTCACACCTGTGTGTTTTACTTCAAGGGTGTAAATCTATGCTATCTTAGAGGTGAGTGTGTATACATATATATATGAACGTATGGATATTGAGTTCAGTGCTGGAGTAGATTGCATTGTATATTAGCACATTCTAATCTGCACTGGAAATTAAGCAGAAAATTGTTAGTTTAGGGTTTGAAACATGGAATTTTTCAGCAGTCTGTAACAAGGAAACGATTTCAGGCTACTGCATTGAAGTTCCTGTGCTTCTGTTTACTAAATATTTAAGAAACATCTGCGATTTGTCTGCGTTACATTGGCATTCCTCTGCCATCTACCTATGTTTATGTTTCAAATTATCTGTAGTCTTTCCCAGAAGACCTCCTGTTCTGAAGTATGTGGGATTGGGAAAGGGTCATGTATGGTACGTGTGACAGGGGTGGGTTGCAGATGGAGCAGGGCTGCGTGGCCTCGGAACGCACCGGTGTATCACTGCCACTCTACTGCTGTGAACTCTTTGGATAACTGAGTTGCAAATGGTTTTGTTTTTTTTTATAAACATACTATAAAGGATTAGCAGGCCCCAACACTGTGTGGCACCAAAAGTATAAAAATTGGAAATGAGGAGCTTTTCTTTACTATAAAGGTAGTTAGTTTAGTGGATTTGGTTGCTTGAATTGCCTGTTCCTCTCCCCCCTATGCAATGGACACTGAGTCTGTATTTTCATTCTTTCACTAGCAAAATAGCCCACTGATTTACAGCGTTTGAACAATGGAACTTCCCCACAGTCTGTTGTACAAATTGATAGGAAGAGTGCATGGGGATTTTTTGTTACTTTAAGTTGTAACCATGCAGTCTTTATAATGGAAGTGATTTTCAAAGGAAATGGATACTGAGTTACAGTGTTAGCTGTGATTATCTGTGTTGGGAGCAAACATTCCCTCCTTCAGCAAGGAAGTCAAGAGTTCCACCATGGCGCTCCTCTTAGCTTTTTAATTGTTGCTGACAATATCTGCATTGTTAGATCAAGCACCAGCCCCATCAGCTTGATCACAGTGGGCCATATTGTTGTAATTAGAAGCATAGCTTATTCTGCTGTTGAGCCTCTTTTGACTGTGGCTAGAGTGATGCTGGGTTTTCTTGAAGAGCCTTTATTTCCAAATGTGCTTCCACAGCTCATTTGCAGAATATAGCTGTCACTGACTTGGAATTCAAGTACTTCACTGGCCTACCAGTCAAATGGCTGCTTGAGCTAATCATCTTTGGTGAAGAATTAGTAACTGATCTTACGGAGACTTGAAGAGAAATAAAATAGTACTGGTGTATGAGCAATGCACTTTGTCCACAACCTTTTATTATTTTCTAGGGTAGGAATCTCTGAGGCAGCCCTTACAACTGGCTAGCTATCTGTGGCACGGATAGCTTTCCAATGACAGTGCTTTCTTTTATGTTATGATTTTAATACAAATGTGATAATTACTTCTCAGCCTTTTCTGGGTGAGGTTAGGGATAGCCCTCAAAGCACTGGTATAAATTCCTTCTAAGCCACACAGAAGTTGCACTGCTAAATGAAGGATAGCACTCTCATCTTTGGGATGACAAATGTTTTGTGTTCAGAGCTGCTGCTTATATTGGTAGAAGCATAAATTAGAGTGGAAAAGAGAAAAAGAAACATTGTTGAAAGAGAAACGTTTTTTTAAAAAGCCACATGTTTATAATAGAAAGCAAAGTTCTTGCAACCAAGTGGCAGCAGTTCTGTGTTGCATAGTCTTGTTAGAATTATGTGTTTAATCATTGGGTTTGTCAGAAGGGAGGGTTGAACTCATGGGAATAAATATAATACACATGGGCTTAATTACTGTGAATGGGTAGGCGAAAACAAAGTATGCAAAACAGTACATTTACTCTTCACATATGTGTCTATATACATATATAATTAGAGTTGGGCAGAAAACAGTTTTTCCTGCCACCCACACTTAGCTTGTTTTTTATCAAAATAAATATTTTGTTAGAAAAGCATGCACCAGCTCTACCATATATAGGTATTGCTTGTCACCGATGAGAATTTAAAAAAACAAAAAACAAAAAAACTGTCTTTGAAGCTGAACTCAAAGCAAAGAAACCTACTTTTACTCATTAGAAATACATAACCTAATTGGGAAGGGCATAGTTAGGAAGACAAATATTTACTGCATCTATAAAGTAGCAAAAGAAATGTACCTTAGACAAATATATCTCTTGAGTTCCACTTGGTAGCTCATAGTGTATTTTCAGCACAGACAGGTCAGTATGATTAAAAGGTACTTTATTGTGATACATCCCACACTGAGTTGTAAATCAGTGACACAGCAGACACTTTTGGGTTTCTGCTCTTGGGGAGGCTAGAAATGAGTTGTCCCATTTGTAATGCATTCCATAAAAGATTCTTTTTGTATATTTGAGCAACCTGTGAAGTTAATACAGAAATATAACTTATGTCTGAGCTATTAATGATCAAGAATGATACTGCACAAATTAAAGAAATTAAGAAATCTACTTTGCTATTCCCTTAAAAATGGGAACAAACAGGATTGTGGTATAGTAGAAAGCTAGATTTGTTCATTCTATTGAGATGTTCAGATAGGAAAAGGTCAATGAAAAATGATTAAAATATACTTGTGTCTCTTTGATGTGCAAAACGTTCGTTTTAACATATACAAGTTCAATGAATTAAAACAGCCTGGTAAGGCAGAAGATTTATTCTCTTCCCAATGTCTTTGCACAGGGAAGCATTAGTTTAGGAAGTTTATGATTTGGAGAAGATATATAAGGTAGACTGGGCATGAGGCCAAGTTTTGTCTGTTGGAGATTCATCACAATCTGAGAACGTAGAGGATACTGATTGCTGGTACTCAGTGGTGTGCAAACATGGGGAAGTTCAGCTCAAGTATGGCCTCCTGCAGCATGAAGCCATTTCTAAATCTCTGGTTCTGACTCCCCAGTTGGATAATCTTGTGGTGTATTTTTGGTCGTTGTTTTGTTTCTTCCTGTGGCAGAGCAAAAATAAAATTAAAAAAAAAAAAGAATAAAAAGGATCAGATCAGGTTGGTTTGCTTCTTGGTTTGCTTGCTAAAATGAATTTTACTTTGTGAGTTTTATTAAATCTGCAGCTTCAGATGTTAGTCCAGTTAACGTGTCAGAACAGACTCTTGCTTCTAACACCAATACTGACAAGATCTAGAATGTGTTTTCACTTGAAAAGCAACATCTGTACTTAAAGTTGCATGTGAGAAGCAGGGAATTCTGTGTGTTAACACAGTGTACTTTCCTGGAGGAAGCAAATATATCGATACTGGCGTAGATCGCATATCTCCTAACGTTCGGAATGAGAACTCAAATCTGAGAGCTTTCACCATATTATCTCACGTTATCTCTAATCAACTGAAAGAACAAATTTTTGGGTTTTGAGTCGATAAACTCTTCACATACCTTCTTGGAGTCAGTGAAACTCAAAACATACATCTAAATATGGCATATATTCGAGTCTCGTGTTGAACATACACAATGACAGTTAGTTAAGCATCTCCAAATTTTCCTGAATGGTCCCCAGTGTTGACTAATTGTTATAGTGTGTGTGGTTTTTTTTATAGCAGGACTAATGTAAGATGGCAAAAGTTTTAACTATTTTCTCTGAAGTTTCTGTGGTGCCATGGAAGTGCTGAAAACTGCTGTATGCTACTGAGAAGTATTTATTCAGTGTAAATGATAAGTGAGCACACACACACACACACACACACACACACACACACACACCCCTCCCAAACCCACAATGAGCTGGTTATGTAACTGACACAAAAATGCACCGTATGTTCTTTATTCAGCATTAGAGAATGAAAGAGTAAAAATATGAACGCTATAGGTCAGTGTCCCCTTAAAGGTGGTGTAAGTTCTGACCTAGAAAGCATAGATTTTAAAGCACATACAAGTAAATGAAATGCACGGGAACTTGATAGTGTTAATTAGTATAAAACCACCTGTTGAAATGATGATGTGTTTAAAATACTTACAGGTTTTATCACTCTGAAGACAGAGAATTTACTTTTTTTTTTTAATTTATTAGATTTTATAATTCTCATGTGCTGAATTATTTTTAAAAGTTGTTTTTCTTTCTTTTCTTAGGGCAAATGCACTGCTTTATGTACAAGAACAATATCAGCTAGTGATTACCTGCATCTTTCAAGTGAAGCACATACTGAAATTGCATAGTGGATTGCACCATTGCACCGGAGTAGAGGAAGTTCCTTGGTTCCCTTTTCTTCAGGTATGTAGTTAAAGTACTTAAAATTTCTCTCAATTTTTCTTAAAATGCAAACTGCTTTTAAATTGCTTCAATGGTTTATGCACTCTCTAATTACATATAGTTCATAATACATTTATATTTATATACTGTAAAGTGTTATATATGCTCTGCATGTGTTGTGCATATGAACTGATGCTTTTAGACCAAATTTAGGTTGTGACACTGAGTCTCTTGAAGCTTATTTTTAAAGTGACTCTTCATTTTTCTCACTTAAGCAAAATTCTATTTCTGCAAAGTAATTGTATGAGTGAACGCTCCTGTTTAAGTGAACAGTTTATGGTTACTGTATTAAAGTGAATATTTCAACTTGGCTAACACAACCACTGAATAAACACATATTGATATTATAGAACAAAATAATATATCAGTGCATTGCTCATTTGTGCTCTGATAGTCACCCTGATACTATTAGTCATGCGGGGAGTGACAAACACAATTACACTCGAGTGCTAATAGAGTGGAAGGGCAAAACTGCCTGACCTCGGCATCCTGGGTCGATTTAAATGTTTGATGTCTCATTGAATTAGTATCACAGTGTGAAAGACAAAGCTCAAACTAATGGAAATGAGCCTGGACATGCAATACTGCTGATTGGGCTGACATAATTAGAATAATATTCTTCACACAGCTAATAACAAGCAGAAGAAATAAATAACCAAGAGATAACTTAATGACTGCATGCTAAAATGCTCCTTTGAATATGCTAAGGTTAGCATTTTCTGTTTACTTACAGAGCACAGGGAGAATTTTTTTTTCCTGTGTAATCATCAGCTGTGGTGATCAGCTCCGTACTGGTCACTAAGGCCGTATGAAACTATGCAGGTTGACCTAAATTTTTCCCCTCAGTATCATTATTTAACCCTCAGAGCATTGTTACGAGTATTTGCCTCTCTAGAAACTCTTCCAGTCCCTTGCAGAAAGGGAAAAAAGACACATGACAGATTTATAAATATATTGTCTTGCATCTTTTTATTGTAAGGTGCTAAATCATGAAGTGTAAGCAAGCATGTGGGGAATCTGAAGGTTGTTAATTTCTGTGGGCATGAGGTGAGGTTTTTTTTTTTTTATAATTTCATAGTAAATTAGGAATGCTTTTTGAAGTAGCATATCTTAACATTTCATCTTTGGCAGTATCTTTACTTTTCAAGTTTAAGATGAGGTGATACCAATACAGACTTAGGAAAGATGTAGTTTAGATGCAACTTGCAGAAACCACCTGGACATTACTCTTCAGTTCCAGCTAGATCTCATACTTATGCCCCATAATGATGTGCACACTAGAAATGTAATCTAACAAACCATATTAGATCAACTTTAGATCTTCGCCATCAATACGATGAGTCAGCTGTTCAACCAAAAGAATGGACTTTTAAGATTGTGTAGATGGACATTTTATGCTTATGCAGAATCTGCTGAAATCAAAGACAAAGCCATTTGCTGCCCAGATGCCAGGGAGCATGAACCTGAAACCCAGGCAGAAGAAAAATCATTCAATGGTTTGATTTGATTAAAATAAAAACCTTTTTATTTTCGTTTCAAAGTTCACAACTTCTATTTCAAGATTTTCCTTCTTATATGAATAAGTCCTTGGACTAAAAATGAGAAAGCAGCGACTTCCTGGAGAGGCTTAAGATTTATTTTCAACAAAAATTAGTGAAGCGTCCTTGAAAGGTGTCAGAGAAAAAATAAAACAAAAAAAAAAGCCCTGCTTGTAACTTTAAGTTTCTTATATGAAGTGTCTTAAGATTTACTAAGAGGTGCCTTTTGGGCCAAGTCTACAAGAGAGCAGATCCTTATCAGGCTTCTTTCAAATCAGGAAGTTTTTTAGTGCCTTTGAAAACTAGACCAGCAAAATTCCAATGTTCTGGAAGCAAAAACTGGAAGTGAGCTTTGCTGTACGTCTGGAACAACTTCATTCATGAGAAGACTTAATTGCAGCAAAGAATTGCTACTATGATCTTATTCACTTACATTCTGCATGTTAGTGATAACTAAATCTTTCTGGTCTTAGAACGTGTAAAACAATGTAGGTGTTTTTTATGCCCTGTTAGCCCATGCATTTATATAATGACAAGCCTTCTATCATGAATGTTCTGAAGTGGAAACCATGTTCTTAAATGAATAAGATGTTGCATGTTGCAAACTTGGAGGTAGAGGATTCCCAGAAGAGCATTTTAGCTTTGACCAGTGCGAGACAGTGAAATCTGTTACTTTCATAAACTGACCTGCATCTGTTACTTCTTTTCAAATAATAATAAAAAGAAGGCCAAGCATTTTCAGCAAATCACATTATTTCACTTCATTAAGGGCTCACGTTTTATGGCAGTCTATTACCCATTCAGACTGAGTTAGCATTGCTGAGCCAGCAGATGTCACAATATCAGGAGCTGGTGCAGAGGTGGATATCTCTTAGATTCTCAGCACAATTGCCCTCAGTACTGTGGAGTCTGTTCAAATGTGGGCTTAGGAAAGGGCTTGGTGTTCATGTTGTAATCCTGCTATTAGTAACCACCGTTGGCATGTGGGTAGCATGAAATGTTTCTGATTTTGTGACCCAAATGTATGATTTTGATGGTAGAAATATTTTCCCAGTACATGTAGGTGGTTCTGTTAGTATGCATAAAACTCTTAGTAAGTAAAGGAGAGTTTATGCAAAGGCTGTTGTCCCTTATCTAGCTTTAGTTACCAAATGCAAATCTCTTGGTATTAGTGCTCAGCATAACTTGCACATCATTTGACTTATTAGAGCTGGCTAATTTTTTAAAAATTATATTTCTATTTTCAGTAGAACTGGAGAAGAACAGGATCTGATTTTCTACATTTCCTTATGGTAGTTATGGTGAAGTCCAACCTCTGATATTGTGGTTATTGTCTTCATCTAAGTGATACAGAGAAAGTTGAAAGCCTTTTTTCTTTTAAAAGGCTTCAAGCAATGACAAATTCAGCATTATGAAGGTATTGTGCTAATCATTGAAAGGTAGAATATTATCATGTTCAGGCTAAACACTGGGTTTCATAGAATCACAAGGTTGGAAACAACCTACCAGATCATCCAGTCCAGCCGTCTTCTCATTACCACTGCTACCACAAGCACTAAACCAGATCTCGCAGCTCCTCATCCAGGCGCCTCTTGAACGCTGCCAGGGACGGCGACTCCACCACCTCCCTGGGCAGCCATTGCAGTGCCTGACCACTCTCTGAGAGAAAGTTCTTCCTTATGTCTAACTTAAACCTCCTCTGGTACAACTTGTGGCCATTTCCCCAGGTCCTGTTTGTTGCCTGGGAGAAGAGGCCAAACCCCTCCTCACCACAGCCTCCCTTCAGGAAGTTGTAGAGTGCGATGAGTTTCGTCAGTATCCATCAAATCTCAATAGTGGATCACAATTCTTCTGCATGTCCTTTTGCAGTTCATGCCTTTTAGCACTTCAGTCCCTGAACTATGTTTAGGTACATTCCCAAGCAGCTTTTCATACACACTTTCTGTATATTTTCCATATTCTGTATTTCCTCAATTCTCTGCCCAGGAAAATTTTTATTCCTTCATTTAGTTTTGTCCCAAGAATATTGGAATAATGCATTGGAATATCAGGATAATATTTTTCAATTTTGTATCAGCCCTATTTTTATCGTGTCATTTTTTGCACTAAATGATCTCTGTGGTCCCTTTCAGCCTGTGCTTTTCTATAGTTTCTATGATGTCTATGAATATGAATGTGAAGAGTAACTATGTGAGTAGCTAAACCTTTCTTTAGAAAGACTTCCACTGTTCTAACAAGTTACATTTAATTAGTTAAAAGAAAAACTGCTGTGTGGCACCCACTAGCTGGTCATTACCCAGTGACACCTGGGGTCATTTTCATGGTGGAAAAAAAATATTTTTTTTAAAGCATGTACTTATTTTTGTTCTCAGCTGGTCAGACTTTTTTGTGCTCTAATTTTCTATTCTATTTTATAGCATTCTTATCTTGTGATCTTGAAGGATCCAAATCAACACCATTCCGGTAAACTGAAATCTTTTGATTAAAATAAAAGGTTTTGAATTTGAACCCATAGTGCTCTTTTTGGTGTTCGTAGACAAGCTAAAGCATTGAATGAACTAGGAGATCTTTTCTTATTTTTTTTTCCTTTTTTTCTGTCTATTTCTTCCCTCTTCGATGGCTGCAGTCCTAGTGATATCTTGTGACAGCTAGTCACATAGGCTAGTACTGTTATTTTTAAAGCAACAGGTCTAACAAAAGAAGTGTTTCACTCACAGTGTGATGTACCCATTTTAAACAGCATATACTAATATTGACAGGACAGGTATCACTGGTACTGATTACTAATAACACAAAAGCTGGCATTGGAGGTCTGCTGGATGTGTTCTGCAAAGCATTGTCTGCCTTTCTAGACAGAGCTGTAGCTAGTTTTGCACCTCATTCAGACAATACAAAAACTTAAACAGCAAATTGAAACCAGGCCCTTTATGTTGTTGAACATACCTTTCAATAGGAAGGAGTGCACTGAAAGTGTTACTCTAGTTTTGATTGAACAAAAACAGCCTTCAGCAATCAGGGCTAATAAGAATGAAGAGTACCTGCAGATTAAAAGAAAAATTTTTTTGGTTACTGAGCAAATGTAGAAACATCGTGTATAGCTGTGGACTTGATTTATTTTCATACCTTTTGTCAATCAGATAATTTTTACAAAGATGTACTTAAAATGCTGTTTCATGCGAAGTTCACTCTTTTCTCCTTGTTTAAAAAGACACTACATCTTTAATTTGCCAGGCTGTGTATTAATTTTGCTGAGAGCACCGTTTATTTCCCTTTCCTTCTACTTTAATAAAGTCAGTTGTTGACAACTCTCAGGCGTGTCAAACTCTCACCACTAATAATTGCTTAAGGTTCCCTAACTTCTATAAATGTTGGTTCCAGCTAAAAACCCCATGCTGTAGCCCTGTTTAAGGGAAGGGGAAAAAAAGAGAGGGAAAAAAGAGGTGGGGAAAAAAGAAAAAAAAAATGAGAACTTCTTCTGATGAATTTTTGATTTTCCTTCTTAACAAAGAAATGTCTGTGATTCAAAGAAATAGCTTAAAGTGATATTATAAAATAGAATATGGAGTGCACTGTTCTGAATGACTCTTTGCTTTTAATGTGAGACTGAAAAATTGTCAGTGCCTTTTTTGATTAGATGAGGTTTTTTTGTTCTTGATCTAAGAATTGAGGAGAAAAACATGCTACTTGCATTTGAATATGGTATGAGCTAGATGTAATGTGTTGAAGATAAAGCAATACCAGTACTGCCTCAAGGCGGCACCTGTATCTGTGGGTCAATGCCATTTCTCTTTAGATCGCTGCTGAGCCCCTCTCTTGGCTGCTGCTTTATTAGGCCTAATTAGGCAGACTGTCACTTTTATTGGTGATGGAAAAGGAAGATAAGTAGATTACTTGTGTCATCTATCTCTATCCGGACGTGTCTAAAAAGTCTAAAGTGATTGCTGTGGGCCACAGATATATTTCACAAGAGGGAGAAAAAGAAAAAAAAACTCAGAAATGTATTAAACCTCTAGAAATGACTTACCTTTGGCACTACTGTGTGTAATTTCAAATCCACAGAGAAAAGAGTTACAGTACATACATAAAGTCCTTTTGTTCAGAGGAAGAAGGTTATATGTAATGATTTTTGTGATATCAAAACAAAACAAAAAAAAGTGCTTTCTACTTAAAATTTAAGTGGTTTTATATATATATATAAAAGTTAATCCTGGTTATAATTAGAGCACAGCGTTTGTGGTGAATGTGGGATGTGAAGAAAAGTGAACTATTTTTGTTGACAGGCTAGTTGATGTGTTCCTCTGGTAGGCTTCCTCTTTGGATCGTAGCTCAGGGCACCTCCAGTTCATGTACCATGTGTATGTTTTTAAAGATTGTTTATAGGAAAAATTTTCTAAATAAAAGAACGGATATCTCAAGTTGGATAAATGACTTACTGACTAATTTATCAAGAGTCAGCCAGCACTTGCAGTTCTTTAATTTCTGAGACACCATCTGCATCAGAGGATCATGCTCCCCTGTTTGTTCAGAGAAAGATTATTAGGTGTAGCATTGTGGTAGGAAAATGGAACTACCTCTGTATGATCTCTCAGGAACGCATAATGCGATCTTGATTTAAGGGTGCTGGCAGAATCAGATACTAATCCTTAGGAAACTTTAAGATCGAGAATAAAGCAAAGTAGATTTTAGATTTTTAGAAATTCTTAAAGTTCCTGAATCATAATCACACAGATGAGAAAATGCTTTTAGAAATTTAAATTCTTGTGTTTAGATCTGTGTTCTTATTTCATCTGTTGGTGTGTGCAGCCATGTGGGATGTAAATAGTGATCTTTCAAAGTCTGATTGCAATCACCGCGCAAGATAGCAGGGTGTCAGCATGGGCACTTAAAATGTATGTTCCAAAGATGTCTGGGTGATGGTTCTTAAGCTCTAATGAGCAAGGCTCTTTGACTGCTAGCTAGAAGAATAAAGTTATGGATGTAAATGAAAACTACTTGTAGACTTCAAATTAAATTCCGTCATTTCACAAGGTAAGAGTAAGCTTTTCCTGCTGTTTGTTTGTTTCACTTTTTACTGGACGTAGATTGAGGCATTAGTGCTACTATTTTGTGATAACTTTTTGCTTCTAGGGTCCTCTGCAGTACTCCTTACTCCTATAATTCCTATATTGCTTGAGCTTTATAATTTCAGAAGACTTCTTATTGTGTGTAATGAATGCTGCGTAAGGTCCTTAAATTCAGACTGCTGCAAGAATGGCATTTTTATTCAAGATTCTTCTTTCCACAGGCAGTCAGCCAGTCTGTTTGCTTGGAAGCTACAAAACTTCTCATTCATTATTCAGTCCAGGCTGTTTAGGGTTTATTTTCTTTGCCTTTAAGACCCTTCTTCACAGATGCTGCCTAATTGTATCCATACATGTTGAGATAGCTGTATGTACAGTCTCATGGAAATCCACCATTAGGATAGACAGTTTAATACCTAGCTGCCATTCCAGCCTTTTTGTGTAAGTTGGCTTTTTCTTTATTAGATGTATTGTACTAGAAAAATTGAAATATGAAACAGAGAGGCAATTATTGCCCGAAATGCTTAGATGAGTTTGTCTCAGAGATCACTATTAAGCTGAAGAAATTTGGGAAGTTGGTACTGGTACAACATTCAGGTTTTCAATATTAGTTTTCAGATTTTTGTTGTTGTTTACTAATCTAAGCTGTAACTTTCAGTCTATACACATCTTGGATTACTTCATTACACTGTCTGCTTAGACTGGTAGTCTTTTAATATCAAGAGCGGAAGTGCTAAGGTCTCTCATTTACAAAGAAAATGCTTTGATGGCTGGCCAGTCTTCTAAAACTGAAAGTTTGAATCTACTCCATAATACACCACAGTCAACTTTAATGTATAAGAAAAGTGTGTGTAGTTATCTATACAGTAGAATTCCCCTTTGGCTACTGAGTGCTACCCATTGGCCAGGAGCTTGAGAGCAGCCTTGCAGGAGGTGATCTTGTCAGCATCTCAGTGTGATTTTTGAGGACCCCAGTGAACTCTCTGAGGAATGAAACATCTTGATGACAGAGCTTCATTCTGGCTCCAGTTGATTTAATTGGAATGAGTAGCTGTTTGTATCTACATTCTCCATGGTTAAACTGTAGTAAACACTGGAGCAGTCACTTTGATGTGGGCTACCCAAAGCAACAGTATCCGCCTTTGCTGTTTGAACTGAAGGCTGCCCAACACTCAAAGAGACATGACAGTCCTTTACTAAATTTTAGTTTGTGGTCTAAGTCCTGTTTTTGACTGTGGACACATCTGGTTTCAGAGCTCGATGTTAGTCATAAGGTGGGACTGCTTATGCCTACGAACTGATAAGCATATTTACACAAGGACAGCAGCAGAGTGGAGCTGCTGATTGTAGAAGAGCATCATGCATGAACAGCCATTCCTCAGCCTACCAAATGTAGCTGATAGTTAGAAGGTCACAGGTGGGCAGAACTGAGACCTGAATTTGGCAAGCATTATAGTTATTCTTTGTTGTCACTGTATCTCCTAACAGAAAAGGACATAGGTCTGCTTTACCTTGATAGATGTTTGGCCCCATGTTTCCCTGAGTAAACTACAGTGCCTTTTTGTGCTTTTAGTATTAGAATATCCAATTCCATGAATTCCTGGCAGTATCTGAAGCATTCTGGCTTTTAGCTCATCCAACTCTAACTGCTCTGTAAAACAAGAAACTAGATTGCTCCCTGGAAAGGTACAGAAATGGTGTTCTTGCATATGGGAAAAGGCAGTGTTGATGATTTGTGGGCTGGTTTGTGGCAGGAAGAAATAAGATAGCCTTTTTCTTCTTTCTTTTTCCTATTTTCCTTCTCTTTCTTTTTCGTCCTTCTCCAGAAGCAGGCAGATTGTCTGTATGTCCATTCTTATGCTATGAGAATTTACAGGTTATTTTGCCTGTGAATAATTCAAGTTGTTACATATCTAATTTACTTGATCAGAGGATGTGGAGCAAAGATGGCATCCTGCTTTCTGAACCAGGTTGAAAAGCTCCAGAGACTGAATACTGCTTATTAAAGTAGGAAAGTTTTCAGAATATGTATTTTTAGTCGGATTTTTGTGGTAAATACAGACATGTAAAAAATTTTCATGAGAAAAATGTAACTTTATTAAAGATATTTAGGTTTGGATTTTTTTCAGCCAGTGATCTTTCTTTGTATTGCACAATCCTTGCTTGCTTCGTGGATATGTAAGAGTAAAAGCCTTTTGGAAAAAATATGTTTCCAGCTTGCTTCCTCACCATTCAGAGTCTGCATATTTGATATGAATCCAGGAAAGAACCTGCATATATTGAGCAGTAAGAGAATAAATCGGGTGCGTCCTGGAGACACTTTATTTTTCCCTTTTTCTTTCTGCATTCTTGCAGATAGTGCATGTGGGGTTTTGCACTCCATGTGAGTTTTTTGTTTGTTGGTTTGTTTTAAGCAAGACTGACTGTGTAATTACTGTGAATTTTTAAATGGAGCTCAGGCACCTATAGCTCAAAAGCCCTGCACTAGATAGATGGATCCAGCTTACATTCAAGGGATATTCAAGATTCAAAGAGGTTCTTGATTTCAAAAGACAGCTTGCTCTTCTCTAGTCATGTTTATTCCTTCTCTTCAGGCGTCAAATCAATTAGTCACCAAGAAGTACAGTCTAAAAAGTTAGACTTTATTCCAGGAAATTCTTACAGGACTAGCTAGGAACAGTTTTCCAGGCTGTCAAAAATTGCCAGTGAAAAGCATCATGTTTATCCTTTTACTCTATTTCTTATAAAGCCCAAACCAAACTGTCTGCCATCTACACTGGGCTCTAACTTCCATATTTATTCCTGATGACTTCATTTTTGTCTTCTGATATTAATGTACCTTTTTTATTTCAAACTTAGGACAGCTGTGTTGGCAATCACAGAATCGTAGGGGTTGGAAGGGACCTCTAGAGATCATTGAGTCCAACCCCCCTGCCAAAGCAGGTTCCCTACACCAGGTCACACAGGTAGGCATCCAGGCGGGTCTTGAATATCTCCAGAGAAGGAGACTCCACCACCTCCCTGGGCAGCTGTTCCAGTGCTCCGTCACCCTCACCGTAAAGAAGTTCTTGCGCACATTCGTGCAGAACTTCCTATGCTCTGGTTTCTGGCCGTTTCCCCTTGTCCTGTCCTCACATACTACTGAAAAAAGTCTGGCCTCACCACAATGCAAGGATACTTTTCTGGAGTAGGTTACAAAGCTGATTTTAATGAATTGCTGTAGCTCCAAACCAGCTCTGCTGATGTGGCCTTTGCACACCTGGGTTGAGTGAGCAGCACTAGTTAGGAGTTTCTAGTATTCTGCCTAGCACTTCCTTACACGGCATTTCTCCATGTATTCTACCTTGCAAAGCCATCTACTCTGCCAGATTCTATACAGAATCCAAAACATACATGGACCCCCAGTGTGGCAGCATGAAAAGCGATATCTAGCCCTCACTGCATTAGTGTTTTTCCTTATTTCTATCTGATCTCATTAGCATTAGTTTTTGCTCTTAGAATATAAAAAGCCAATACTGAAGTGCACAAATACTGTTGTTCTGTATTAATGACTTCTATATCCAATTAGTGAAGATCATAATTGCAATATGTTATGACTTTGATTGTACACAAGAGGCAATAAACAAGATTCCCCAGAAGCAGCTTTATAGTTTCTCTGTAGCATTTTTTAACAGCAGCAAGTCCTTTGGTCTGTCATTTTGCCATACAGCAAACTGCCTTGAATGGTGCTAGGAAAAAGCTTTTGTCACAGGGTGAAGATTTTATCTGAGTGAGAGTAGGGGGCAGGAAGTAGCAGCTTTCCATGCCACATATCTAACTTTCTTGTAGGATGAGAGTGGTTTTATGGCTGAAACAATTCACATTTCATTGCAGGTGATATAACTTGTTTGTTAAGCACATTTTAAAGAGATGTTCTGTATTTTAATGGCCATTTAGTAGCTGGCTATCAACAGTCTGAGCTCCCTGCCTGGGGACAGCATGCAAGGTTTATTAAATATTAAGAAGATGTTCATTACTTTGTGGAACTATGACAACAGAACATCTGCATATTTAGAAAGCAGTAAGTTAACATTCTTTAGACTAGCTGCTTCAGTTACGAGAAAGGACTAATGTTTGTCTGGCTAAGGATGCATAAAAATATCTTCTTTGAAGTTGACTCTTTGCTTTTGGTACTGATGAATCTTGAAATTTACCTATGCTGCTTATTTTAGAACACAAAACACAGTCTCCCTCTAGAGAGGACTAAAATCAGATATCTCAGAAGACTGTTTTTATCGTTTCTTTAAAAATATCAATAACTTAAAGAAAAAAAATGTATCTATTCTGTAGAGGATTATCTATTGCCAGTAATTTGGAAAGGTAATATTTATTTCTGTATGTGAACGTATGCCTGCTATTAAAATTTCATTGCAAATCTGAATGAAAGGGTTAGCTCTTTCAAGGTAGACTGTACCTTTCTGACAAAAAATCAGCAGAATTCTTGGAAAAACTTCCTTCACTTCAACCAGAGTTTGAGGCAAAGTAATAGCTCTCAGTATATTGGCTATTTACATTAGCGTGGCTCTTCAACACTGAAGCCAATCACTTACTGTGAGATTTTGTACCTACTCTTGCTTATATGGAGTGATTGGAAGAGTTTGTTCTTGGTTGTTTTTTTTTTTAAGGAAAAAAAAAAGCTAAGGTGCTTTTGTCCTCATCTTGCCAGTCATGCTGAGTGAGCAGAGTTGTTTCCATGTAGAGCAACTTGCATTAGAAATCCCTCAGTGATTACCACGGGGCAGAAGATCTTTTTAAGTGGATCCCTTGTGAAGTATAAAAGGACAGGCAGCAGATTTATTTTTCATCAGGAATGATTTTATCTTGAATGTATAGAGTTCTGAGGATCCCAAATGTATTACTGCTCAGTGATACGCTGCTAATGTTTTTTAAAGAGTCCAGGGGAAAAAGAAGAAAAAAAGAAGAAACCCTCTCAGTCTCCTGTGGACTGTAAAGGTGTTTTTCCAGGCTTTAGAATATGGAACTAGCAGAGCTATTCATATGTTTTTCCCATTTCAACACTAAGAATACTGACAAAGAATCATAAATGTCTAGCAACGCTTCTTGTTGCTAATGTAGCAAATTATTCTTCGTGGGTACCAGGTGAGATACTAGGCCAGAAACTGTGCAGAGTGTGAGAACAAAAGATAAAATGGATTGAGGTAGCACTACATCATCTTTTTTTTGGCATGCCAAGGCAAATCCTGAGGTTGTCTTTCTTGTTTTCTTGTGACAACAGATAGGTTGGGTGTAGGATGGAGCCTGGAGTGGACGCTGATTAAGTTAGTAGACTAGAGCAGAGTGTTATGTGGAGAATAAAGACATTTTAGGAGGCTGTGGGGATATTTTGCCACAGATGACACTACAGGCTGAATAATGTTTTGTGAAACAGTGAAAAATATCATCTAGAATACCTGTGTTCTTGAGTTGCTAGGAAGCACAAAGTATGATTTCATCTACTCTGTTAAGATGAACTGAAATGTCACCATGAGTACCCGAGGTTGTGTTCTTTCTACTGTAAAATGTAAAATAAATGCCCTTAAGCATCTGGACATATAGGCCATTTCTGTTCAGTTCTCAGTTGCTATTAATGCTATTTAATGTTGTTAAATGAGAGTCATTTTACTGGCTTCAGCATATGCTGTTGTTTGTTCAAGCACTCTTCTTGTTTCCACTGATAATTCTTTTTATTTTTCAAAACTTGTCTACTTTTTCTTTCCTAAGTCCCCTTATTCCTCCTGTATGCACATCTTTTCTTTATTCCTCTTCTGATCTCTCTTTAGCCTTCCCTGTTCTGTTTATCCCAACCCTCATCTCCTTTGTTTTTACCACCAGGCATCCCTTTTCTTCCTTGTTTCTGTTGATCTGTCTTCCCTGTTTAATATGCTTGACTTTTTTACACCCTTGCATGTGTACTTGTAGTTGAGGGCTGCAAGCACTGCTACGTATATCCTACATTAGCTGTTCTCCTATCCACTGACTGGATCTGACCCAGTTGATGGCAGCATATTGAAGGTTGTAGATGAGATTGGCATGACTGTAAAGTTTTGTGACATAGTACATAAATTGTTATTTTTTTTTAGTGCTACTTTGTAAAAACCGTAAATAAACAGGTAGAAAGCAAGGTATGGATCTTCCCTTTTTCATTTTAAAGAAAGATTGCAAGAGATAGGATTCCTAGAGATGATAGCAGTGGTTGGCAGATTCTTGTCCTTTTGAGTTGCTCCGTGTCTTTTGTTCTTCTGTTTATTCCTTTACTACTCCCTTCCCAACAAACTCCTGCCTTTAGTGTTTAAGTAAAAGATGGAATTGAACACTTGTAAATCTTATCAATTAAATTTAAAATCCATTTTGATGTGAACTTGAGCAAACCCACTTGGGAGGAAAAGAAAAATCCTCTAGGTAACTCATTCAGTGAAGTTTGTTCCTCTCGATGAGAAGAGGAACTTTCTGCTGGTCCTGAAGAAGCCTGATTTTGAATTGAAGTGCAGTCTTTCCAAGAGATTACAGCTCAGTTTGATGACATTCAATTATGATTTGTGATTATTTGCATTGTGGCAGAGCCTGGAATACTTGGTTTGATTGATGAAGAGTAACCGAACTGAACACAAACTGACAAGTCCCATTGAAGAGACCACCATCTCCATCTAGTTCACTTCTAGTAAATGGCCACAGCAATGCTGGTTGCCATTTCTCCTTTTGGTGCAAATCCATTTCATGTGAAGTTATAACTCACTGGCTGCAAGCTAGTGTTAGCAGGTATCAGAGTTGTATCTCACTGCTGTAATTTGAGCATGGCTCGTTTCAGTGCTTTGATCTGGGATCATGCTGCTGTTTCATTAATATTTCTGTTCTTATTGTTCACGTGAACTGTGGAAGATGTACTCATGTATCTTGCTCTGCAATGGGTGTAAGGATGTCTTCTTCCACTGCACCTGTTTCCTCTGCAATCTTTCTGTTTTCCTGTTTCTCAAATCTTCTGTCTGCTTACTGTCCCTCCAGACAGGATTCTTCATTCCCTCTGCTAGTAACTTGAATTGTTCTTGGCTGATACAGCCCTTTTTCTTTGTCTCTTTCTTCTGTTCTCTGAAGGATTAGAACTTCTAGTGCCTTCACTTAATCAGGAAAATGTGAAGAACAAATCCAGGGTGTGAAAGACTTGCAGTGAAAAGAGCAAGAGTGTGTGAGCTCACCGTTGTCTTACTAACTTGAGCACACATGAATTTGAATGTGTACTGGCCCTGCCAACAGATTTCCATGGTTTGTTAATGGAAAAAACTTTTGTAAGAGCTGTTCCAGGGGGATTTGGGGCAATTCTGAATTCTCATTATTTGACGCTTCCACCAACAGGCTTACAAACCTTCTAAGTTAGGAAAGTCAGTCCACTCGGACTGAAGAAACAAGGGAAAGCTATTTCTTTCATTTGCTGCATTTAATGAAAAAAAACTGCTGTGTGTGTGTTGTAAGGGAATGAAATAGAAAAGAGGGAGCAAAACCTCTGCGGGGAGCGAGGTTTCTCATGAAATGCTTGAAGATAAACTGAGGGTGGGGGAGAAACTAGGAACTTTTCAAAAAGGAAGACCTACATTGGTGCAAACTGAGGCAAATTTCTGCTTTTTCAAGTCTCCTTGAACTCCGATTTTTCTCATCTATGTGTGAACCAAAGTTTAGAGAAATTTCTTTTTTTCCCGTTTCTGCTTTCTACGAAGTTTGCCAGTCTCCAACTTCTCTCTGTGCCTTTATAGTGTTCTTCTCTAGTGGGAACCATCCCTTGAGTTCTTCCCCACAAACAGTTCCTTGGTTGATAAAGGAAGCATTTTTATTTTGTTTTTGTTGCTGCCGTCCAAGACTGACATATGAGTTTAGTCTCAGGCTCTTCCTTCAATTATTAATGAAAAATATTGTATTACCTGAGGCTAACCCAACGTTGCATTCTGTTTCCAAGCCTTTGGCAACCAGCAATCTCATTGCTGTCTAATGCAGAGAAGAAAATGTTTTTCTTGTTCTTTTTTTCCTCCTCTCCTTCTTCCCCTCCCTTCCTTAAGAAATATTTTCGTGTGTGGATTGCATGATGACTCCGATGAGTTCACTAATAAAGCATTGTTGTAATTAAAAGTGAATGTGCCATGCAGTCCTGTTGTCACTCGGTTAGGATTTAAAGTATCGGTTCCTGAACATTGCAGAGATTTAGGCATGGGTTAATTAAACATTTACATACATGTGTAGAACAATATATTGTATGGCGCAATAATATGCACTTTAATCAGAATCTGTGGGTGTTGTGTGTTTGCTTGTTCCATGTTAATTGGTATCATGCTGGCTCCTTGCTTAGGTCTTTGGCTGGATGGAACAGAATAGACATGGTGTTTTAAATATTTTAATTAGGACCAGCAGTTCCCGGCTCACTCATTTCTCATTGGATTGTTTTTCATGCATGAATAAATTAGCTAGCATGGAAGTACTTTGCAGAAAGTAGTTGCCCTCTAGCCATAAAATGAGTCCTGTTCATTAATACTTTAATGAAATTAGCTGTGAGCAAAATATCATTCCTTTTAACTGTGTTCTAATTTCTTAATTTTAATTAGGCACATAATTGTAGTGTGCTGAAATTATCTTAATGTACAGCAAGAAAAGTTCTGTCACTGTGGGCCTGTGGCTGGAACTTGAGCAGACTTGCACCATATATTCCAGCTTGCAGTTTTTCTCTTCAACTTTTCTTAGCTCTAATCAAAATCTTTTTCTCCTTTCAGTGTCGGAAACTGATCAATGCTTTAAGTACTTTGAAAATTTAAAGTCACTGATGCTAAGTTTTGTTGTTGGTAACATCTGTTAGATGACCCTAATTTTTGGGTGCAATAAAACCAAGAACTGAGCTTTTCCAGCGAGTGCAGAGGACAGAAAACATATCTGGTGTTTTAATTTTTTCTCCAGAGACTTCCCATTTTTTTTCCAGCCATTAGTTGCTACATTTACTTCACAATTTTACAAAGATGTGAAGTAGTGAGGATGTGTGAAAGCTTCGAAATTTAAATTTTGGCAGCTTTAACATCAATCATTTTTAGTAAGAAGTTCAACTGGGATAAATTAGCCTAGGTTGCTTTATACATGAAACTTATTTCCACTTTGACGTTTACTGTTCTTCTGGGTGTCATTTGTTTACTGGAAAGACAAGTGTACTCTGGCAAAAGCATTCCTTACTTTTTTACAGTTAGTTTGACATGGATATTCAGAGAGAATGGCCTTATCCCAGTGCAGAACTACAGGCAGAAACATCAAAGCAGATGAACTTTTTAGGAGAGCTAAGCATCTTCATTCTAGTTTGTCAGTGGGAGTCTAAACTTCAGCCTTTACCTATTTGTCAGAAATTAATGTTAAAACTTTTAAAATACTGGAAAAAGAGTGTGGGGGTGTTCAGCCCTAGAGTGTTCATATCCATAACTATGTTGCGTATACCATATTCTTAAAAGAATTTCAAAAATGGTAACTAAGCTGATATGAAATGTAGGCCTTCACCCAAAGTATTTCAAGTTCAACTAACAGTAAACCAGCATCTTGAAATTAGAGTCTTTATGTAGGGATTTCTGTCTCCTGTACCATCCTATACAGACTTACTCTACAAAAGTCTACAGCTTAGTCTGTTCAAATGGCTCTCCTGAACTCCTGTAAAACCCGCAGTGTGTAATGAAAGTGAGTTTCGAATCAGTCTCCCTTACACCATGAAGGTGATGTACATTTGTGCTGCTTACCATTTTGCCAGTGTGACAGTGATCTTTATCTTCACTGAAATTGAATTTCTAATTGAGATCCTTTTTTTTTTCTGTGTGGCATATTTCACTGCCTGCTGTAATTGGCACCTGCTCTAAATAATATTGATATTTCTTATTTAAATAATATATTATGGCTAATTGTAATACTTCATTATGCCCACAATTAAGTGAACTGAGGTTAGTTTACAATTAATACTAATACTAGTTGATGTGTAATTTGAATGTAATTTGCTGCTGTTAGCAGATTGCCAGTGGAAAGAAGAAAGCTAAGGGATTTCATGTTTCCAGTGGCAATCTTGTTTTCCTAGATAAACAATTTTAAATAAAATGTGAGTTATGTTCAGATAACTAATAAAGTAATTAGATTAAACATTCTGTTTTCATTTCTGATCAATCATTGTCATTCTTCTGGTGGCATACACATACACACACAAACTCTCCCTTTGGAGACCTAATTCCAATTATAATTTATTAAAGATTAGTAAAATTAATGCAGCACATATTTAATTGTTCCGTGCTGTAGGAGGCACTGGGTGCATTCGGAGAACCCAGGCTTCTCATAAGGCAATTCTAAGCATTGTGCTTTTTTGTCCATCTTTATCCCATCTCTGATTACCCGTGGCTCTAATAGTGGTAACAGGAGCTCAAAGAAAGAAAAGAAAAAAAAAAAAAAAAGAGGGTGAGCTGAAAGAATGGTTTGGAAATCCAACTGCAGATGACAAATAGTACAGATAATGATTATTCTGAAGAGAGGAATTCCCAAAGTACATCTTTCTTGACTATAATCTGTGTGTGAACATTCAGAAGCTTCCAAAACATGTTAAATTGAAAAGTATTTGCTACTGAAGCAAATAACATAAGTAGATTGAAAATTGTTATTTAGGTATACCTCACTGGTTGAAGTTCTTCTGGCCCTTCGAGTATCAGAAAGAGTACATAACATGTGCTTGAGCAGCCAATTCAAATTGTGTCGTCATTTATCTGCTGCCTTGAAGCAAATATATTAGAAAAATTACCTACCTACATTTCTTATAAGCTTCCATATAGTAAGACTTAAAGAAAAGTAAAACTGAAAAATTGCTTTAGTCTTTTGTTTACACAATCAGATAAGATACCTTGGAATCTGAGCTGAGCTGATGCTATGTAAACTCAGGAGTGCTCCTCATTGAAAAACTGCAGGAAGTGAGAGTGGAGGGCATGAGAGGGAAGGTATAAATCCTGAGGGAATTTGAGTAATGAATGACTTAAAAGCCTGTTGCGACATCCAAGTGCTCACAGAGCTGTAATTGAGGTCCTTTTCTCGTTTCTATGACAGTACGGTCAGGATGCATTTTGAAGCAAGGTAGTGGAGATGCCGTTTTCAGCTACAGAAAATGGAATTTAGACAGTTGGAAATTTAGGCAAGTGAAAATTTAAATGAGTTACGTTGGGTCTGGTGGAGGAAAGAAATGCATAGATGAGGTGTGGAGCTCCCTGCAAAACTGCCTGTTATCATATTATTATTATTATTTTTTATTATTATTATTTTTGAAAGACCAAAGTGTGTACTTCTGTGCACGTTCATTTGCGTGGAGGTGATTAGTTTTCCATGTTCAGTGTCCCCGGCCTCAGTCAAAAGCAGTTCAGGATGTAAGAAGAGAGAATCGTGTGTTCAGTGTCATATGAAAACAGGACATGGGGTAGAAAATTGCATTGTGGCATTAGAATTTGATTTTATGGCGTTCTGTTGCTCATTTTCAAAATAGCAACTTTGCGGTAAGGTTTTATTTCCCTGCTAGTTTAGAGAAGGACTTGTGATCAGATCAAGCACAATCTCGTAAAAAATTTTAGTTGCAACATTTTTAAAGTACAGCTGCCAATATCTTTTTTTTTTTTTAATGTGGAAACTAGACCTATAAAGGGCCAAATCTATTAAAAAAATAAAAAAATTGATTTCTTTGAAAGTTTGCATTGCAGTTTTGGTAGTTTTAGTGATCTTACTGATGCGTAGTTCTCATCTAGCCTTTTGGTTCGCTGTTTTGTTTTTAAAGGAAGCTAGAACTTCTTCAATGGTCATCTGGGTGTATCACTATTCATTTTTAAAATCTTAAATAAAAAGTAAATAGAAAAAGTAATTACTTGTTCAGAATGAGGGGATGTGTTGGGAACTGTGGAAGCCCAAATTAATCAGGACTAGTTAAAAAATAAATAAATGTATTAAAAAGCTTCTTCCAAAATTTTTAAATTATTCTTGTCAGTCAGGAACTATCTGTGATGCTCTTTGTTGCTCCGCATAGAGAAATGTTTACTTATTTGGGAATAAATAACTAAATTTCATTTACCACAAATTTAAGGTGATGCTGATAAAACACATTACTGTAGTGATTTGAAAGGAGAGGAAGACAAAACATTTTAATAGTGAAAATCCTTTCCTGACTTACTTCTCCTTCATCCATGAGACTTCTTAGGCAGAGAATTAAAGAGATTCTGTGCCAAAATGTTCTACCTCAATAGTGTTTCTCTGTGTTTTTCCAAATAACCACATAGCACAGGATCTAACTATCAAGTGTAACATTAGCATTAAAAATTCTTTTGGATCCCCTGTTGTTACAGCAAGAATTCTGTTTTTAAGGCACCAATCACTCTCTTCTGATTTTCCCTGCCTTCAATTAGTGGCGCAACTGATTTCACTATAATTACGTTATCATTTAGATTAATCAGCATTTTATAGTTTCAGTTGATTAGAAAATTAGAAGTTGAACACTGTATTCCTAATAAAAATTCAAAGGAGATGGTAAGTAGAAAAATACTGGAAAACAGCGAGTGTGTAAGTCTGTAATTTTTGTCTGATGATTGCTGCTTACTGTTGCCACAACTTAGAAACAGTCCGTGGTAACAATAGAGACATCAGTGGCCTTGGAACCTAACTGCAGCTTGCCTTTTTGAGGATAGATGCTTTTGATTTCTACAGTTATGGAAGAATTAGTTTTACACTTGTTTCTCTCAGTGTTTGGAAATTCTAGCTCTACAACAGAACCAAGAGCTTTGGAATTCAGTATTTTTTCTCACCGTAGCATTTTCCTTGGAAATTCAGAAAAACAAAATCTCTATTTTTTTTAGTGTTATTTTGTTTGTTTTTGTAGCCAGCTCTCTGCACTTTGTGGTGCCTGGTATTTCAGAAGTACTGGATACCTTCCCGGTCTGCCAGTTATGGAATTCTTTCATGGTATCAGAGAGGTGTGTTATGGAGCTGATAGCTAGGCTGCTCCGTTTGCACCTTTATCATCTGTGGTCAGAGTGGTCATCTTCATTTCAGAAAAAGCTCTGGAATTTTTCTGTTAGTTTCTGCTTTCAAAATGCTTTTTGCATTGTTTCTGAAACAAAAAAAACAACCAACCAACCAACAAACACATCAGTCATACCTTTTGCAAGCTCTGAGTTCTCTATGGCCTTCACCTTTATTTCCATCCAAGCACATATGAAATCATGTTACTAGAGTACGTCTGTTATGAAATCTACTTCTAATGACAAAGTGGTGACTGTGGTACTTGGTGTCAACTGCTTGGAAAGGAAAAGTAATTTATAGTAACTTTCTGAGAACTTAAGTTGGTTCAGACAAAAACTACAAGGACTCAGTTCTTAGCATTTTTCAAAATATAATAAAACCACAGACTGTATTTTTTCTGTTTCCCATTTTTGCCAAAATTCAGAAGGTGGCAGTGGGGAAAGCTGTGTGACAACTTGCATCCTGTGATGTAGCTTTTCTTCTTAAATATCTTGAGATTTAGGAGTATTGTTTTTTTGTGTGTGTGTGTAGAAAAACACTGGCTCCTTCAGTAGCTTTTCTCCAGGTTAATATTCTGTTGTAGAGTATAGATTACAAAAAGTCAAGACAATTCATGGTTCTGAGTGGAAAATTGATATGAACTTCCATTAGCCTTGAATGTCCAGGCTTGTAAAAGAGCAACGTCTTTGTTACTGCTCTAGGAGAGTTAGATGTGCTTTCCTCTAACAGTGAACATAGCTAGTTGTGATGTGTAGCCCATAAAAATAATAAAATAAAACCCTACAATCTCATCAATATTCTTATAGTAAATGTTATCGGACTTCACAAGAGTGATAGTGGCACAAGTGTGCTACGACAATACCACTATATTAATAAAGTATTCATTACATTTATGCAGATGGTAGTTTTTGTGTTGTGTTTTTTTTTCCCCTGAGGAAGATATATTGATGTTTACCATTATGAATATGAAATTGTTAACTGTGGATTTTGAAACTTCAGGAGGCATTTTGAGTATGCAATTTATCTTATTACAAAATTTATCCTAATAGAATTGTGTCAAGCTCTCAGAATGACAAAAAACTGCAGGGCAGTTAGGCATATTGTCTCTGGGGATAAAGGAAACCAAAACTGTTTTGACATCTGTCTGAATACTGATTTTTTTTTTTCCTTTTCCCCACTATCTGATACTAAAGATGCTTTGTTTGGTGCTGTAAAGGACATGATACAAGCCGGTGACTGTATGGGGGGCTCCAGATCTGCAAAAATCATAAGCTAGGTGTTTTAAAATGGGATTTTACATTATTTATTTTTTAGCAGTGTATGGAGTTGTGACATCTGAGATAATCTAAAGGGGCCCAATTTGGAGGGATAATATTCTGCAGCTCAACTGTCCTAGGTCAGGTGGGTATATGCTCATGTTAGCGCTGTATTCATGCCCTCATGTCCCAGCCAGCAGAAGGAATGGCAGTGTAGATGCTCCAGAGGAAGCTCTAAACAACCAGCCTTTCTGCAGGGATGGCTGACTGTTGCCCTTCTGCTATGAAGAGGGTGGCTTTCTGGCCACTGATAAACTGATCACTCTCTGGTGGCTGATTTCAGTGTTTGATTTCTCTCTTGTGGAAGCCTGTCTTCTGTCTTCCTGATCTGCCTTTGAAAAGTGACTAGTGCTTGCATCTATACAAGGCTTTTTTTTCTTTTTTCTTTTTTAAACAAACAAACAAAAGCCATGAATCTTACTTGTTCTTGACTTAATCTGTTTCAATTATGTTTCAAGATGGAATGTGGCTTGCTGCCTGGAGAGCAGTCGCAAAGCAGTGATTTGATGTGGAAGGGAGGTTTGGTCAGATGAGAGAATCAGTAGATAGTTGTGTTTTGTTGCAGGGATATATGTAAAGTTAAGGGGAGATCTTGTCTGAAGAAAGACAGGCTCTCTATGGGCAGGAAAAGACTCAGAAGGATGAGTTCGAAGTGGAGACCTTCACAGAGAGATGGGAGCTCTGATTCTCAGGGTTCTTAGGGATGCAGTTATGCTCATAATAAGGTAATGCAAGTATTTTTATTTTTTTTAACACCTGAGTGGAATTAACCCTATCCGATGTCAAATTAGTGGACGCAGATGGCTAACTTCACTGCTTCAAAGCTTTAGCCAAAAGAAAACAAATATGGAAAAAATGAGCAACGTTCAGCAGTGTTAACTCAGACTTGTATTTTTACCTTAAATCTTACCTATTTAGCATTGTTTCCAGTATTCCGAGGGCTTGAGATTTAGATTCAATTTAGACCTTTTTCATACTTGATGTAACTTAAATTTTCAGCTACTCATGGACAGGCGAGGTGCCATTATATCAAAGATCACCAGGTGGCGCTGTTACACACAGACTTCCAAATCGTTTCTCCACTGTGCGAGCTGATGTTCAGTTATGGGAAGACACTTCATATTGTTAATATTTTTTTCCTATGAAGTCTTGGGAACTTGAATACACGTCTGCAGCAGGGTTGCTCTGTGTGAGCAGACACCAGTGAACCAGTTCACAGAAAAAAAGTCTACAGATATACAGCTGTATTGTAGAGCTAAAACGGTATAAAGAAAATGAGTGCTAGCTTGTCAAAGTGCTGCATGTTAACATCTTTTTTTTCACAATAGAATTCTTAATATTTTCTCCGTGTTAAACAAGAGCTAGATGGCTTACTGAATCTGTGTCACATTATTTTGGACTGAAGTAGTTTACATGTTTCCATCTATTTAATTTTTTTAAAGGTCTTGAGGAATTCACTTAGTTCCCACATTCATAGGAGTGAGACCAGACCGAGAGGTTTTGTTCCTTCTTCATGCACTTACTGAAAAAGAGATGAAATTAAGCCAGAATAAATAACACATACATGCTTTATAGAGTAGTTAAGCATAGGAATAAAGTCTGCAACTCAGTCTTTTCCAAGAAGTGTATTAAAAGTCAGCATTGGACATAGTTAAATACAATATGTAGCTTCCGTTGAATGAAGGTTGATAATATCCATGACTTGGTAGCTGACCTAGCTTCTCTGCTCAAGTGACTGAGAAGAGCATGCAATGCATGCTCATTTCTCCAGCTTTCTCATTGAAATTGCTGACAGAAACCTAGGGGTTATTACTTCCTTGTCACATCCTGCTCTCTTTTCCAGATGCAGGCCGTTAGCACATGAAGACCCATATTGTGCTCAGCCCTTCTGTGTAGGTGCAAAAGAGAAGAATGGCACAGAGGATCCTATCTCCTCTTCCTTAGAAAGCTAGACAGGGACTAGGTTCACACTGCCTCTGCGAACATTTTCATTTAAAATTAACATATTTTCCCTATGAATAGCGTTCTGTGGCAGATAATTTTCTTAATAAGAATCAATTACCTGTTTCTTTTTTTCTTTTCTTTGAAAATCTGGTTGCATGGAGCAAGTCTCGGGGGAAATGTAAGATTATGTTTTTAAACCATTAATTTCTTCTGATTATCATACTGCTTTCCTCATGCTAATTGCTAAACCCTATGGGATCTCACTAACATGAGATACAGCCAAGAAGAGACAACAAAACCAGAAGTCAGCAGAGGTGGTGATTTTAAAATCCTCTCCTAGGTTTATGGCATAGTATTTAGAAATAGGAAAAAAACAAAACCAAACCAAAAAACAGCAACTGGTCTTTCTCTCTTCCTGATCAGCATTGTTCCCACAGCGCTGGGGACATTTCACAGCACTGTGAATGTGTCTCATCTCCCTTGTTTCACATGTTCCAGATGAGATACAAAGCTTCTGTGCACTTCCCTAAAGAGATTGTTCCATTTACTTGAGAGAGTCTTTACTGATGTTCTCCCTTTCATTTCTTCATTACTGAGATGTAATTGTCAGTAATGTAACTGTATGTACTGTGAGGAATTTCCTTTTCTCACTGTGATATTTACATCTTCTGTAAGACCCCAAATCATGTTGTTTTCCAACCCTTTTCAGCTATTATTTGCTATTGTAACTATTATACTGTATCCTATAAATGGCTTGGTATTCTGCGGTTAATGAATCATGGTAACATGTGAGTTGATCTCAGTGGGAGACTTAGAACTGGGCAAAGCCTTGCCACCTGAAAGTTTTGTTTAGAAAACAAAAAAAAGTTCACTGAAAATGCTTGCGTTTCCTCCAGATAATCAGCTTTTGGCTGTTGATGAAGAATGGGAAACCCCTAAATTACAGACAGGGCAACGATAAGTATATCTCGTACCTCATTGTTTTATTGGAAATATTTCCATGTAACTGTCCACTGTTATGTTAGAGATACTGTAAACATGAAGGTTTAGAAAGACTGTCATTCAGTTGCTGCTGTTACATTATGTTTTGCTATTCCAATTGGCACCCTGAATAATCTTTGAAGATATGGATAGTGTTAGGTTCCAGTATTGCATGCTGTGACTCTCCCTTTTGTCTCTGCTCTCCTGCCCCTGTCTGTACGGTATACCCATTTGTTTATAATAATAGCTTTTAAAGCTGTTTTTGCTTTATTAATGGGAAATGTGCTCCAGTCTTTTGTAGAGGTCATCATGTGATTGTCTACCAAAAAGCAACTGAGAAAACAGAAGTTTCCCTATGACTTGCAGTGCTCCAAGCGGAGTGTATTCGTGTAAAGAAGTGCAGGCTTGATGTAATGAAAGAGAGAGTATTCCTGCAGGATTTGTTCGTCAGGGAAGGGAACTCAGTGTCTGTTGCCAAGAAGCTGTCATACTTGCCTTAATTATGATTAACAACATACTCATGTACCTGAAAAGATATATTTTTTTCCTCATTGACTTTTGTAGAATGTCCATGTCATTGCTAAATATTATTTCACTGGGTGCGTTATCCTTCTTCACAGAAAAATCATTTGCAATGCCTGCATCTATTCCCTATTTTAAAAATCTTTTTCAGCAAATTTCTGTTTTGGTTAGCACCAAACTGCAGTTCTTGTGTAGCTCTGGGAAGTTAAGTAGTCTAACCCTGATAAGAAATAAAAGATTTCTTTGAACAGTAAAGAATGATGCTTCTGCTGTTCATGAGCAAGGTATTTACTACCTGCATTTAGCCACAGATTCTCAGGTCCCTCTTAAGAGTTCGTAATCTGTACTGATGAACTGTACAGAGTTGCAGTTTATCCAATAAGTTTTCATTGTAGAGGTTGTTATTCTGCTTTTTTATTCTTGTTTATTGTTAGAGAAATATCAGTAATGTTTAGTATGTTGTTATTAAAGGAAAAATGCAGCTAGTTTCATATGTTGTTCTCTTAGATGCTTGCATAGCTGGGCTATTAAAAAGTTAGGCTGTTTTTGTAGCAAAATGACTGTGCTTAGAAGCATTATAAGTTCTTACTGTACAGTTACTCTGAGTTCTAGAAATGACTGTAGTTTCTGGCATATATTATGTTAAATAAGCAGAAATCAGTAGAAACCAGTGATAGAATATTTTAGGAGAAACTATCAGGAATAAGCCAGTCAAATCTAAACCCATACAGTATTCTTATTTGTTTATTTTTAATGCTATCTAGACATTTCTTCACTAATCTAATTTCTGTTTTCTCTGTCTCATCACCTAATTATATTGTACAGGTAGAGTTAATGGTCATAGTCCTCCAAAGTCAACAGTAGAGAACTCTGTCTATTTCTTGTTAATTAGACGTTTAAGCCCTAATTGGCAGCAGTTAAGACAATCAGCTAGTGAGCATACATAGCATTCACTCATGGGGAATTGCAAAGGCAATTGATCTATCTAATCAATGGTTTGCACACCAGAAGCAATTACCTATTCACAGCTGAGTAACTCTGATTCCGAAGGACAACTGCTTTGGATAGTCAGAGATGGCAGAGAAGGTGCAAAAGTGCACAGGTACCATTTGGGCATCTTGCTTGGTTTCAGTGGGGAAAAATATATCCGTGGGCTCATTTTTATTTGGAATGTATATCAATCATTCTCACTGGAAGGGGTTTTGTAAATTAATTTCAGTGAATGAGGAAAATTGAAGAGGTGTTTCATAGAGAGTGCCAAGACAAGTCCTAGGAAACTTCTGTTTGCAGGGGAGGGAATGAGAATGATTCATTGAGTATTAACAAAAGGGAATGAAACCAAGAGCAGAATATTTGGGAAAAGGAAGATTGTAAGGGGGAAATTCTGCAATTTTTTTTTTCTTTGGAATTACTGGCTATTTGTTCATTTTTCAGTAGTACCTAACACATATTTCTGTCTTTTGCAGTCAGTGATTTGGAAGCTAGACTTGCACACCATTTATCTTTTACTATGAATTACCTGGGAGCTAGTACATTATATGGAATATTTTGCATTGCATTGACTTCTGCATATACACTCTAGATCAAAAGCATAGTCAAACAGAACTGCAGCGATATCTTGACAGTGCAGCAGAAGTGGAGAAAGGTATGTTGTATGCATTCTTCCTGGTTGATACTTTGCACGTGTTGCAGAAGGGCTGAGATGATTGTCATTGTGTTCCCTGTTAGAGCACTACAAGTTTTCCCCATCCTAGTGATAATTCTAAGGCATTTTGCTCACTAAAGGTATGATTTGACTTACAGATGTTCAGGGTTGGGTTGGTGTACCTTAAGAAAAATATACTCAATGCACTTGGAAATATCACAGCAAGGCATGCTACAGAACATGGTCTGCCAGCTCTGCTGCTTTTCCCTCATCTACCGACTCACACTTCTTGTGAGCAACTGGGAACAAAATGAAAACCTTAGCTTATAATATCTGTTGAAACCAGGGTATTTAATTGCCTTAAATGTATATTTTAGAGCACTGTAAAAATTCACTGGGTAATTAGGTGATGTAAAAATACACTGGGTAGGGTGTGCTCTTATACTAGCAATGCTAGCAGTGTTACACTGGTCTGAAATTGATTGATATAATTTAGACAAGGACAGATCAGTGGCAGATCTGACTTCTGCCAGTTGATTTCAGCAGGAAGTGACTGCATGTGAGCATAGGGGAGAAAGATGAAAGCATAAAGCTGAGATTTTGCTTCAACCCACAACAGTTGTATAAAATCATTCAGAAGTCATAGAGGAAATCTTAACATGAGCGTATTTTACCTCTTTTAAATATTAAGGCAAAGAAATTTAATTTATGCAACAAATGCTTCCTTTTTCACAGTTCAGTTTTTAATGTAAGGCAAAGTAATAAGAATATATAGAATATGAGGTGTATTAATAACAGAAATTTGTGTAAATTAAAATGATTAGGTAATTAGATCAAGAGAACTGCCTTGGATGGATTTAGTGCATTTACAGGATGAGACCAACAATTTTAAACCCCCCAAAACTTTCAGTTAATTTGAGACCCTAAAAGGTATTCATTTTGCATTGTCCTTCTTGCAATCCACTTGAGTATTGGTCTATACATCACCAGTTGTAATCATCTTCATGTAGCATTTCTGGAATGATACTAAAGGGGTTGAAAGAAAGTATCTGATAGTGAATTTAACCCCTCTTCTCTTGAGTGAACTTGATTAGGTTAAAAATTTCTGGTTTTGAGTTTTTGAGTTGTATTTATTTACAATTTTTGGTAGCACAAACTCTGAGCTCTTTGTGACTATATATGTCACTCATTCATCCACTGAACTACAGTGCAATATATGTTGTCCTTGGAAGCCGCGTAGCTGTATTTTGGTAGCAAGACTAGGTGTGTGTGTAGATGTCTGCAAAATTTCTTCTTCTTCTAATTGCCAAGTCCAAGGATATTATGGTGTTTCTCTAATTGGAGGTATCTAAGTGACGACAGCAGTGAATGTCCTGAAAAGGAATTTTTACCCTTCTCGGCTGTGAATATTTATGCTAGCAATCAAGCTTAGTTCCAGGGACTAAGGCTGCAGAACTCATTCATTTTGTGTGTTTAAAGTTCAAGGGCAAGAGGTAATTTGTCTTCTTCTAAGAAAACTAAATTTTGCAGTTAACCTTTTAGAATCTCAGTTGTTTGTGGCAAGAGAGCAACACAAGGTATTACAGTGAAAGTGTTGGTTGTATACACACTTCTCTACCCAAATCTGTCACCGCAATCCAGTAAGCCACTGACTTCTGTTATTGCCCACTTGAAAATATGTCTGTCAGGTCCTGCACGGTTAATTTTGGCTAACGTTTGTTGTATAATATTGTTAGTATTTAATAGTAGATGCTAGTGGTTTAGGATGTACTCGCTATGCCTAGACTTGGGAATCTATTATTCTACCTTGTATTGTGACACTAAATTATAACAAATACGAGTAATTTATTCAGTGGTGAGCATTTGTATGTGTAGACTATGATTTCATTTTATTTTTAATACCCACTCAAAGCAATATAATATTTTTTTTCAAGTATTTAAGCTTATTACTTTTGTAGTAGTTCTAAAGAATCGGGTTCTGAGCCTCCAAGAATTCAAAACTTTGCATACTGTGGGCAAGTTATCCTATGGTTCCGGAAAAACCTGCATATATTTCACTATGTGAGTATATGCACTATTTTTTTTTTTGTATAATGATCACTGAAGTAGGTGACTGAGCTGCAAGCCATTCAATTGCAAATAATTTCAACCACGCTTCTTAAGTAGCAGCTCAAGTGACCTTACATGGTTTTTTCAGTAAGAAAGTAACTTGCAGCTACCATTTTTGTCCAAGCCAGCTGTCTTGAAAGACTGCTTGTGGCCGTATCATTGGCATTAGTCTCCATGTCCCTGACCCAAAGCCTTTTTTAAAGCTAATCTTCAGAGAAACCCATGCTACATTTAACTTCGGTATCTCTCCTGTGGGTCTCAAATCTAACCAGACACAGCCGATCTGAATATTTCCTGCATGTTAAACAGACCATTGTAAGCCTTTTCCTCCAGGCTAGATTGTTATAAATGCTGTTTATGATCCTGCTATGACAACTGTGAAGGACATGGCAAAGAATTTATCACAGGATTATTCATCCACCATCAGAATACCTAATAAGATTCTAAATGACCCAAGATGATAATAAGATCTAGCTTGTAGCAATAAGGTATTAATAAACTGCTTTTTTCAATAAGGAATTGTCCTGGCATCATTACCCTGACATATTTGTTTTCCTTATATTTTGCTGGCAAAGTAGCTCTGGTGCTTTATACAGCAAATTTATAAAACCCCATGATGTATGAAAAATACACCACATATGAAGTGGAACCCATAGGTTAAAGTCAAGAGCATTCTGTTTGCCTATGCCATAGAGGACTAGACTTTCAAGTCATAGATCCTAATTTTTTCCATGCTGTTTCTCTTTGTATTTAAAAATTATATATAGAATAATGCATAGCCTAGTGCTGAATACAAGGCCATAATTCAAATGAAGGGATTTTGTCAAAATCATAAACCCAGGAAGTTCAGCTCAAATGATTAATGACTGATACTGGAACCCTGAAGTCATACTGAGCTGGAATTTCACCTGCAATCCTTATTTTTGCATTATCTCAAACTGAAACTACAGACTTCATGAGAAAAATAAACCATACAGTGTTATAAAAAGCTCTCACTTCTGTTGGTAGTAAAACAATTTAAAAATACAAAAATGTGCAGCTCGTCTGGTTAGACAAATAGTTGATGTCAACACAACGTGTTGCTCTGCTCAGCGCGGACCTTAGATCTCTGGTCACCTGGAAGTGCTGTGCCTGGGAGTTGCAGCTTCAGTGGCCTCTGCTGGCCCTAGAGGAAGGACTGGTGTTGACAAGAAAGGCCAGCAACTGGGGAATTGCCAAGGAGGTGGGAGTTCCCAGTGTAGAAAGGAATGGATTTGCAAAGCTACAGCTTTTCCCATAAACCTACTGAGCTTGGGAATAAACAGATAAGTTACACCTCTAAAATGCAGAGCTGGTACAGCTTTTTCAAATGTGAGTTTGCACTGCAAGATCTCAGTCTCTTACAAGTTGTTTCTCCCTGTCCTTCATTTATCATAGGGGAAAGTATGAAACTGTTGAATCAACTAACTCAGAGCTCTGACCTGAGGCAGTGACCAAATTTGTTATTTCTGGTTTCTGTCAGCTGCTATGACCATCAGTGTTCATGGTTTCCCAAGTGGTTCAATTTGAAAAGCCAAAGGTAGGAGTATATGTCATTCTTAAATTTCATCCAAAGTTTATTCAAGATGGAGAGCGGTGAGACTTAAGTACGGAGAGCCTCAAAGTTTATTTAAATTTATTAGGCATGGAGAGATATGGATTATTTCAGCTCTTTGCTTTCACTCAGGTTGCTAGTTGGAGAAGTGGCTGCGGTAGTATTTGCATTCAAATGAACTGGTCACTTTGAAGAGTGTGTTCATGATAAAGAAAGCCAGCATGAGGCACTAAGGACACAAAAGGTCTTCTGCTCCCTAACAGACTTCCTTGTGAACATGGGAAGATTGCTCTGCCTTGCTTCCTCATCTGCAAGAAAAATAAATAAAAATCTTTCCTACCTCATGGGAGTACTGTGAAGACTGCTACCAAACACTGTGGTAATGGAAGTACTCAGATATTATTGGAATGGAGGCCGTATGAAACCTAACATAGATAAGGCCCAGCAGCCAGCACTGTATATTTGGCTTTTCTTTCCCGTGCAGCAAAAATATCACAGATGTGATTATTTTCCTAATGAAAAACTAAGATAATGTATTCCTGAGAGTGCTGTGGGTACAAAGTGAGCATGTGCTGAAGTGTGCGAATGTGAAGCAGAGATAAATCTGAGTAGCTAGTTATGGGTAAAAAAACTAGTGAGATCAAATATTTTATCTTTTTTTTTTTCTTTTCCTGATAGCTTTTGTTATTTCTTCAAGCAGCTACTGAAACAGTTTGTTTCTGCTTTTTAACATTCTTTGTAGACAATACACAGCTCATTAAAATAGATTGGAAAATAAGAAGCCAAAAGTGCTGTGGCCCGTTGTGGGCCTCTCCTTTCCTACTGAAGGAATATGTTTTGGCTCAACGTGGAGTGTTGGTGAGGGCACTAAAATGAGAACACTAAGTAGCAGTGATGTTCATTTGCTACTATCATTTATTTTCCTCAACAAACTTAATATGCATTTAAACCAACACATTTTTACTGTTTTCCCATGATTCGTGTAAACTTTAACATCGTAATGTGCAGAGATTCTACAGTGAGACTGAGGGCAGTTTCTTTTTGTATTTTGTATGAATGACTTCCTGGGAAAAGTGAGTAGCTGTCACAGTGCAGTCTGGTAAAATACTTCTCTGGGTTTGTTGCTTGCTTCTTGGAACATCCTTAATATGTAACTGGAAAGGGAAGTTTTCGTGAAAGCAAATTGTGAGCGTGTGGGTGATCATCAACTTTCTAGGAGGTAAAAGTAGTTTTCCTTTCTAAATAGAAATAGAGAGGAAAGCAAACTACCCAAGTGGCTAATTGCTAAAAGTGGGCTTAGATCAGCAAACTGCAGTGGGCCCTTAGTAAGGAACAGCATCCTGTCAGGCTGAAGAACAACACAGGAGGTTAAGAGTCACAATTCATTTTTCTGTTTCATTTTGGGATACAAGAGCTGTAGGAGGAAAACAGCTAAGGCCGTTCACATCTCGCTGTCTATCAGAATGAACACTGCTGTTCTGTGTCGTGTTGTGTGGAGATTAGAAGCATCTTTCCAAGTGCTACAGTCACGGGGCTGGCTCCAGGGTTCCTCTGCACTGCAGCTGAGAGAAATGCCCATCAGCCAGAGCCAAGGGGCAGTTGGCTTTGGAGGTGGTAAGCTAAGAGGTTAGAAGCCGACTGAAATACTTGAAATGGAGATGCAAAGCCTTCATTTTGGAATGGGCATGTCTGAAAGATTTTGCAGGATTGCGATAAAACACAACATTTTGTATGCTAGAAAAGAGATGTATTCTGATTATTGGAGCCTTTTTTTTCCTTGCTAGATGAGTTTTCTGCTTGTATGCATCTACGTACTAACATACTGTACCTATGTCATTCTTAATTTTCTGTAACATGAGGTGTTTCTCCCTGTGATGCCATCACAATAGGGGAAAAAAAGTTAAGAAAGGAGGTATATTGATTTTTCAAATTATGGATAAATATTGATCTTTAAATTGTGGAGAAATATGTATTGCTATAGTATCCAAAATCCACTGTATTGCTTCATCTGAGTGTGTCTGCTTTTTAGCTCAAGTAAGTTACAACCATGTTGAGGGCAGATAGTAGGTACAAATCTGACAGAAAGCTAATGAGCTCTCCTGTGATTATCTCTAAGAACTATGACTCATTAAATCTCATTTCCTGAGAAAGTCCACACAGGGAAAAGAAATTGACTGGAATAAAGGTCTGAAAACCTAATTCGAACAAATTTATAGGTAGTCTTGTAGATGCTAAGTAATAATCAGTGAAAACAGAGAAACCTTTTAATGAGATCTTTTGAAATGGTTAATGGTTGTTGTTGGTATTTTTTTGGGGGAGAGGAGAAAGTCCATTTCAAATGCAGAGAAAATATCTGCACTTCTCACAATTTGAACAGTCTGAAAAGTGCTTTTAAAAAGATATTTATTTTAGATGTGTGATTACAACTGAGACAACAAATAAATACCTGTGAGCAGTAAGATTTTCATTCAAAACTATGCTTAAAAATGAACCTGTCTGCTTTTGTAAGGGGTGATTGCATTGGTGCAGATTTTTCTACTTGTGATTTTGTCTTTTCTGTGGTATATTTTGCATATGCTGTATAGAGAGGAAGTACCTCTCTCTTATTGCAGTGAGGAGACTTCCATCGACTTTAATGAGCTTTAGATCACCATTTAGTAGCATAACATTGCAAAAACTTTTTCTTTTTTTTTTCTTTGTAGAGATTGAGTGAAGGCAACCTCACACTATATTGTGAGCTAGCAGAACTTGGGTGGTGACAAAGCAAGAATTAATGTGGTCTTCCAGTGCAATAAATAGATACCATCATTGCCTGACCTGAATACAGCAATTGCCAGGTAGCTGAGGAATGTAGGACAGTTATTCACATTTGTAACCCTGAGCATGTGCTGAGGACTTGAGGCACCGAGCTGGCTTGCCTTGGTAAGCAGGCTTTTCTCACTAATGGGAAGGACCTCACACTGGCTTCTCCAAGTAGTTTTGGATAGTTTAAATTATGGATGTGTCTCTTATTTTGGAACAAGTTATAAATGCTAAGGAGCACTGAGTTGTTAGCTTTTATGCTTTGTAATTTGTTTTTTTCCAGCATCTCCTTTTCACTGTATTTGTTAGGCTCTTTCTCTTCTTTTCCTTCACAATGGGGTAATGATATGGCCACTGGCATTAGTGAGGACTTAGATGGGTATTTGTATGGGAACCGCTGAGTCCTGGCCTGAACCACTGATTGAGCACCTGGGGAAAGGACCCGGTCAGCCCTGGAAGCACAGGTGAAGGCAATGCAGCTGTGTGACCAGGAGTGGAGCCTGGCTGCACCACTCCTAGACCTCATTGAAGGGCTGACTGGCTCTGGGGAAGGATCTCTTTCTGGAGATCCATCCTTGGTGTGGCTTTACCCCGAGAACCTGGAATCTTCTGATATGGGTGAGCAATTTTCTTCCCTTCCTTTATAGCACCTTTCTGTTGTGCTGATCCTTCTGTCACCATACCTTTGTTCTAGTGTCTTTCCTCTCGTACTGATGTAATTGCTACAGCATTTAAAGGGTGATAGGAATAAAGAAACACTGATACTTCTTCCTACTTTTACTGCAAGTCAGTTGTGTAAGACACCTGGAACAGCTCACGTGCATCTTGGTAGGTGCTCTCTTCAAGCACCGGAACATATTGAGGATTTAACCTCAAAAAATCTCCATAGTAGGATGTAATACAGCTGTTTGTCTTCCATATTGTTTTCTGTTGTTCTTATTTTGGAGATGTCTTTGGAGTTTTGTGCGTCTATATGTATTTTTATGCGTCTATATGTATGTGGCTTTTTGTTGTTGTTGTTGCTGTTAAAAAAAATCTTCTAGATGTGTGAGAAAGCATTAAAAAATTGGAGAAAACTTTCCTGATTTTAAGCTTATGCAATATGTAGTGGTATGGGATCTCTGGAAGATGTAGAACTTTATTAAATGTAGAAGTATACTAAATACTTAAGTGTTCACAAAGACCCTGCAGATACAGCTTTGATTAGGATATAAGAATATTTCAAAGGATCAGCTTTTGAATGAATGTGACATAACATCAGGAGAAGGAAGGGCAGCAAACCTGATCAGTTTTCAAACTTAGCCTGGTTTGGGAAAGCAGTCCACTATACTGTGCTAGGCCGTATTGTGTGCTCTGTATGAAAAGGAATTTCTCAAAGTTGGAATAGCATATGCTAGCTTTCTGTGGTACAGTGTTGTGGTGATACGGTTCATCCTGCTGACCCTAAATTTTCTTGGAAGAGGAAGATGAAAGTAGTGTGACTACTAAATAGCAAAGATGTAGAGATGTATATTTGAGTTTGATTTCATGATCTTGATTTCATGATCTTGAATAAGGCTTGAGTCCAAGTTAAGTGTCTGGGAAGAAAGAAGATAGATGCTCTTCTGAACACTTCAATTTCTTTCTGTGTTTTGATCAGAGCTTTTAGCTATATAGAAAGTTATTTTCTAAATTCAAGTCTGTTCCTCCTTGTATGAGAATGAGGAGTGTTGATGGGAACGAGGGATGTTCGTGTTTTGGGAGGGGTTGGGCTATGTAGCCTATAAAGATCCCTTCCAGTGCAAACCATTCTGTGTTTTATGCAGCTACAGTTTGAAGGATGCAGGATTAAAAAAAAAAGTGTAGTACATAATCTTGTGAACACATTAGCGTGTTTGCTGTCGTAACTGGCTCCAAAGCAGTTTAGGGTCTAAAGATTCTTTGAACTTACTAGTGACTGAAAAACAGATCTCAGAACAACTACATAAAAGCAAGTAAACTTCTCAGCAACAGCAGTTACTTTCTTTTGATCCTACAAATTAGGCCAGACTTATCAGCTCTGGCAGAGCTAGCCTGGGCTGTGTGGGTGTTTCCTCTCCATGTTGGCAGTGCCATCCCCCAGCAGCAGCCCATCGCCCCGAGCCTTCCCAGGAACTCCATCCTGACCATAGGCACTGCAGAAAGTTCCACTAATTCCAGAAGTGTATGGGGCCTGGATGGCTGTGTTCTGCTTCCTCAGAAGATAAAGCAATAGGATTTACCAGAAAGTTGGGTCTGGCCCTTTTTCTGACATTTATTCTATGCTCATCAAAAAAGAATTTCAGACAGCTTGTTTTTAAGATGTGTTTGCAGGACCTTTATCTCAGGTGTTGCTCAATTCCAGGTTGCATATTACCTGTTACCCATGGTGTGTGTTAGTCAGGAATTAAATAAAAGCTATAACTTGGAGGAATGACTATATAAGGTACAAGCTGGGGAGGAGCAATTGTTTGTATGGTACAAATAAAAGTTTTCTGTTTGGAAAATGAAGTTTCTTAGACATCTTGTGTGTTTGTCCATGACATTTGCACCGAGTGTTTTGTAATGAGTATAGAAATCTTGTGCTATTTTTATGGTGGCTTAACCCAGCAGATGGCTAAGCATCACACAGGCATTTGGTCACTTACTTCCACCCTGCTTCCCAGTAGGATGAAGGAGAGGCTCGAGAGAAAAACAAAAGCAAAATAGAACTCGTGGATTGAGAAAAAGCTATTTATTAAGACAGAGAAAAGGAAAAGGGTGATAGTTATGTCTTCCTCTCCCAAGTGATGTGCAAGCAACTGCTCACCACCCACCAACCAATGCCCAGCTGGCCCCCACAACTAGCAAAAGAGCATGAGATTAACTCCCAGCCCCTTCAGAACTCCTTCATGCCAGCAGTGTGCTCAGGTGACCAAGAAGGCCAATGGCATCCTGGCTTGTGTCAGGAATTATGTGGTGAGCAGGACTAGGGAAGTCATCCTGCCCCTGTACTCAGCACTGGTGAGGCCTCACCTCGAGTACTGTGTTCAGTTTTGGGCACCTCAGAGCAGAAAGAACATTGAGGTACTGGAGCAGGTCCGAAGAAGGGCAACAAGGCTCGTGAAGGGCTTGGAGAATGTGCCCTATGAGGAGAGACTGAAGGAACTGGGGCTGTTTAGTCTGGGGAAGAGGAGGCTGAGGGGAGATGTCATTGCTCTCTTCCAGTATCTGAAAGGTGATGGCAGAGAGAGCGGGGCTGGTATCTTCTCACTGGTGGCAGGTGACAGGACAAAGGGCAATGGCCTCAAGTTGTGCCTGGGGAGGCTTAGGTTAGATATCAGGAAAAACTTCTTTACGGAAAGGGTTGTTAAGTCCTGGAATAGGCCCTTCAGGGAGGTGGTTGAGTCACTATCCCCGTAAGTGTTTAAAAGCTGTTTGGATGTGGTGCTCAGGGACATGATTTAGCGGAGGGTTGAGTTAGGGTAGTATGGTTAGGTTGTGGTTGGACTTGATGCTCTTTCCAACCTGAGCAATTCTATGATTCAACATGATGTTAAATGGTATGGAATATTTTTCTGATCGCCGAAGTCGCCTGACTCGGAGCCGTCCCGGACCGATC
>JAPSGF010000010.1:5850424-5928222 GCA_035772895.1 Perdix hodgsoniae
AGCGTGTGGGCGTTCCCCGCCTACGGAGGGAGATTTAAACGGGCACAAGGAGGGCAGCGACTAGTCGCTGCCCACCAGAGACGGTCAGGAGCAGGCAGGGCTCGTGCACCTCTTGGCTTCCTGTTTCAGCTCTGGTAAGTCTTCTGCTTTGACATGGGCGCTCCCCGGCGAAAGGCTGCTGCCAGAAATACTGAGGAGGCCCAGACAAGGGTCCCAGTCTCTCAGAAACGGGAGGCAGCAACCAAGAAGACCGCAGTGTCCCAGACTGAGGTCCTGCACATGCCATATAGGAAGGCTGCTGCCAAAATGTCTGAGGAAGCTCAGACTGAGCCCCCAACCCGAGATGCTGGTGTGCAGGTCTCTGGCTGTACTGAGTGCCACAGCCTGGCCCTTTCAGTGCTGGGTGAGGGAGGCAATGATTGTGTTCACTGCGACCAGGTGAACTACTTGCTCAGCCTCGTAGTTGACCTGAAGGAGGAAGTGGAGAGGCTGAGGACTATAAAAGAGTGTGAGAGGGAGATCGACTGGTGGTGTCAGTCCCTCTCAGCCTCAAGTTCCCAGCATACAGCCGAGGCTCCTAATGGAGCATGTCAGCCCCTGCCACCTCACAAACAGGTGGTAAAGAGGAACCAGCCAGCTGGCAGCACTGTAGAGAGCCCCCTGTCCTCTCTCCCCCCCAGCAGTAATTTGAGAAGGGAGGAGAAGTGGAAACAGGTACCTGCTCGGCGGAAGGGGCATCCCCCATCCCGACCATCCCCGGCTCCCCAGGTGCCTCTGCGAAACCGGTTTGAGGCCCTGGAACTTGAGGGGGGGACTAGTGAGAGTGTGGAGACAGGTGCACCCATGAGGTTGCCTCAGGTGAAGCGGTCACCCCGAAGCCTCAAGACTGCTTCTACACGTAAGGACAGAAGGGTGATTGTTGTAGGTGACTCCCTTCTGCAAGGAACAGAAGGCCCTATATGCCGGCCCGACCCTACCCGCAGAGAAGTGTGCTGCCTTCCTGGGGCACGGGTCAGGGACATTTCAAAGAAAATTTCTAGGTTGATTCAGCCTTCAGATTACTATCCACTTTTAATAATTCAGGCTGGCAGCGAGGAAGTTGGCAAGGAAAGCCTGAGGTCCATCAAGAAAGACTTCAGGGGAATGGGGCGAATACTTGAAGGAGCCGGGGTGCAGGTGATCTTCTCTTCTACGCCCGTGGTGTCAGGAAAAGGTACAGGGAGGATCCGAAAAACCCAACTCTTAAATAGATGGCTTAAGAGCTGGTGCAGACACAAGAATTTCGGCTTTTTTGACCATGGGGCAATCTACACTGCACCTGGCATGATGGCTGCTGATGCAAGCAGCCTGTCCCTGAGGGGTAAGAGGGTATTAGCTGAAGAATTAGCGGGACTCATTGACAGGTCTTTAAACTAGGAACGAAGGGGGAAGGGGGCAAAATAAGGGCTACTGGGGTTGAACGGTTCATTCGAGGGATTGTACCAAACTCCATGGGCAACGATGGCAGAGTCCAAAAGGAGGGAGTAGGGCAGGGGGATGCTGGGGATGCTGCTTTTCTAGCGGATCCTGGATCGCTTATGAAGGTGGTGAGACGGACAGCCCAGCTGAAGTGCCTTTATACTAATGCACGGAGCCTGAGTAATAAGCAGGAGGAACTGGAAACTGTGATGCACTCTGAAAGTTATGACATTGTTGCTATCACAGAAACATGGTGGGATGACTCCCACAATTGGGATACTGCCATCGACGGCTATAGACTATTTAGGAGAGATAGGCGAGGTAGGAAGGGTGGGGGAGTCGCTCTCTATGTCAGAGATTGGATAAACTGTGAGGAGCTCCCCATGAGAAACAGTCAAGAACAGGTTGAGAGCCTGTGGGTTAGGATTAGAGATGGGACTAATAAAGGTCAGCTGGTATTAGGGGTATACTACAGGCCACCTGATCAAGGGGAGGCTGCTGATGAGGCTTTCTTGCTCCAGATGCGTGAGGCGTCTGGCTCACGGGCTCTTGTCCTGGTGGGGGACTTCAACCATCCGGACATTTGTTGGAAAAACTACACGGCGAGCTGCAAGAGCTCCAGAAGGCTCTTGGAATCCATTGATGATAGCTTTCTGGTTCAGATATTGGACAGACCGACCAGAGGTCAAGCGTTGCTGGACCTGCTGCTCACCAACGCTGAGGAGATCATCAAAGGCGTCAAGGTTGGAGGATGCCTGGGATCCAGCGATCATGCCCTGGTTGAGTTTGTGATCTCAAGCGATGTGGGCCTGGCAAAGAGCAGGACCAGGACGCTGAACTTTAGAAGAGCAGACTTCAAGCTACTCAATGGAATGCTGGCCAAGATCCCCTGGCGCGCTGCCCTCAAAGACAAGGATGTTGAGGAGAGCTGGCTGCTCTTCAAGGATGCCCTCCTGGAAGCACAAGAGGTCTCCATTCCTCTGAATAAGAAAGTGGGCAGGCGAGGTAGGAAACCGGCATGGCTCAGCAAGGACCTGCTGAGAGAACTGAGGGCGAAGAAAGGGGTGTACAAGCTCTGGAAACAAGGGTGTGTCACCTGGGAAGAGTACAGGGATGCCGTCCGGACTTGCAGACGTAGGATCAGGGAAGCCAAGGCGCAGGCAGAACTGAACTTGGCAAGGGATGTGAAAAACAATAAGAAAAACTTCTACAGGTACATTGGCCAGAAGAGACAGGCCAAAACGGGCGTACCTACTTTGGTAAATTTAAAAGGAGAAATGGCTTCAACAGATGAAGAGAAAGCTGAGGTGCTGAATGAGTTCTTCACCTCGGCCTTCACTGGTGGCCAGGATTCTAGTCTCTATCACGTCCCTAAGTCTTGCACCCCCATACCTCTATGTGGGGACCAAGGAGGTAAATCCCTCCCCACTGTAAGGGTAGAGCAAGTCCGAGAGTGCCTCCTTAGACTGAATGAGTATAAGTCTATGGGGCCAGATGGCGTGCATCCCAGGGTCCTGAAGGAGCTGGCTGAGGTGGTTGCTGAGCCGCTCTCCATCATATTTGAGAAGTCGTGGCTGTCAGGTGAGGTCCCGGATGATTGGAGGAAGGGTCAGGTCACTCCCATTTACAAGAAGGGGAGCAGGGAGGACCCGGGTAACTACAGGCCGGTGAGTCTCACCTCCGTGCCTGGGAAGATTATGGAACAGATCCTCCTGGACAACATGCTTGATCACATAAAGAACGAGCACGTGATCCTAGACAGCCAGCATGGCTTCACCAGGGGAAGGTCATGCTTAACTAATCTTGTGGCCTTCTATGATGGAGTGACGGCATTGGTGGACGAAGGGAAGGCGACCGATGTCATTTACCTGGACCTGAGCAAGGCCTTTGACATGGTCCCCCATCACATCCTCATCTCCAAATTGGAGGGAAGTGGATTTGATGGGTGGACAACTAGATGGATAAGCAATTGGTTGAAAGGCCGCAGACAGAGGGTGGTGGTCAATGGCTCTATGTCCAGGTGGAGGCCGGTAACGAGCGGTGTCCCTCAAGGGTCTGTCTTGGGACCGGTGCTCTTTAACATCTTTATTAATGACATCGATGAGGGAATGGAGTGCACCCTCAGCAAGTTTGCTGATGACACCAAGCTGAGTGGTGCAGTCGATACGGCGGAGGGAACGGATGCCATTCAGAGGGACCTTGACAGGCTGGAAAGCTGGGCTCGGGTGAACCTGATGAGGTTCAACACGGCAAAGTGCAAGGTTTTGCACTTGGGCCGGAAGAACCCCAGGCACCTGTACAGGCTGGGAGGAGTTGTCCTTGAGAGCAGCTCGGCAGAGAAAGATCTAGGGGTCCTGATAGATGAGAAGCTTAACATGAGTCAGCAGTGCGCTCTGGCAGCCCGGAAAGCAAATGGGATCCTGGGCTCCATCAGGAGAGGGGTGGTCAGCAGGGATAGGGAGGTGATTGTCCCTCTCTACTCTGCTCTTGTGAGGCCCCATCTGGAGTACTGTGTCCAGGTGTGGAGCCCTCACCACAAAAAAGACATGGAGATTTTGGAAAGGGTCCAGAGGAGGGCCACAAAGATGATCAGGGGACTGGAGCACCTCCCCTACGAGGACAGGCTGAGGGAGTTGGGTTTGTTCAGCCTGGAGAAGAGAAGGTTGCGGGGTGACCTCATTGCAGCCTTTCAATACCTGAAGGGAACTTACTCCCAGGAGGGGTGTAAACTCTTCGAAAGGGCTGATAATAGCAGGACTAGGGGAAATGGTTTTAAGTTAAGAGAGGGAAGATTTAGGTTGGATGTTAGGGGGAAGTTCTTTACTAGGAGAGTGGTTGGGTCCTGGAATAGGCTGCCCAGGGAGGTTGTGGATGCCCCGTCCTTGGAGGTGTTCAAGACCAGGTTGGACAGGGCTCTGGGCAACCTGATCTAGTAAAGGTGTATGTTTGGTGGCCCTGCTAGGCAGGGGGGTTGGAACTACATGATCCTTGAGGTCCCTTCCAACCCGGATCATTCTGTGATTCTGTGTGATTCTGTGAATATCCCTTTGGCCGGTTTGTCTTGATTCCGTGCCCTCTCAGCTCCTTGCGCCCTTTGCTGAGAATGGCCGTGGCTCTGTACAACACTGCTTAGCAGCAACTATGGACAGCTATGTGTTATCCACATTGTTTTCATCCTAGAACCAAAACACTGCATCATAGCAGACACTCTGAAGAAAACAATTCTATCCCAGTTGAAACTAAGCCAATGTGCAATACCAAAATGAGAAAAATGATGAATCCTTATTTGACTGAGAAGCATAGCTGAAGATGAAGTGATACTGTAGAGAAATTCAAATGTTTGTCTCACAATTTTATCAGCAGTGATGCTTTCCTGTGTTCATTGGAATTAGCCATTTATTACCTTATGTAGGAAGGGCTTAGCAACACCTAAGAGGTCAAGGAGTTATTTTCCTTATCTAGCACATCAGAAGGCTTGCAGAGTTATGCTGTATTTTCATGTAAAAATAATCAAGGGATGGAAAACTTAAAATCATAGAACATACTCCGTGAAGTCTGGTCATCAACTGTGTTGCTGAGGGCAAAGAGCCTTTCCCATAAACTGACATTTAAGTTTATTTCTGATAAGTAAATGTGTTAACATTCAGGCTACTTTACAGATTTGTCACTTGTCCCCAGTTTTAGGCCAATAGGTTAAAAAAATAAAGTGAAACTGAAATTGCTCTGTTACAGTCTGATCAGAGCAAGGAGTGTCTGAAGCAGACACAACTTCTGTGTTTATTCTTCTAAGTTTATCCATATTTTAGTCTCATCTTTTTAAATTCACGTACCCTGTCTTTATTCCTCTGTCTTATTATAAAACAATGCTCAGGAGCCTCAAAGGTGCTGCTGCTCGTATTTGGGGGGAAGGATGGGAAAAACTTCTGGAGCATTCTACATGCAATGCTCCCTATGTATTTTGATGGAAACTGTAGCAGATACAAAGAGCGTAGTAGAACAAACTGATTGAGCAAATTGTCAGCTACAAAATGCTATTTTTCAGCACTGTCACCGCTGTTAGTCATGCTGTGCTCGTACAAATCTGCACCAGTGGAGGTGACCCCTGTTGCTGTCACCACTGCTGAAATGCACTGCTCACCACGTCACTGCTCACTTCCACTGTTTGGTCTCCACTGACATTCAGCAACCATTGCTGAATGTCAGTGGAGACCAAACAGTGGAAGTGAGCAACCATTGCTGAATGTCATTGGGTGCAATATTTTCCATGCAGAGGAGTTCAGTGACACGCTTTGCTTCATCTACACTTCGATGTCAAGCATCATTCTGTCAGCCTGCCCCACTGCTGCCATCTGTTGCATGGTAACAAATTGGAACAGAATGTTAGTGGGAAGATTCGTCCTCTATTGCCATACTACCACCAACATCCACCTCTGATATTGTGGGCCAACAAAATAAATAGGATGCTTTACCTTCGGAGCAGCCCTCATATAACATCAGTGGAAAAAAAGGTTCTTGTGGGCCTGTTCTCTCTGGTGACTTTCCAAAGGCCTTGATTGGCTTGGAAACCACAGTGAGAGCTATATTAAGGCCTAGATAAACTGATTAGTTATGTGACGTGCATAACTCCATTTAATGCACGTGTCAAATTGAGACTAGACCCCTTAAGGCTAATTCACTGCCTCATTAGAAGCCAGTAAAATTCCTTCAACATCAAGTAATGTGTTTAAAATGTGCTGGCTTTGGCAGGCAGTCTGTTCAAAATGTAACTTTTTAAGGTGCACATGGCAAAGAGTACCTTAAAATCCAAAGGTGACAGAAGCATGTACCACTGTCGGCCATGTGGAAGTGTGATATTTGTCAAATGCTAGAGAACATGATGAAGGGGAAGGGGCTTTGATATATTCATAATATTGACTCATAATCAATTTTCACGCTATCTGCAATTTACATAGGCATAGATGAGCTTGAAATCCATCAGATTAACATGTCAAAGGGCCATGCTGTACATTTGTTCCACCTAAGCCTAACTGGCAGTTCAGGCTCTCTGGAAGAGATAAATCAAGAGCAAACTAACCACATCAGATTACTCTATTTACTACCTCAAAACTATTCTTAAGCTAAAAAAAGGGACATCTTGCACATTAACCTGTCCTTCCTGTCTGCCTGTCCTTCCTTCATTCAGTTGTTGCACAATAGAACTGGCTTTTTGGCAAAGCTATGGTATAACTAACGGTGTCCAAATTTTTCAAATCAAAGACAAGAACTATGCTTTGGGAGTCCATTTTCTAAGACTTTAATGAGGAGGGACAGGCAATTATTATTATTTATTTCACTAATTAGCTGGATAATCATTCATTGTGAAATTCTTCTCTGTTAGAAATATGCTTCTTGTACAGTTTCCTTAATTCAGTTTGCTTTTGATCAAACTGAACCATTGTGTGTCGCCTTTTATTAGTAGGGCAGGGGAGCACTTCGGAGGAAAAAAAAAAAAAAAAAAGCAGGTTAGTTTCCAAGCTGTGAAGATAATGCAACAAGAAGCGACAGTCCATAAAAACATCACCTTTCAGTCTCTGAAGACATAATGCTTTATGATAACCATAAAACATTTTAGTGCAAAATAAATTGCTGTCCTATTCAAATTCTTAAACGTACTACAGTGGATGTCACTGAAGACATACAGCTATTTTTTCCAATACTGAGATATATTTTATCATAATTTGTGGTGTAGGTGACAACCTTGTACACATGATTGCCTTTTCTTGCTTAGTTAGTTTGCCAAGGTCAGAGTTCTTTGGCCTTTTATGGCTGTAGGACTATTAAGAAATAAATAGGATAACCAAGTATCATGAAAAGACGACTTGTTTCCTTGACTTGTTAGGTATACTCCTCTTAAAGATTTCATGGTGTTCTGAGTGTATGCTTAGTGAAATCGATCCCTTTATTATAAATGCTTTAGCAAATTCTTAGCACTTGTAAAGCATTCAGATTTTCTCAATTTTCTCTTCTTTCTTTTCTCTCTTTAAATTAAATTTGAGTTGATTTTTTTTTATTTTTTTTTCCTCCACCTTTAGCTAGCACTAATACTGGCTCTGGAGCTGTTGAGAGGGGAATGATGACTGTGAACTAAAGGAAAATATTGCCGTTACCATTTAGAACTCTTGATCCAGGTAAGCACCTCAGTTCTCCGTAGTTGAACTCTTCCTATGTCATTTCGTATTTTGCCACTGGTGAGGTCCTGAAGATGGGCATTCTTGAGGATTTTCTGGAATTTAATGGTTAAAATTAACAAGAGAACGTTAGAGAAGAGGTTTTATTCTGAAGTGTTATTGCGTTCCTTCTGATGCTGCTAATCATGAATTAGGTCTTAGGAAGATGATATAGCAAAATGGTGAATCATTTAAGAAACATCCTTCTCCACAAATACAAGTGTTTTCCTTGGCTGATTTGTTCGGATTTGTTGCAAAATATGTTAGTGTTGAGTGAAATAAAAAAACCCATACTGATAAAACTATATGGATCGATAGAGATGTGATAAGACCTGGTTGCTGATGTTTGCGTAAATGATATGCAAGTCTGATGGAAAATAAATTCAAAATGTATTTTAAATGTTTGCCTTCAAAATGTACTGAAGTTGAAACAGAAAATTGGCAAGAATTAAACTTTACCGTCTGTCTTGAGTTGTTGGGAAGAAATTGTGTGCAGTCCTCCAAGGAAACTAGTATCTTTACAAGTGTAAGTAAAAATTCAGCCATGTGCTTTCATTTCTATGTTGATTAGTGACGATGCTGTATTTAACAGTGAGAAGATTTTCCACTCTGGTTTTGAAGATCTGTTATTCTTTGGTCAGTGAACAAAGGTTTCTAGCATTCAACATGTGTAGGATATTTAGTAACAAGATGATACATAAAATTGCCCAGTAGTTCGATCCAAGTAATTTTTCGCAAACTAAAGGGTGGAATTTGAAATGATCAGAAATCATACTGATGTGGAGATCTGAAGAAACAGCAGTTGGGTTTTTAGACCTGTGCTATTTGCATGATCCAGATCATTTGAAACTCATCTCTCATCCCTTAAAATAATCTTTTTCAACGTTTTAAATTAACCATGTTACCAACATGTTAAAGAATTGTGTATTTGAAATAAGGGTTGTTCACCCATAATAATAAGGGTTGTTAACCAACGGATAGAAGAAGCTATAAGCAACTTCTTAGCCTTTTAGACTTACAACCACTTGTCACAGCATCTATAATGTATAGACCCTTTATTAAGCTATTTAGAATTGTTCAATTAATATGATGTTATTTTCTTGAAATGTTCATCTTTTGCTTGGCAACCCATACCATGTAAGAAAATAGTTCCCCTGGGAGACAAGGAAATTGGGTCTTTAGTCTCTCATATTTAATGTTTTTCTAGTTGTTCCTCATTGGTTGTTGACAATTTGTTTTAGATTTTACAAATAATATAAGCAAGCAGCACTAGTAGTGTTTGGCTTTTGGATTCAGCAGATGCATACATTTTAATCTAAATGACAATATTTAGCAACAAAATTGCTTCATTTTAACTTCACTGCATTTCTTAATCTATGGGATCTATAATTTAAAAATAATGAATGCAACAGGGTGAATGTACGTCTTCCATTAATTTCAAATACTGCTTATTTCCAGCACTTTTTAATTATTTGAATTCTCAATATATTTAACTGGAGTGGAAAATCATTCAGATCTCAGACCATTTACAACTATCAGCATATCTGTAACTTTGCATCCAAATTATTGGACGTAATATTTCTTTTTTATTATCTATTTTTCCTCTGTGTTAGAAAACACTAAAATAGTCAAGAAAAATGTTTTGGAAGATGCAGGTTTCACGAACAGTGTTATCATAGAATATTTTAATTTACAAGTCTTGTGTGTAAGCGGTGTACAGAACTGACTTTGAATATTGTAACTGAGAATATGTGAGTAACAGTTACGATGTAACTGAGAAGGCAGGCATCTTTCATCCTTCTGTCATATTAAAATAGTGCATTCTCTGAGTGGCAGCATTATACAGAGAGTGGAGGATTTTTGGATCTCCTAGAACATTTGGCTTTAATGCACCTTTCACATCATAACTGCAAGCACAGTAGGAGCTCTAAGGGCAATTACTCGCATACGTGAATTTTGCTTACCTACCTTGTGGATCTGGAATGAAACTTTGTCCATTTAGGGAATAATATTTTTTCTGATTGTTGAGAATAAATGATGAGTTCTTTTCTTGCTATCGATATAATGGTTAACAAAATTTTGTAGTAGCATGGACTGGTGGAAGAAATATTCTTATGTCATAAGCGTTACTGATGCTGAAAAAGCACATAGTGGGAAATGTGTAATCTTTCCCTCTTTTTCCTGCCTGTGCCCCAAACTTCTTAATGATGAGTGGGCTTTTGTTCTGCATTTTGTCCTGCTGGTACTTCCTAGGGCGTGTGATTTGTATCCCATGATTGCACTTTTCCTGCCTTTTGAGGACTAGAAACACTAGAAGGTTGACAGCTGGAAAAAAAAAAAAAAAAGGCGAATATATTTTCAAGTTTTCTTTTTGACATTTATGTTCATGTTATGCTCAAATAGACTTGGGTCATCATGAGGAATTAGTTCAAATATTGTGATGTGATGGATAATAAGCATTTATACAAGGAAACGTCACTTCCCTTGCTGCTTGAGAAGGAAGCAGAAGCACCTAGTTTATTTCTATTTTTTAAATCAAAATCAGAGTTTAGCAGTGTGAGTATGCTCTGGGTTTTTGTTTTTGTTTTTGTTTTAATTTTCTTTTTTTTTCCATTGAAAAACGTTAATAGATTTTCAGGGCTCATGGAACTTTATACTGACTGGGCAGATTATTGTGTCCATACTATGTTTAGCCACCAATTTAGTTGGCTCACATTTTTGCTTGCCACAATCACAGTTAGTGAGAGAAAGCAGGCTTTGGGCCAAAGTCCTTGTGCTTTCACATAAGGAAGTATTGCAGTGGTTTTTTTTTCCTTCTGTGTCATATGAGAAAATTTTGTCAACTTGGGAAAGGTAATGAGGGCTGGGAAAAGAGAAAGTACCTTGTGAGATAGTTTCAAGAGCTCTGCCATGTAACTGACAGGTGATTACTGTTGAATTCCTTTATTCACTCCAAGGTTAGTTTTCTCATCTTGTTCTTCAACGTGCCGTGCACTCTGCCTTCTTTTACATCTGTACACAAACTGTGAGTTCTCTCTCTTCATGTCTCTTAAGCTGCAATGCCACTCTTCTTATCTTTGTGCTACCCTTGATGATACCTATGCTATCCCTTCACTGAGGGACTTGCAGTATGGGCATCCTCTTTTGCATGGATAGTTGAAGTCAGTCTCTCAAAGGAATTGTACTCCAAGAGAAGTGTGTGTGATTGAGCTTTGTAATTCTGCTAGCTGATATTTTATTCCTGAGCTATGTCATCCTCAGATTTCAAGTTGTGATTCATCGCTATGCAAGTGCCACTCATCACTGACAACAGTCAGTAAGGGGCTGAGGGATGACCGTGTATCAAGTACTGGAACACTCCTTTTCAATTGCAGGTGTTATGAAAATTTCACAGTTAAAAATTCTGAAAGCCAAATAAACCACTAAGGAACCGATGTGTGCATAAGGAATCCAGAAGTGACTGGCTCACTCAGAGAGTATCTTATCACTGTGATCTCCCAGAGTATAAACACTAGTCTTCTTCTATCTCTAGTAGCCCACAGTTCTTCTGTTTGTATTTCCCATGCTCTGTTACTGGCAACCAGTAGGTGGGTCCTTGTGGTTCTCTTTTCCAAGAGACATCAAGACGTCCAAGTCTGTAGGAAATATATAGTTGTTCAAAGTGATGTATAGCCATATTCAGAAAGTTCACCTGAAACACTCAGGATCCCAAGTGACTGACCCAGGCTATCTTAATTGGATAGCTAACAATGACATGCTGAAGATTAGATATGCAAAACAAAATTTGCATTTTTGATTGTCAGGAGTTTATGAGGGTGTGAGAATTGTTCATTTGTATAAAATATCCTTTTTGATTCAAAAAGAGTGCCTCAAATTTCCAGACTAGTTTCTGAGATTTTGCCTTTTATGTCTTTCAAGTATTCTAATATACAGGTAGGGATGTGGTTATTCGCAAGATAAAGGCTTCAAAACTGAGAAACTTGATGAATCAGAAATTGATGTAACTGTAAATACAGCTTAATTATTTCATTTTATCCCACCTGTTTCCAAAGAACAAAGGCAAAAATCACATGTCAAATTTCATTTCTGTTCACGTATTTCTGAATGGATTACTACCCCTCACTGCCCCTCCCAACAAGAGTTCATAGAAGTGCAGCAAGACCTTATTATTCTGTTTATGATAGGAGGTCCTATCCTAGTACTATGCAGTCCATAGTAAATCCATCTGCAGGATTAATTCTGGGGTTGTGAGAGAGGTATGCAAGTAAAGGCTGTAATGATTTACAGTTTGAAGACACAGCTGATAGGAAAATAAACATTGAATCAGTTTCCTCTATATGTCTTGGTTCAATTAGAATAATGACAGTAGGTGATATTTTTCACATTTTAATTGGTGTTTTGCTGATTTTATCAGAATTTCTGCTGATCAAAGCAAATTGACTATTTATTTATTTTGCAGTGATGCTAACTGTTCAGTGCAAGTTTAATGTACTGTAATGAATTTTAAATATCTTCCCAGTCATTGCAAGTGTGTGAATCCAGTCTCTCATAAAAGTTTAAATAATTAATTGAGTAGCAAAGAAAGGTAACATTTAATATAACAACTTTTTAAAAAAATACTTCACTGCATGTTTTAGAGTACTACCTCAAACTAGTGTAGCATAATTGTGTTCTGTGCTCCACTTGCACATGGCTTGCTTAACCCAATCCTGACTCCACTGTTTTAGACTGACAGTGAATACCTTAATTATTAGTTTATTTCAGTAGCTTACTGAATGATAAGTTTTTGTGTTATTTATACTTCAGTGACTTTGGCTTAATTGGTTTCTTTTATATTATTTATCCATACAAATATATCACACAAGTTCTTTTAGTATTAATGATGCATTTTATGTCACAGTATTATTTCCTACCTATAATGACATGCCATAAATCGACCTCATAATTATAAAAGAACCAAGTTAAAAAGTATATATGTAGCCTAATTGAAGTAGTTTGTTAACTCCACGATATAATTCTTCATATATCCTTTGGCTGAGGAAACAAGTTCAACATGCATTTTAAATGTTTAGGAACAGGATGTATTGCCTGAATAGAGTGTTAGCCTTTGAGAATGCACAACTGAGTTGTAAAGAATTTGATTACACATGCATTAAAATTAAACTGATGTCAGGCACCGGTGCATTTTTAGACACTATCTTGTATATTTTCATGCTTTGCTCTGAACAAGAGTTGTTTCAAATATGTTGGCAATGTGCATGCATGTGAAACATGAAATTAATGCCTGAGATTTAATGTATTTATATTTCTGGGCACCAATTCAGACAAGAGAACTGGGGAAAAAAACATGTTCTCATTGCAATAAGATTTGGTCCAGTTATGGACTCAAAATAGGCATATTTCCTTCACAGAAAGGCAGTAGCTGTAAGGGGACTGGATGTAATTATAGCTTCAATGCTATAGGTTTTTGTTCTAATACGAACTTTTTCTGTGTGTGCTCTTGTGGTGAAACATGCAATAATGTGAATTAATTCCTCAACTGGTTATTTCGCATTTATTTGTTAAATGTGAGAAAGAGAGAGCACTTCATGTAGGTACAAGAAATGCAGTATGTTAGTGGTCAGTAGGAAACAGCTGTTCTGCACTGTGATTCTAAGGGAATAAATGATCTGGGGTATCTTTGTGAAAGAGCACAGTTTGGGTGATTATAAAACGGAGATTCAGTAGGAGATTTGTGTTGCTCAGTAAAGATAAATGATTAAACACTTCAAAAGTGTGCCAGTATTGTTTCTGCATCACTAGATTAGCTCATGTGGATCCTGTGTATACATCAGTTTTTTGACGTCTGTTTTTTTGACGTCTGTTTTTATCAAGCTGAATGTCCAATGTCCTTGGACATTCCTTTAGATGCTCCTTTAGAGCATCAAAATGTGAAATTGTAGGCTGATTTCCAAGTGCAAAAGAATGCAACTTTAATTTCAGTTAAATTAGGAATTCTGTCAAGGCCTTTTTTTAATTTCCTTTTTAAATGTTGACCACTTGGAAACAGAGACATTCCTGAATTTTGGGAGGATTTTTTTGCAATGATGTTTTAATCAACTGCATTGTTTTAATAAAATATATCAAGTAATGGATTGGCCATTCTTTTATGCCAAACGTGATTAGATTCTGAACTATTGCTCGTTAGGATTCATCTACCATTCTATATAAACATAAAATTTTAAATAACCAAAGTAGTTGTTCAAGTAACAGAAAGCATCCAGACTAATAGGGAAAAATTCATACTTTTCATTAACATGACACACATGGGAACCACAACATAACTATCAAGTAAGCTTGTAGGCAGTTGATATCGCTCTGTGGTGGACATGGCTGTTTGTTAGAGGAACTTGGATTGAGAGCTATGGATGTACAGAGGGAGTCCAAGCACTGATGACGTTAAACAGCAAGCTCTGTAGTGATTTAGCTAATGTTTGGTACAATTCTGGTGACTGATAGATTCTAGTCATCTCAGCATTTTGACAAGTTGGCAATCCATTACTTTTCACATAACTTCCTGAACTTGGGTTGGAAAGCAATTCAGAAATCCCTGAAATGATCTTGTTTCAGGAAACACAAGTGTCCAAACTCTGAAAAATAAAGCCCCCGTAACATATCTCCTACTAGGTGTTGTGAAAGTAACGAATCTGCTGGTCATTTCATCACTGAAAAGTTTAGGATTTAATTTAACAAATGAAAATAAGGCATGGGATCGGAACGAGCTTCTCGTCTTTAAACTTGACAGTCAACTGGAAATGCTGCTGAGATGTTTGAGATTCTATGTTGATCATTATATACAAGTCTGTATACTAGTAGCTGATGAGCAAGCGTCTTTTCTGATGTTGCTATGATGAAATTAGGAAGCCAGCAGAGGTTTTTGTGTTTAAAAAAAAAAAAAATAGATGAACTGGAGGAAACAGTGCAGGATATTTTGGTTCTTATTTATCTCTAGAATATGTTGAGTTCTACCATTGCTGCCGCAGCAAAATGGTTGTTGTATTCCCAAAGTAATACTACTAGAAACCTTTCTTGAGGGCATTATACAAAAAGGCATTTAAAAAAGTAAAAGGAACAACACTGATGTATTCTGGTTTAATTGTTGTTCTGTTGCTACTTGTTCATTTAACATGTGAAAAAAGACACCTATGATTTATGGAAGAAGCCTCGTTTTGTACCAAATATTTTCTGTACGTAACAGTAGTTATGCTGGAGTCTATCTGGTCTGTTGGGGTTTCTTAGCTTGAGGAATTAATGAATATTCATTCCTTTTCCCTGGGTACAAAGTAAAATAACTAGTAATTAGTATAATATTTAATACTCCTATTCAAAATAAATAAATCTTTTGTGAAAAAAAATCTAATTATTATAATGTAGCAACTTCTGCATGTGTAACTGAAATTGGATGTGCTGTTTTGAAAATGCTTTTAAGCCCTCATTTACATGTTTCCAGACCAGTTAATTATTCCCCTTGTATGCATAAAACAGAACTCTGGATTGTACTTGCATATATTATTCATTTTGCTATCTATCTTCTAAGTTTAGCTGATTCTAATATTTTAATTTTACATTATTATTTTACCAGCAATATTTGTCTTCTGATACAAAAGTTATTCTTGTCTACACTTAGTTTTATGCTCATTTTTAAATGAAATGGCTTACACAGTAGTAAGTGTGACTGTTATAACTTTTGGCTTGTGCAGTGCATATTGTACTAAATTAGTCACGTCCTGTGTTTCTGTGAATGTGGAGTTTTTCAGATAGGAGCCTACACATGGGATAAAAAGAAGACAGGAGCTTTGAAGCTGGTCACCAAGGTCAAAGCTTGGGAATTACTCTAATAAGTCCTTAGCTGAAGCTTTCTGAAATCTTCAGTAAGATTCATGGTTGCTTTCAATGAGAGCTTCAGTGTTTATCTCAACATCAGCAGCTGAAGTGAGTATTTTCTTGATGCCTATTGGGTCCTTATTACTACAGTCATTGGATATTGTTCATTCTTCCCATCTTTGTAGGTGTGAGTGGGTAGGTGTTTGATACCAGTGGACCCCGCTGCAGTCATACTATTCCTTTCTGGGCATTAGCATTTACAAACCAACCCAGCCTCCTCATTTACCACTAGCACCATGGCCGCTCTTTTGCCTCCTTGTAGATTGTAGGGAAGTGAAGTGGAATTGCAGAAGTCTATTTACTAACATTCTTAGGAGTTCATATGTGATAGTTGTAAGTATACCCTGGAAGTCATCATTACCTCTGCCATATTGTGTTAGCTCCTATTGTTTCACAGAGCCAGACATCAAGTAACTGCTAACAATCAAATCGCAATTGTTATCAGCAGGTATCCTTTATTGCAGTGTGTGAGAGAATGGAGGTTAACACCTAAAGCAGTTCTCTACCTTTGATTCAGTGTACATGACTAATCACAAATGCATATTCATCATTTGCCTAATACATATTTATACTTTTCCCCAAATGTCCATCCTTTTCCAAGAGCTGAGTCTCCTGTTTCCTCTCGTTATATGGTTCCCTTCCTCCAACTGAATTTGAGTTGGTGGTTGCACATCCTCAATTCAGTGATTGCGCAGGCAAATTTCTGTCATGAAAACACAGCTGTCCTTGCTCGAGCTTACAACATTCCTTTACTGATTGTTCTGCCGCTCCCATTCTGGAGACTTTACATGCCTTTTCAGTTTGGTGACCTAGCAAGCTTAGCAGGTAGGATTACTGAGCAGCATACTGTCTCTCATTATCCCATTTTGTATTGACAACGTCCATTTCAGCCTGCTGCTAACAATAACAGGAAAAACACCTGTTCTTGAGAAGGAACCTGGTTGTTGGTGGGAAACAGAATATGGGCTGCATTGCCACCCTGTATGCTTTGACTGTGTTGGTTAGTATGACAGCAGGAAGTTAAGTCAGAAGAGAAGGCTTTCTTTCACCTATAGAAGGAACTTGTCAAGGTGACAAGCAGCTAGTCTCTCCCTCATTTGATATTTTTCATGATTCTTTTTTTTTTTTTTGTCTTGTATCTCAGAAAAAAAAAAAAAAGACCGTACCCACTAAGGGTTTTACTGCTCCTCCAAGTCACCTAGTTCTTTTCTTTGGTTGTAGATTAGGATTTTCAGTAACCTTTGGGCATGCAGTAGGATTTTGGCTAGAGCTATCTAACATGAAGTATGAGGAGAGGTAAGGTAGTGCTCCTGCTTTCAAGTTATTCAAGGTTAAGGGTACCAGAAAAGCTGACATAATTATATAGGGAGGATTCAGACAGAGCTGTCTAATGCAAAGAGTATTAAATGCTAGCAAGGAGTCAAGAGGCAAAGTCAGATAAGGAGCAGTTTTAAATGAAACTGAGGTACAGGAGCATTTTAAAGATACACACAGAGGATGAGATTAAAGTATGCTAACCAAAACAAATAGAAATAGAAGAAAGAGATTTGTCATGCCAGATGGGATCTTCCTGTCTTATAAGCCATTATTCCATTTTCTAACAGCATACACGTGGCTTTTCTATTCCTGGGAATACAGAAAGAGAACTTGTAGAACAGAGTGACTAGCAAGGTGTAGGTTTCATTTGTTTGGATCTACTTACAGGAAGTTACATTAATGTCCTTGATTAAATTTCCTCAGGCAAACCCTAAATACTGACTTTCCTTGCCCTAATGGTAGATAGAAATTAGTATTTATTTTTGAACAAGATCTTGGCTGTTCTCAAGGCCCAGAATATATGGTGTTTACACTTCAGTAGCTTATTTTTCTTATTCAGATATGACACATTTATTTAGTATGTGCTTTTCAAATTTTGCTTTGTGGAGGGAATGAATGATTCACCCAGGGGACTATTCAGCTTTTCGAACATTAATGAAATTGCTTTTACCTTTATGAAATGAGTGAGTAGGATTATCCCCATTATAGAGATTACTAGCTGAGGTACAGTGCGTTAAAAAGTAATCTCTAAGTTTGCATGTACAACTCAAATTGTGAAGACCTTATTTTTGGGGGAATCCCAGTGAATGCAAAGCTGAACATGAGCCAGCAGTGTCTTCTTGCAGCAGAGAAAGCCAACAGTATCCTGGGCTGCATTAAAAAAAGGTGTGGCCAGCAGTGAAAGAGAGGGGGATTGCTCATCTCTGCCCTATGCTTGTATGGCCCTATCTGGAGTACTGCATCCAGGCCTGGGGCCCCCAGTACAGGAAGCATACAGGGCTGTTGGAGTGAGACCAGATGCCATCCACAAGATGATCAGGGATTTCAAGCACTTCTCCTATGGAGAAAAGTTGACAGAGCTGAACTGGGCTTTAGTTCAAAGAAGAGAAGGCTCTAAGGAGACCCCATTGCAGCCTTCCAGAACTTGAAGGGAGCTTCTAAGCAGGAGGAGAACCAACTTTTTACGCAGTCTGAAAAGGATAGAACAAAGGGGAATGTCTTTAAACTAAAAGTGGGGAGATTTAGGTTAGATATTAGGCAGAATTTTTTTTACTCAGAGGATGGTGAGGTGCTGGCGCAGCTTACCCAGATTGGTTGTGGATGTCCCGTCTGTGGAGGCATTCAAGGCTGGGTTGGAGGAAATCCTGGGCAGCCTGATCCAGATGTTAGCAACCCTGCCCATAGCATGGGAGTTGGGACTGAATGGTCTTTACTGTTCCTTCCAATTTAAGCTATTCTGTGATTCATTCTACGATTCATTCTGTGATTGCTATTTTTTTTAATTCTATTTAACTTTAAATGCTACATTTTTATTCAGTCATAGCTCCAACTAATTTTGGGCACAAATGAAGATTTCAACAAAGACTTTGGGATCTCAAATAATGAATTTATGAATGAAGAATATGCTGTGAGAAAGGATCTCTGTAAAGTGTGTTTCTATGTTGTCAAGGGGCTTAGTGGGTGGGAATATAATCCAGTTTTCCAAAGCAAATTCAGATTCATTAATCAGTAGCTGTTTGTTTAATGTTTTCTAGTATCCTTTTTTCAATACTTTTTTCTACTTCAGCAAGGAATTAAGTTGTAACTTCTGTGGCTAGTTTAGTGAGCAATACTACTATCAAGGCCAGATGTTTTTAAGGAAGAGGAATATAAACTTCTAGTTTAGAAGTAATAATAATCAAATGCATATGCGTAAGAACAATTAAATGGATTTTGCACGGGCAATCTTTATCCTAACGCTTCATGATCTCAGAAAGCTTGGATTTATAAGGCAGAAACAATTCAGTAGCATCACTTTTTGTGCATCATGTCTTCCTGATATGTCATGTCATCTCTGATGTTTCCATTTTGGTTTTCTAAATGCATTCTGAGGAACAGGATTTTTTTTTATTTATTTATTTTAACTCTGCATCACCCTTAGTCATTCTGCAGTCTGCTCATTGTGTTCATCATACAGGCTTTTGCTATCAGTGTTAGCACAGTAAATAGTGGCAGTAGTAAATTCTCTCTCTGCTTCAGGTGAGTGAGAGATGCTATTGCAGAGTGTGAAGCAGGGAGTGGTGAGGTATGAGGAATCTTGAATCCCCAGGAAATGCTGGGCTCTCTAGGTATTTCTTTTGCATGCTTCCTGTGAATCTCTGCCTCCATTCTGACCTCCGATCTATTCATTTATCATATCACTATATTCTTACTCCCCCCCCAGGATTTCCTTCCGCAAGAAACTCCACCCCTGCACATACTAGTCGACTGGGCTAAGTACACACTGGCAGCATGCTTACATTTGCTCTCACTCTTCTCTGGAATTTTCTTTTAAAACAAGCTGTAGAGGCTGCTTCTCTAGAGCCACGTTTTAGGCTTTGACAAAAGGTGACAAATCTTCTCATCTTCTGTGCTTGGCTTTTGTTTTCAAGTCTGTCACATCAACTAGCCATGACTTCGTTTCTGACTGAAATGGTAAATCGTAAAGTACAAGGAGCTAGAGTGAAAGATATGCCAGCCTGTTGTTTTTTGTGTTGGCCTAGCACTCTGCCAGCATATAAGGAGATACAGGATGAGCTGAGGAGAGGGTCTTACTCATAGCAATGGGTTTGAGAAGACCTATTTCTTTTTTTAGTTTTCTTTCAGTAATCAGAGATGAAATTACGTTTTTCTGCATAGGTAGTTTGAAACTCTTCATTTTAGTTGTCTTGCACTGTAGATCTTGGTCCGCGTGCTGTGAACTTTAAGGTCAGAAAGTTATAACTGAACTAAAGGTAATAATGCTTCTGATATTCCTTGAAAGCTGAGCATTTTTGGATACTACTGTCAGAACAAACCAGTCTCTTGTTTAGGGTTTGTAAGTAGATACTTCATTATCATTTGTTTTTCCTTGTTTGGTTACACTGTTTTTCATTTTAAAAATCTGCATTTAAGTATGTTAGTATAATAAATGTAAAGACTTCAATAACTAATGCAAGCCTTCAGGGTGGGAACTTGCCTTATCAGTTTCGTAAACCTTTGTGCGTATTTACAGTGGCACATAGAGAATTATGGATGGTAATACCATAAATTGTTTCCTGATAAATTGCTGTGTGTTAGAAAGGTTGGAAAGAGGCACAACAAAGATGAACAGGCTAGGAAAATGATGTTATAAAACCCTGCTTCAAAGCACTTTATTAAGTGGAAAGTAAAAGAATTTACTGTGCTGCTCCTAGCTGGGATAGAACTAATACTTAGGGATAAATAAATTGTGACTTTTTACATTTAAGTTCTTCCTGTTGTCCTTCAGCTCAGCTCTGTTCCTGCCTTTGGTGTTTCAGAGGTGTAGTGGTAAATTACAAAGGAATAATTCATCTGTGCTTCTGTTCATTATCTCTAAGAAATGAACGAGCACTGTAGCGCTGAAGTCAGAGGTAGCTGGACTCCTATTCTTCCATGAGCCTGGCTGTAGCACCATGTAACTGTGTCTCTCACAACTTCACCAGTTATTTGCCAGTAGTTCCCACAAAATGACAAGAACTCATGAGGTATCTGACATTCTTTAGAATTAGCCAGTTCTTTAAAAAATTGGTTTGAGGTGAGTGCCTTCACATCTCAGAGAATTTTGGCGGAACTTAGGTCACACTTTGGTTGATATGGTTAGGTTTGCATATTAAATTAGCTTGAAATTTATGTCCTACAGGAATATGGAAGCTATTGGATCATCTACACGACCTAATCAGTGAGCCATATTTTTCTGACTTGTACTTTTTTGCACCCAACTCTTTCACATCAGGGGATTTCCAATACTATCTGAGTTTGTTCGGTAAAAACATTTCAGGTGTTCAACAATGTAGAGAACAAAAGCCTCTGGGATTCATTTTGCTGCTAGGCATGGTTGCAACCCTTTTTTTTCTCCTTCCAAACACCCACTAGTTGAGTAGCTGAGATGTGCTATTATTGATCTGCAGATGTACCACTGGGCTAGTCACTTGTCATACAAAATGTGTCAGAATTTGCACATCAATTGCGGTAGGTACTTCAAAAATCATACTTCTCAAATCATACTTCTTTATAAAAATAAAACAGAAACTCACATGCTGCTCGAACACCTCAGCAATAATTTTGTCGCTTCAGGCACTTGTGCTCTAACAACTATTGGCATTTTCACTGCAAACCTATTTTCGAGAAGTTTTAAAAAGCACTGTCAATTCATGCCATTTTGAAATAACTGAAGAATGCATGAATGGGGCAGACAGCTGGTAATTAGGCCAGTCAGCTGACCATTGCCTGTTTTCTGCTCATACTTGTCATCTTGCCTGCCTTTCCTGCTCTGTTGAAGTATTTTTTGCTAGGTACAGTGTGTTGTTTTTTTCTTTTTTTAAAATCAGGTGCATGCATTAAGTACGTTTTAGAAAGATGCTTTGGAAAATACATATTGTATCCCATTACAAGCAATAATCAAGACATGAATCTTTCATGTGCGTTGAAGATGTAGCATAATTTTTTCTTTTATTGACTTTGTTAATAGTTACTTTTCAGCTATACAGTTCTCAGGTTGAATTCAATCCACTCTCCATCTTTTAATCTGTCTTTTCTTTTAAGGAAACAAGGATTAATTGGTCTGTGAATGTGTTTTTCTCTCCCCATTTGTCAGCATATTGAACTTATCTTGTACATTTTGAGTCTGTGTCAGCAACAGCCAGATTTGAGGCATTCCTAAAGATACTGAAGTCCTTTAAGCTTTCTGAAAGCACATGTTTATATGCAGTAGGAAAATCCTGATACTACTTTCACTAAGAAATAGACTGTGAACTGTGTTCCAGGTATTAATAGACAGTAGTCAGTCCATAGAAATGCTCAAATCTTGAGAGATAGATTCATTTTGGGGCAAGATTTGTTAGCTCTGCTGCTCACAGGTCCACTTTCTTCACTGCTATTCTTATCTTCTTCTTTCAGCCATGCATTGTGCCTCACTGTTCGTTTGCTTCTTCTCTACTCCTTCTGTCCCCATTTTTTCTTTTGATTCTTTTTTTCTCTATAAAGTAAGCTAGGAAAGACTAGCTGGACATGGCCCTCTCATTCACATTTTATGCAACAGCATTTTCGCAGTGAGATACTTCAGTGATGATTGGAGGATGTGAAAACAAAATAGGAGGTTCAAGTGCTCAAAATGAATGCACAGACTACGAGTAAATTACCTGTGTGGAACTGCGTGGGAGATCATATGCTGAGTAATTTTCAAAATTTAAGTCTGTAGCAAGCAATCCATGTAGTAAATCCTTTATCATATTCACCTTAACGTCTTGAGCCAGCTTACAATTTCAACAATGCTTTCTCTGAAGTGAAAAAACTCTCATCTGTTCATGTCGGCTTACAGTGTGTGCAATCTGAATGCTCCAAGTGCCAGCAGGAATTTCCCCTGCGACGTCGATAGTGGAGTCAAGTGCGCCCTCAGCAAGTTTGCTGATGACACTGAACTGTAGGGAGCGGCTGACACACTGGAGGGACAAGATGCCATTCAGAGGGACCTACACAGACTTGAGCACTGGACCCAGGTGAGCCTCATAATGTTCAACAGATTTAAATGCAAGGTTTTGCACCTGGGTCAAGGCAATCCCATTACCAATACAAACTGGGGGGTGAAAGGATTAATCACGGCCCTGCTGAAAAAGATTTGAGGGTACTGGTGGATGGCAAGCTAGACACAAGCCAGTAATGTACCCTTGCAGCCCATAAATCCAACAGTATCCCAGGGGTGGAACACCTCTCTTATGAGGACAGGCTGAGAGAGCTGGGGCTCTTCAGGCTGGAGAGGAGAAGGCTGCGAGGTGACCTGATAGTGAGCTTTCAGTATCTACAGGGCAGCTACAGAAAAGGTGAGGACAGGCTCTTCAGCAGGGTCTGCATCGCCAGAACAAGGGAAATGGCTTCAAGCTCAGAAAGGGAAGATTGAGGTTAGATGTAAGGAAAAAGTCTTACATTGAGAGTGGTGAAGTGCTGGAACGTGTTACCCAGTGATGTGTTTGATACCCTGTCCCTGGACACTGTTGAGATGAGGCAGGCTAAGGCCCTGGGCAACCTGATTTATCTTTGGTCTCCCTGTTCGTTGCAGGGGAGTTGGACTAGATGGCCTTCAGATATCTGTTCCAACTTGAAGGATTCTATGATTATCCATTGTTTGCCCAGTTTACAGTGGCCACTACTTCAACTACCATGAAAATGTATGTTCTAGGCTTTGTCTTTGGTGTGACTGTCTTGCTGTCTTGGGACTTAGAAAGTCCCATTTTAGTACATCTGTCCCAAAATACCATCTAAATGCACTCTATTAAAAAATGAGATGATAGAGGGAAAGATTCTGTTATCAACTACTTCTGCTACTGTTAAAAGTATCTTTCAATAGATTTGTGCTGCACAGGAATACAAACCAGATTCTCTGGTGAAGTATCTGTTAAGTCTTACTTCATTTCTGCCTGACAGCTTTCACTGACTAATCCAAACTGCTTTACAGTAAAGCTCTCAGTTTAGTGCTTGTAGTCCTTTGTCTAGTGACTAACGGCAAAATGCTATGAAAATATTTCTCATGACTTGCTACAGAGTGCCACGTTCATCTAGCTGGATCTGTGAACTGGCTGTGTGTTTGAGAGAGAACTCAAACATACGGATCCCATGCTGGTGAAGGATGAGTTTGTTACGAAAATGATGCATTTGAGGGGGGTGATTGCTGCTTCGTTCACAGAGTGCCCTATGTCGACTGATTAAACCACAAATGAAATGCAGCATTGACAAGCCCATATTTATGGCACGCTGTGAGAATCATAGGAGTGAGTGGGTTAGTTTTGTGCCATTACTGACACTTTATTAGGCGAATGGGTTCCAGTTGTGCCATTTTCTGATTTTGTTGTTGTCTGCACTCTAATCCTGAATTATCAGGCCTGAGTTTGCTTCTAAGAACTTCATCTTCTCAACATCATTTTTCTACTCTTTTGGTTGCTTGGCTGACCTTGTTTTTATGTTGGTGGGGTTATTGATGGGAGTAGCCAATGAAATGGGTAGTGAACATGTGAAGCGTTTTCAGAATGAGTTATTAAACTCCTACCAGATCTTGCATCTGTTATAACTATCACAAAACCTTTATGTGGCCCCATAAACTAGCATGATGATTTATAAACTTAGTCTTAAATTTTGTTCATGTATTCAGTGTGATTTCCTTGTAGGAAGTTACACCTGTGAGTACTACGGATGGGGTGGGATGTTTATGTCAGGATATTCAGAAGTTACTGTTTTGGACTGCAGTCATGGCACTGAGGATAAGGGACCTTATTCACATTTCTGAATTCTTAGGAAAAATTGCCTGTGAAAATGGTAGTTGTCTAATCCTCTGGGGATCTGAATCCTTTGTGTGCTTTTTAATTCCAGTGGGAAAGCAAGATACAGTGGTATCTAAAGAGACTCAAAACTGGACCTAAAGAAAACTTCTTTCCAGTTTTCTTAGCATGTGCTAGTTAATAGCAGTAGCAGGAAGGATGTCTTTACTTTGTAATAGCAGATGGTTGGATGTCATCTATTTCTGTATTGTGTAAAATTTTTGCAGCTTTTCTAGCTTCTGGATTTCAACCTGATGAGCTCTAAATAGTCTAATAAGAGTAGAGTAGATTTGCTTACATACACTTTGATTAAATTATATTTGACGTTCTTGTCTGAAAACTCATAGTTTTAGGTTATGTTTACTAAAGACCAAGCCTCTGCTGGAGGTGCAGAGGCTGTGTGGTTGCAGTGAGTGGCTGTAAGCAGCTGAAAGCCTTAATGCAGAGGGGAAAGGGCCTGTAAGTGAGTGAAGAAGGATTACTCCTTCATCAGTTGCTCTCCTCCCTCCCTGAAATACGTACACTCCTGATTCTGGCAACTGTAGGTAGGCCCAGTTGCAAAGTGCAAAGTAATTGCATTACTGGGCACTGCTTGTTTGCACATTAGAAATTCAATATACTGAAGTGAAAATAATATTCTAAGAGCCAGTTTAGAAGCAGTGACCTGGCTGCGCTCATCACTAAAAAAGCATTTGAGGTAGGGTGTTCTTTTTGATGTGCTTGAATCATTCCCAAACATGGATTAGACCTCCCTGTATTCAGACATCAAAATGAGAATCATGTAAAATACTTCCCAACGAAGTGAAAAGAGAACAATATGGAAGGAGGCTGCTGTATGGGTTACGGCTTTAAGTAATGTATCTTGAGCAAATTTCAGCTTTATCACAGAAGTACAGTAACTTCAGGGATAGGCATGAGGACACATATGTGTTCTGGAGAAGGGCAAATGTGAAATAGCCATTGATACACTCTATTTTGCAGATTGTTGTGGCTTTAGGAACACAGTAACTAGAACAGTTTGGACTATACCATGCCAAAATAATTTGAGCCTTCTGAAAATGATATGATTTTACTTATGCTTATAAATCTGCTTTGGATTCTCTCTCTCTCTCTCTCTCTCTCTCTCTCTCTCTATATATATATATATATATATATTAGAGATGCTGCTGAATACATACAAAGGGAATTTTCTGGAAAATATCTCCATAAATCTTAGGAAATGCAAAACTAACAGACGTAAAGGATTTGTATTTAGAAAAGGATCTCCCAGTGGGTTGCTCTCAGCAGAAAATGAAAAGGTCTTCTTTGCATTCAGTTGAACTATTAGTGCATTTTTTGCTGATATCAGCAGTCATCCAGGTACAGCCACTGTCACAGTCCCAGAGCTCGGCACTGCAAATTAGCACAGTTTTAACTTTGCTCCAAATATCATGTAAGCTCATTTTCATTATGGAAAAGATGGGGGGAGGAGAATGGGACAAAGCACCTATTGGCAAAGCACATTATAATTGTTTAAGCAGGCCTCACAAGTCATGCATTTCAATTATTTGTTCAAAGCTGCCTGCAATTAAGAGTTGCAAACAAGGTTTTTGAATGCAAAGTCAGACAATTAAAATGTTTCTTGAGTGCCTTAGAGAGAGAAGTTCTGAATTAGTACTTTGAATACACAAGACCTCCTGTTTACTAATCTCCTTTCCCTTTTACTGTGAAAGAGAGGACATGTATATTTTTTTCCCAGAATTTTTCTTTTCTTTAAGCTGGGCTGATCCTAGGGAAGATTGAATCATCCTAATCTCTGACTTGTACATTTGAATGTCTTCTGCTCCTTGAGAGATCATCCTTCTTGCTTCATAATGGTCCAGGTGCAAAAAAATCTTTGCCTACGTCTGGCTTGTTCTCGAAGGGGGGTCATAAATCACTTTAAGCATCTCTCCTCCCTCTTGTGCACCCTCTTTCTCCCCCTCCCCCCTATCTTCTTCCTTCCCCTTTGAAGAGGCAGGACCATTTTAGCCCGTGATTTGTGGCACTCAGGCACTTAGAGTGCAACCCCTGTGCTCAGTAAGCTAACAGACAAGATGTGGGAAGCAGTGATGCATTGGCTTGTTAATGGGAGTTCTGTGGATGTTGGTATTATAACTGTTGGTGGTGAGCAGGTCACAGCTGCTCCCAGGAGAAGGCCTAACTTTCTTCCTTTAACCATGCAAAACAGACTTAACTTCCAGCCTCCTTTCAGGAGAACTACGCTGCTCAGAGGGCTTTTTTTTTTCTTTTTTTTTTTGTAGTGCCAGTTGAATGCTGGTTGTTCACATTTAGAACTTGCACTTAGTGAGTTTGTGAGGCTTATTTTCCTTTCTGTGCTCCTAAGTCAGCTGTTTTGAGAGTATTTGACAGGCTTTTCCTTTCACTGCTCTGTTAACTTTTGCCATAATTATCTTTAGCGGCTTTAATCTTCTTCGTGCAAAGTGCTGCATCCTATTGGACGCATTTTTGTTTGGTGAAGGTGAGAATCTCTGTCATTTAAATAAAGGTCTGCATACTGAACTGCAAAAGAAAACTTTCACATTCACTCTTGACTTTGTTAAACGAATAAATAAATAGAATTGTGATACAATACTGTCATTGAACTTTCCTGGGGTTTGCTGCCTTTTAAAAGCTTTGATCTCTACAAGAGTCATACCAGATGCGTTACGAAAAGTAAAACATCTCACGAGTTAATGAAATAATCCATTATTTTTGCTGCAAAAGCGATGGTAGTTTAATGACGTTTTATCTCACTGAGTGAACTAAACTGTAGTTTATGGAGTCTCTGTCTGAATGCAGCACAGTATGAGGACGAGGGGCTGTATTGACTTGCTCAGAGTCTTTCTGCTCATGGGATTGAGCATTCACTGAGAGTTTTCAAAGGCAGGGATTAGTGAGCTGCAGGCTGAGGAAGCCAACTGTGCGTGCCTGGAGTTCGTCCCTCTGCAGCAGGGCTGGCATGGACTGAGGGGGCTGTCAACGCATGTCAGCTTGCGTGACCTCAAATACGCTGGGTGTAGCCACGGCACCTTCAGCAGCACAGCGGTGTCAGTGTTTGAGAGGAGATGGGGTGAGACCGCATTGGCAGGATGGACTATTATCCCTTATCTCCCTTTTGTGAGATTTCTTACTCCTTGCTCTAAAGCAGCTGAGGTTTATCTGTTCTGTGGGCAAGCACAGTCCACCTCACCCTCCTGGCTGTGTGTTCCTAGGAGCTGTCAGTCACCCACTGATATGTTGCTCATGAGCCTTCAGACTGAAATGTTTCTCCAGGGAGTTTTAATCATTTAAGCTCTGTTCAAGGGAAGTTTTGAGTGCAGTATAAGAAGCTGACTGAGAAATACAGGAACGAGATATCACTGTAATATCTAAATATCGCTCAGGAAGGACTAATGTGTACTAAAATACATTTTACATCCAAAAAACTCTCAGGGAATATAGCTGTAGTCTTTGGTTATCACATCAGCACTCAGTGTATGTGTATCAGTTCAGAGTGAATCTCATAGGTGTATGTTTATGAGAAGTATATTCCAGTATGAAATGTCTAGTTTACTGGTACAAATAGAAATTTCTCATGTATTTAAAATAGAACCTACATACAAACCCAAGATTTTACACTGGAGCACATCAGGAATGAAGAGGGACACACACACACACAGAGTGTGAGAAGTGATGTGTGTGGAGTGTGTGTGGCTAAACCTACTAAAACACATTTGGTACTGTTGCACTGGCATCAAGTTGTCTTTTCCTCTCTGAGAATAACTGTACTCACCCCACTTTCCTCACCGACACTACTGGGAATGGATATCCTGCAACAAGATTTTTATTTTGAAATGCAAGCCTAGCAAAAGTCACTTGTGTTTATATCATAAGCTTACACTGCTGGCAATTGGCAAACAATAAATAAACAGAATGTAATATTTTGTCACTTCTCAATTTTCAAGGCTACTTGTTTGCTTGATGAGTGTTGATTATGCTGCTGCTTTTTCTGTAAAATTTCAGAGATCGAGAGGAAATGTGGAGGGAAAGCTTGCAGGTCTTGCTTTTGTTCTTTATTCTCCTGAGAGTAAAGGAGTAAGGAAAACAAGTGTCCCAAAATACAGCGTGGGTAATAGCAGAAAAAAGGCCAGCATATATAGTAGCTTTACAAAAGGCATGGAGCATCACTGTGCTTTGGGATGATAATTAATACTGTCACCACTTGAAACAGATGTTCAGTGTCTGGATAGAGAGGCCTATAAGCTCACACATTCATAGAATCATAGAATTTCCTAAATTGGAAGGAACTCCCAAGGATCATAGCATAAAACACTATGCTCCTGACAATGACAAGCCCTATGTCTGAGAATGGTGCTCAAATGCCCCCAGGTCCTGTCAATCTGCAGAGCATGCAGATTTTTCAGGTGTTCTTTTTGTTCAACAGCAGCAAACTCTGGCCCCTTAAGGCTGTGTCTTATCGTGGGGAGCAATGTTCCTGTGACAAGTAGGAGTTTCCCAGGAGACCACAGAGTGCCTCTCCGCAAAGTCCAATGTCTTTCCTGGTAGGGTAGAGTACTGTAAGTTAAATGCTGGTAATTCTTACTAGAGTTTCAAGGAAGTGTGATAGTACTACTTTTCAGTATATTTCAGTATATATATTTCAGTATATATGTTTGATATTTCATCAAAATAACTACAGAATTTAAGGGAATTGGATCCCTGCATATCCAGTTCCTAGCAAAACTTTCACTGGCCTCAAAGTTACTTGGATGTTTCTACTGTGCATCTGATGTGAAGAAGAGAGTTTGTCCATGAATAGAGACAGCACAAGCTCCTTTGCCTACCCAGGCCAAAGAAATATCTAAGGAACACCAACTGATTTTGCCACTGATGTCTTAATAGCTTCAACTAAAATGACAAAGCCGTAGCATGGACAGCAGTTGTATTAAGGGCTGGCTTCCAGAGCAACGAGTTTAGCAAACACCACTGTTATTGAACCTGCCATCCAGCCCTTCAGTAAGGTTCCCTCAATGATCTTAGCACACAGCATGTTTTTACTACTACAGATCTTGTGACCCAACATTTCTCTCAGTGCAGAGAACTGAAGTAAGCACACATTCTCTAGTCTATCCCAGAAAGAACTGAAGTTCAGCCAGAAGACTGTTCTGCATGGATCTGAAGTGAAAACCATGGTTAGTAAATTGATGACCGTCCACAAGAGGGTGTCTTCATTTCTCTACCTGCAGTATCCAACTTCCATTGAGACCGTTTCTCTGAGTGTCTGTTCCTGTCCTAGAGAACCCTATTGCTTTCCAGTTGCACTGGAAATAAAAAGACATTTGCTCTATACCTTCACACCTTTCCATAGCAATACCATGTTCGCTTTCAGTGCAGTAATTAGAAGTAATTCCGGACAACAGTCATGATTGGGCTCAGCTCTTTGTATCTTCATAACACTGTGCAAACATTAGCTAATTAATCTAGAAGTGATGGAAGGGTAGGTGGGAGTTTTAAATGTCAGCAAGGGAGTGCTTCTTAGGCACTGCTCTCTGTCAACAGCTACTGCTCTAGCCCAGGCTGTCTGGGTGGCTAATCAGGCAGATTGCTGGTAACCACGGTTAATCACCTGGGACAGCTGCCTCCTTTCCCTAGCACCCCTTTGTTGCTCCATCAAAGTGGAATTATTGGAGTATTGTTTTCAAGTGGGGCTGTGAATTCTCAGCATGTCTAAAATGATTGTCTCAAAATTGGCAGGCTTTAGTTTGAAAGGCAGTGAGTATGAGTCTGAGCATATTTCTGGGCACAGCTCTCCTTGCAGGCCCCTGATCCACTACCTTCAGCAAGGGGGCTCAGCCCAAGTTAGCAGCACTGGTGCCAACACAAGCTCTTCTTATCCAGCTCTAGAAAGCAGGTAACACTGCCAAAGCCCTGAAAAGCTTTCTGATTGTCAACACCGTATGTCAGTTAAAGCAACTGCTTTGCAGAGTTTGCATTTTATTTTACTTTGGGATGCCAAGCATTGACTGCTTGTTGATTTGTTATTTCTTCTCGGTGTTTGCTTTACATGTGATTGTGTTCGTGGCAGAGCATTAGCTCCTAGGTAAGCATTGATGGGGTATTGAGAGAGCTTTCAAAGCTCAGTTAGTACTTCGAGTTTTTGCACCTGAGTGAGTAAGGCTTCCTTCACATTGTAAAAGGGAAGTAGCACATTAAGTGGTGAAGTTTGCAAATAGCAGGGCCAAATGCTGAGGAGCAGCTGTACCTTTAGGTGCCTTTGTCCTGTTAGCAGACCCAGAGGAGAAAGCCATGAAAGTCTCACTTATCTGTTTATCAAGCTTGCAGCAGTCTGATGCCTTCTGCCACCTTTACTGATAATGGTCCCTTTGAAGTTGAGTGCAAGTGTGAATTTATGGTTTTGTAAAGACTGGATTCCAGAACAGGTCATAAATTACCTTGTAAGACAAAGGCTTCTGGGGAAACAGCATTGCCTTACAATCCCTCACTGTGTTGTTATCCTGATGTGTTTGTAGCATTGCAAATAATTGACCTGACTGATACACTGGCTGGTTCTCCAAGCGAGCTTTTAAATTTTTTGTGTCATCCTTTCTACCAGGAAGAGCATGCTATGTAGTGATAGTACATTCCTATTTTCACTCTTAAAATGAATCTTGAAGTAACTGCAGGTGATTGTTAATACTGTTAATTTTCTGAAGTTAAAGACGACTAGGATCTTTATCTGCTTGAAACATCTGTTTAATTTACCACTGTTTCTTTTTAATAAGAAAAGCATTTTGAAATGCTAAAGGTCCATTTCAGGCCTTCTCACAGTGTAAGTAAAGAGCAAAAACATGCAGAAGAAAGTATATGTGTATCTTGGCTATGAATGGGTTAGATCCTGAAGATGACCTGTTTTAGGGAGAGATAAGGGGCCTGATCTACTGCTCAGGTATCTCTAAACCAAGGTGTCTATGTTCAAAACATGCTCATTTTCACTACTGCATTTGCCCTCCCAATTCTGTCACCTTTATTACAGACTGTAAGCCCTCTGGAAATGGTGACTGCACTGTTCTGAGGGCTGTTGAACTCCATTTCTGGCTCCTGTCTTTATGTGCTATGAATAAGTAAGTAAAAAGAATTGTCTGAGCCTGTTCTTAACTGAGGGTTGAAAAGGAACCGCAGTTTGAAAGGAAAAGCAAATAGACAAATAATGGAATAATCACTGATATGGACATACCAGGACATCTGTGAAAATACTGTGTATGTCTGTTCCAGTAAATGTCTATTGAATTATTCTCATTCACTGGACAATAGGTGGCTGTCCAGAATAAAAAAACTTTCAAAGTCTTTCTGAGGCTTTGCATTCAATTGCTCCTGTGTGCCAACATTATGTGATGTCCAGGAGTAGGATATGTCTTGATGTACGTGACAGCCACAGTAAGAATAGAAAATAAGAGATTAGATCAATTCCCTTTGACAGTTTGATTTCAGTCTGATCCATACTTTTGTCGGATAATTAGCAGGTCAGATGCCGTACATTTGCAGAGAGCAAAGGCTCTTGTAACCTGTGGACAGTTAGTTTGCCATAGACGGCAGAATACAGCGTTAAAAGAAACTGTGGAAAGTTAGATTGCTAGGACTTTGACACTTCTGAAGAGAGATCATAGGAAAGGTTTGAATTGGCTTTAAGGCAGAACCGAACAAATGGCTGTGCAGTTGTACAGTATGTGGGATGAAGCAGTAAGGTTATTTTATCTAAGGCTTACTATTCTGGAACAGTACAGGAGACCGTTATCATTAGAACAGTCAGAATAGGGTGGCTCAGTTGAAACGTGAAGATACTACTAAACTTCATACTGAAATCTTTGTTTCCTTTTGCAAAGGTTCAAATGATCCTTAAATGCTGGAACTCTGGCATCATTTGCTATTAGTTTTTAACTTGGATGCACTCTCTTAATTGTATTGTTTAGTTGTCTGATTCTGACGTTGTGATCTGTGATATGTAAAATACAGATCACAAACCAAGAACTGGATGCATGCTATGGCCTGATTCTTAATTCTTGAATCAAGAAATCCTGCCTCTAGAGTCTCTCTCTAGTGTTAGATAGGCAGATGAAAACCATCGTTGACCAAGGGATAGTTAAAATCTGCTGGTATGGTCCTGGTTTTCAGCATTTTATCCTCTCAAAATATGAGGGTGCCACTGTTGTGAGTGTAAGAGCTTTTATTTTTCCTTGGTGCTCCTCCTGTTTTCAAAGGTCTGGATTCACAAAGCAGGCTGTCCTGTTAACACTAGTAGCCACACAAATGTAGCTGATATTGGATTGTATTTTGTTAGGAAGAAAATGGGGGCATATATTCAGGAAACTGGATAACTGGAAATTGTCTAGGTCTTCCAGGATGACCTTAAAATGCAATTGTACCAAATCCAGACTCAAATTTTGCAAATAATTGTAGTAGTAAAGTGTAATTTATTTCCTTTTCTTTCTCTTTCTTTCCTTACTACATTTAAAAGGGCTTATTTTTGGTAAATAAACAAGGATTTTGGTACTCATCAATCTGATGAAGGATTTTTAAATCTACCCTACCTTACAGGCATTCTCTAAAATATAAGCAGAACTGATTATTGGTGCCTCTGCTCTGGGTGCTGCAAGTCCACAGAAGTGTTTCACAGGCACAGATAGGGCAATAACTAGAAGAAAAGGAAATAATAAAGTTATTGAAACTGTATATGCCAGGCAAAGCAAGATATGGTGAGACTCCCTTAACTGGGAAGCGGCACTGTCGATTAGTTAAAGCAGAAGAGAACCAGATCTCTAGGCTAATATTCTGCTCAATTAACAATTAAGTTCAGACCCACACCGGAACTATCTGTGCAGTGGCTGCAATATCTCTAACATCTCTCTGGGGAAGGGAGGCACGCTCTGCTGATGGTTGAGAGGCTCCCGAGAAACTTCATCAGGGAAGCTGGAGAGCCCTCCTACATTGCGTTTTTGTCGATAAATAGTTGAAATTTTTACTGTAAAATTATTGTTCTTCAAATTTACTGTGTGCTAACAACAGGCCGGATTTTTTTCCTAAGTGTTGCTGTGTTGTTTGAGCTTGCAGATCACTGCAGGTATTAAGAAGGTAAAACTGAGGTCAAGTCAAGCGTTATTACCTTTTGACAATATTTTTGCTATAAAGTTAGGGAACTTCTAGTATGCCATCCGGAGTGTTGTATGATAAATGTTAGTAATAATGAAACTGAACAACTGAAGCCATGCAGCCTTGTCAATACATGCCAGACACATATCATTTGGTTTATTACAGATAGAGTCTTTGATCTTTCTTAGGTTTGAAGACTTGATTAGGCCCATCTTGTTAAAGACACAGCACATGAAAGCTGGGAATCGGTTCCTCTAATAGCGAAGCTCTCGAGAAAAAGTTTCTCAAATTAAAGAGTAGAGAAAAGTTCCTAAGGGCTGTGTTATCCTTCCCACATTCAGTATGAAACGTGTTTGCAGATGTTCCTGTGTCAAAGTGGTCCTTCTTCACTGATTTTTGAGTAGCGCTCTGAATTCTGGATTTCACTTTAGAAGATTTGCTTTCAGAGTCAACCTAAACACATCTCCCTGTGTTCCAGAGAAAAGATGACTGTGTGTACTCTGCACGCAGGGGAAGGGGGGGCTACTTAATTTATGCCATGAATCTTAATAGCTGTAGTGATAAATATTTCTATGCATACTTGTTCCTTAAGTCTCTATTAGTGAGTATGATTTGGATTCAAAGCTTGTCAGCACTTCCTTGTGGTTATCTGGGTGACAGAAGGAACAATAGAGCTCTGAGTTTTTCACCTCTGAGCGCAGGGCGCTGCTGGCTGGCATACACAACAATAGCAGGAGGAGCAGCAGTCCTCCTACCCACATCCTGGGCATGCTCACAGTTTTGTCTATGCATACTGAACAGTAGGATGAGTTTTCAGATGTGCTATAATGCTGCTTCCAAATATTTCATTTATTTATGTTCTCTGTATTCCCTTTCTTGGTCCAGGCTTTCCCATGGTTAGACAGAAATGAATTTATATGTAGAAAGGACATAACGATTAGCCTGATTATTTCTATAGCAAAAACCAGAAGGCCTTGATTATCACACTTTGGTGTTATTGCTCTTCCTGCTACTTGGTTTACAGCATCGTATAGAAAATCATATTCTGAAGAGAATGTAATTTAATTACCAGCTACTGCTCCTGTTCCTAAATCAGTGATTACAGCTCATCTTCAGATTTCCTATATGTTTTACATTCCATAAGTAGCAGTAGGAAGGAGAAAGCTTCTTTGTGCTTCCTGCTGTGCCAACACAGTGGATTCAAGATAATGGCCAGCCTTGCCCAAAGCAGTCTTCTTGGATAACTGTTTCCTAGCCAGCTGCTTGTGAAATACGCTGTTAGAAGGACTTTCTTTGGAATTAGCAAAGAGCTTTCCTGCCTTGCTTATCCTCAGAGTCTCATTTTGCATAGTTTCAGCGTTTGCTGTATCTATAGAACTAGAAAACTTAATCTCAATTGCGATAACTGATAACATGTTTTAGTTTTAACTCAGCAGTATTGTTTCATGTTACCACTTATACTGTTATTATTTGCTTCCAACAGGTGACCTGTAACCCTTTTGAACAGGAGATTATGTTCAATATTTTGTGATTATGGAAATGTAATTTGGACTGAACAATCTGTCCTTAGCCAAATACTCACTACAACTTTAGTATACACTTTTTCATAAATTCAGTTAGTCTGCACCTTCCTTGGGTCTCTAGAGATTTAATATCAACTTAGATGCCTTGATTTGTGTGATGTGATCTGGGACATCTGGCAGCTTGTAGGATTCGTTACTGATTGTGTTAATTCACCATGAAAGTCTCTCAGATGATGTAGTTTTAAGGTTCATAAGCCACCTTTTTGTGGCCTTAGTGGTGAGATTAATTTTTGGTGTACTTTCAGGATGGATGTTATCAGCATTGGAATTTGTTAACTACATTGCATTTGAACCATTTTTAGAGAAGATTTGCTTTGGTGTAGGCTTCTATCTCTGGTTTTGAATTGAAGATCATCTGCTTACCAAGGACATTGATATGATGGAAGATAATATATTCTATTGAGTAACATTTTGCTGTGGTAATCCTATTGATAGGGAATTTCTGTTTTAATGTCAGCAGTCAGAGATATACATAATAGAATGGAAAACAAAAGTATGCTTAATATGAACTGTGCATTTGAATAAATCTTTGCTGGTAGGAGCACAAATAATTTTTACTTCTTCACTGTAGTCTGTTTATATTAAAAACACATTGTCTTCCTGCATCACTGACGTTACATCTCTTTACAAATATTAAAAACCTTTGTTTAAAAGAAATTTGTGACAATGAATTTTAAATACGACATCATTCTTTTTAATAAACAGCAATATGAAAGCTCATGAAGTAAGGCTCTGCAGTAACTCCCTAATTGCAATGGAGGGACTGCCCTGCTGGGCACCCTCCAGCCTGCATAGGGCCCAGACTCCAGCATGTGGCCAGCTATTCCTTTGGGAAAGGCATGCAAAGTATTAGGTATGTAATTTTGTCAGTTTGGATTGCTAGCCTAAGGTTGTTTAAAAGCAGGTGCTAAGAATAGGTGCATCAGTTAAATGCTTTGTGATGAGAATGATTTATGATGGGAGGTTTAAGGTAAAAAAAAGAAAATTATTGCAAGTCAAATGAACAAAAGCTGTCTGTAATTAAGCATGTATTAAACACCAGCATTAGAGACTCTTCAGTGCTGACTTTTTCTTTTTTGCCATCTTTTCCTGCTACTGTTCTGCTCTGGTTATTTGTATTAAATCCATACAAAGGAACATATTCTGTGTTCCTAGCTAGCCTTTTATAGTGATCAAGCTGGAGTGACCTTTAAAAAGCCAGATAATATTTTATTTACCTTTTTTCTCCCATTTACTGCTAAATGTTAATGAAGGTAAGAGATTCAAATCCTTGCAAATAAAACATTTTAATTGACTTAAGTGTAACCATAACAGTAAATTGGGCACTTTATATGAAAAAGCTTTTCAGTATATTGAAATACACTTTTACGGTTCTTTCATTTGTCCGTGGACTCAGAAATCAGTAACAAACATTTCCTTTGTCTCCAATAACAGAGTTTGGAAATGTTTTGAGGGCAGATTTTGCCAGGACAGGTTGCTGTAATCTGCTGCTGGCCACGTGTTCCTCCAAGACAGCTCCACACAGCAGTTACTGCTTAGCTTCCACAGTCCCTGTGGCAGTTACAGTGTCTGAGATTTCACTTGGCTCAGCTTTTCAAACTACCTGTTCAAGTGAATTTAAGTCCTGGCTCTTGTCTAACAGTGTTATTGAGTTTGCCGTGGTATTTCAGCTAGTCTGAACTTAATTGCTTTAAGCTTTCACTGCTTAATTCTTCTTCAGTGGAAGTAGGTAAAATCCCTAATTCTTTTTCCAAGAAATTGCCTCAAAGCAACCAGGGAGCTGCAGTTCCTTTCGCTGTGTGGGCTGGGGAAGTGCTTTTCACAGCTGTGGTGTGCCACTGGTTTTTACGTTTGGAGGCCAGAGATGGACCTGCGAAAGGGTTAGGAAAGGATTTTGCCTACTAAACCAAAACTGCCTGACTGCAGTGGTGCCACGAACCATTCTTCACTCTGCAAGCAGTGTGCAACTTTGAGCTTGCTTATAAACTGAGTGGGAAGAGCAGCAGTCCCAGTGGCAGTGGGGCCTTGTTGTGTTACAGTGCAGGGGCAGAGCTGCTGCCGCAGCACAAGCAGTGGGCAGGCCTTCTTTCAGACCTCTCCAGGTGAGCGAGTCCTTGGAGTCTCACAGCGTAGCTTTCCCTCTTCGAGTCGTTGGGATCCTAAGGATCCTGTCAGAGGAGTTCCGTGTCAGAAGGAATGAGCTGCTAGGAATGAGCCTCTAGAGAACTTTATTTTATGAATATTTCTCATTCTTTCTTCATGTTCTGTTAAAGGGCTGGGGGGGGGCTGTGCTGTAATTGATATTCCTGAGGTCAACTTGGAATAATATACTGCAGTTTCACACTTAAAGCCTGTGCAAATTGCTATCTCGGTATGCAATTACCTATGCTTGCATGCTCAGAGTAGCATCATGCTGACCTCAAGAAATAAAAGACCAAACGAATTTGTAACTTTGGATCCATTTGGAGCCATTTTACTTTTGTTTTAGCTAAAAGCAAAGCATCTGCTGATAAAGGCAGATTCAAGTCCTTAGTTTGCTGTATAACATAAAATATACGTTTGGGAGCTCATTTCTCTGTTAAGGAAAGGAAGATTGAATTAATAGTTGGTGTGCATTAAGGCTACTCTCAGGACCATGTGCTTCTTTACCAACAAACAGAAATTCATAAAAGTTGAATGTATCTTGTCCAAGTCTGAGCTGAGCTGCTGAGTCTTTACCTTTGTATTTAAAACATTATTCTGTCTACTGCAAGAATAAAACAAGTTTGTTTTTGTAAAAATTAAATGCAAATATTGCATTTGGACAGTGTTTAAAACTTACTGAATACCAAGAATATGTTTAGTTAATAGAATTCCCCGGGTGTCCATTAAAAAAAAAGTAAAAAAAATTAAAGCAAAGATGTGTATTTCAAATTTCTTTCCTGTTCTGTTTTTCTTTATTTCCTCTTCCTTTACAGAGACAAAACAGGATAAACTAAAGAAAAGTGATAGTTGAGCATTTTCAGATGGGGTTTAAAGAAATTAAACATTCTGGGGTGGGGGGAGAACGTTTTTAACTGAATAATGTTTATTCCATTTTGGAGTCATTAATTTAGAACACCAGAAACAGATTTTTTTTCCAGCGTTTGTGGTATCACATGACATCTCTGTGGCATAACCTTTTTCTCTACAATTCACCTCTGTCCTTGCTGCTCAGGGAATGTGTGGTGAGTCCTCCCCTCCCAGCACTCATCTGCAAATGCACTGCCTGCCTTCTCTGCGCTGTTTCAAGGCTTAGTGCAGGATGAGAGCCCTTCCCCCCTATTGTTTGAGTTGCTCTCTAAGGCAGCATCTAGAAAGATGGAAACGTTTACAATAAACAGAATGTTAAAATAAAAGGTGAGGGTTCAGGAATGAAGCTGGAGCAGAGCCTGCCGTTCGCTCCATGCATTATAAACTGTTATCAAGTAGAGTATGTGTGTGTGTATCTTTACATACTCTGATGCAAAACAAAGGTGGCTGTCCAACAAGACAAACCTTACATGCAAAATTCCCATCAGAAGAATGTTCTGGTAGAAAAAGTGGCAGTAATGATAAACAGAGATTTTTTTTTTCCTAAAATTAGAAAGAGTACTGTACTTAACGAAGGAAAAATATTTTATCCTATTATGAGCTAAATGTATAGCTAATTTATTCCCAAATTAGTGCAGTTCTGATGTAACTCAGAACAGTCTCCTCTGGTAACTGATCAACAACTTGTTACTGTAAAGGAGTTGACATAAAGAGTTGGGATTCCATGGTTGTCTTCCTGTTAAACAGCCCAAGGAGGATCGGAGTGGCAAAATCCAGCCTGGTGTTGCTGCTTACAGAACTCCAGGCAGCTCAAGAACTGACCAGCCCCTTGGAAGTATTTACTTTGCTGCCAGTTTGAGGCCTCTTCATGCACGTACTGCGTGCAACTATCAGCCAAATCTGTGTTCATTCCTATTTACTCTTTCTGGGGAGCAGTGCTGTATTTGCTGCACTGAGGTGACTGCTTTGAATACCATGAAAGCTAAGCTCCATTTGCGATTGTTCCTTTTTTCCTCTTTTCCTCTGTTCATCCTTCAAAATTTGTTGTCTGAAAAAATAAGACAGTATATGGGTAGTGCTTAGGGGTTGGTTGGTTGGTTGGGGGAATTTTTTTTTTTTTGCAGTGCATGAAAAAAATATTCTAATCTCAGCATTTGTATAGAGCTTATCTGACTAGAATGAGAGATTCCTCATGTGGAAACCACATCTTTTTATACTTAGTTTCCAGGCAATGTAGTAATTTGTCAAGGCTGAAAATGAAAGTCAGGTCTTAAGAGTTGAGTTTTGTTATTATTGATAAATTATTAGATCATTTTGAGGTTTATGATTAGAACAAATAATGATCTATGAGTTTATTTAATTGAAGGTCAGATTCAACCTATTAATTAAAATTCAGCTACAAGCTGATTGTTTAAAGAACTTCATTTTTCACATCCTCAAAACTATTATGTACCCAGCTACATTTCCAGAGATAGATTTCCAAACTTATTGACTTGTTATATTTTCAATTTAGAAATCAAGCATCCTAATCAATTTATGAGTTGATTTACTGAAATGTTCCTAAACCTCATTATCTGTCTTTTCTTGAACAGGTTGATTCCTTTCTTGTTGGCACTTTTCTGCCTTGCAGTTAAAGGAATTATCTGTATTTTCTTCAAAGAACGCTGACTCAGGTCCAGATCCTCTGCTTGTTACACCCTTTTCTCACCTGGCTTCCGTAATTACTTTGCAGTCTCTTCAGGGCAGAGGCCATTTCTGATTTTTGCTTTTCAGAGAATGAAGACACCCCGCTCCTGCCTGCCAGGTGTTACTCCAATAGGAAATGTATAAATATCTGCAACTTTTAGCAACAACGCATCAAATAATTTTGTGTGAACTCAACTTACCCCAGGGCATTCAGATGAACTTTGTGCATATTTAGAGTTTGCATTGATTTGTGTGTGCTGGGCTGAAGTCTGCAAATGCATTTGGAGAGTCTTTGAGTGGGACACCAGCTGGTCAGCTGTAGCTCAGAAACTCTGCTAACAGTCTCATCCAACTGAATCTAGGCAGCAGTTCAGGAGATGATTTTCTCTAAGAATTTTTCACTTCAAGTCCTCCCCAAGTATTTTAACTGTAAACAACTATGAAGAAGAAAAAAAAAAACAAGCCAACAAGAGCAACAAAAAAAAACCACACAACATTTTAAAATAATTTTTTAAAATTGCTTTCTGAAACTTTGGCAATGGATGAGCTTAGTGAGGCTCTTTTGGTGCATTTGACTGAGCTATGTTTAATCCACTCAGAATCACTTTTGTCACCCAGGAGCCTCACATTGCCTGTTTATTGTGGGCAGCAACCTGAGCAACACAGAATTCACTAACAGCTTGTGAGAAAACCATTTTGCAAGTTTGGAAGATTTGTTTTGTAGAAAATAGATCAGTGATCCAATGAAGGATGTATGTGGCCAAAATGCTGAACTATCTGTGGATGCTTTGAACGTGGCAGAAAGCTGAAGTACTGAAGGCGGTTTAGAAAAGCTTTTGAGAATTGTAAATTTTCTGCATACTGCACACAGCTATTAGAAAATAAAATTTGGCAAAAGATCAGATTTCTCAGGATTGTTCGGTAAATCAAACCAAAATCAGATTGAATCCTTAGAACAAAGGCAGATATATTTTGCATTTGAATATAAAACCTATCAAGTGGGTGGTGGGAGAGAATGAGTAAATAAATACAAAACCTCTTAAGGGTTTCTTTCTGGGTTGGTTTCAAGAATGTCCCACAAAACAGGTTTTCATGGTTGTATGGGGCAATGTGATGCCATTCAACCTTCTTCCCTTTCTTTAGAAATTCTGAAGAAACTGTTGAAAACAGCTTCTGGGCTTTTACTAAGATAGTTTCCAGAGATGAGGAAAATGAGAGAATGCATATACAATCTTAGACAAACGATCTGCTCATATATTGAAGCCTGGATTGTAAAATGACTGCTGTGCCTTCCAATGAATGAATATTCAGTGCTTCCCTGCTGGGTTGGCTTTTCCTATTTGAACCAGCTACTGTTCTGCACTGTGATTCACTTGTTACCAAATTAAACTCTTTACACACATGGGAGATCCAACTTTATAAAGTCAGATTTTTGCAGTGCTTTCTGATCAGCCACTGTGCCTGTCACAATCTTCATAACGCACTGAATTAAGTTTAAAATATCATCCATGTGTGTTGTTTTCTCTTGGCTGTTCAGCAGCCCTTCTGTACATCACGCATTTTTCTGTTGACACTACGTATCACTTAGCAACTCTGTGAAAGGCCCTATATGCATTGATTGCACACAATTGTCTTTATGGGGTGGAAGTGTTAAGTGAATAAACCCCCACGGGTGACCAGACGGTCATTCCTCTCATGTTGATAATCTGTTTACATCAAAATATTGTTTACTCAGCTCTCTGATCTTCGGGAATTTACATGAAGCTGAAAGAATACAGTTAACTCCCCACGCTGACACAAGTATGAGCTGCGTTTACGTTCTCAAAGATGGATAGATTAAGAAGAGGAGGACTGTTTTGTTTTTTTTTACTTAGCTCTCCCAAATAAAGCATTAAAATGCATTTGACAGTTAACCACAGATGATAATGCAATCTTTATGCTGTGGTTCTCATCATAATGGAGAAGTTACAAGGCTGTCACTACACCATAAAGAATCTTTCCTGCGGTCTTAGTGCTGTCTTTTCTGCTTTCCTCTGTGCAGGCACTGTTACCAAATTACCTTCTGAGAAGTTTGATGCTTTATGCTTATTTTTGTGCACAGGGTGGATAGCTGAGCCTTTAAAATTAGATACAGCGCTCTGCCCAGGCTTTTTTCCTGAGCATGAAGTAGTCCAAATATGCAAATTACTTTAAATTCCTCATTGCCTTTTACTTTTAATTTGCTTTTTATATTCTTATTAATTATTTCTTTAACAAATGAAAAAGGTATTTCCTTTGTTAGCTTGTTCTCGGGCAAAGAAGTAACTTTTAACACAAACTCATTGCAAGAGTTTAATAGTTTATGTTGCAGAGGAAAAGGAGCAGAAGGTATTTTGAACTTTTTTTTGCTTTTTTTTTTATTTTTTTTTGTACTTATTTGTACAATTCTGGAAGATTTGGATGAAAAATCCTTCTCTGAAAAGATTCCAAAAACACATACCCTGAAGTAGGTGAAGTAGCAGAAAAATTGCAATCTGTTACTGTGATTTCTTTCCCATGTTTTTTTTGGTTATTCTTAGGAAAAGTCATGCTGTAGCATCTGTCACAATAGGTAAAGCAAGTGCAGTTGCATGAAGGGAGCCAGTTATATCTGCATTTTCTGTTTGGTGTTTTCCAAGGAGCAAAATATTTTGAAACTCTTGTACTCTTTTCACATAAATTTTTTAAAGATCACCTGATAGAAACTGTCCCAGACCCCGGGAAGTCACTGGTAGCAGCTATTTTGGCAGCAGACTTGAAGTATTTTGAGCTTGTGAAATGGCAGCTCGGCCACACGCATTACATGTCTTATTACAATGTGTGGTTTCTGAAGTCAATTTAGATCAGTCTTTGAGAAGTCTGGAGAATAAATGATGTGGATTTCTCATTATGTATCCCATCTTGATCCCATTGATGTCCACGTATCCAATCCCCATCTACAGAACAGTCCTATTGAATCAAATTGATCCTTGGTGAAGTCAGTGGAGTTATGCCAGTGATTAATTTGGCTCATTAACTTCAATGACATTTTTCTAGTGAGTAGGGCAGTTAGAGTTTGACCTGACGATGAAATTCTGGTTGCCTTCACTTGAGAGTAAGGCTGAACCTGATGCTGTGCTCCCTAATAGTGACTAAACAAAAGGAGGAGGGGTTGAGCCAAACTTACAGGTGTGGGATGACCCTGGAATACGTATAGCACAGCGTGGTGAGCAGAGGAGTTGGATGCAAGCTGTTTCCCTCTTAATGGCTTTCAGTTAAAGCTAGTTTTTATATCCTGGAAAATAAAGTTGACAGATTAGTTTTTAGTGGAATCATCTAAAAACTCTGTCTTTTTGAGCATTAACTATGAAGCTGATAGCTGAAGCCTAGTTCTACAACTAAATGAATGGTTGCTTCTATAAACATTTCACTGTTACAAGTTGGATTTTTCACAGCATTAACTTTAACAACATGGGTGTTTGCTATGAAATAAAACTTTAAATTGATGTTTTGCCATTTTGCTGGTTAAAATGAGGGAAAATAAAAAGGAGCCAGAAGTATGATGGATTCTGTGGCAAAATTGCCGCGTGATACATGGGGGCTTACTGAGAATTAACTGGGAATGCAAGAAAAAAGACAATACTATGTCTTAGTTTTACTATGTCTTTTATATCTTTATAGTACATTTAGTTTTGTGTATTTATTTCTTTCCTCTTTATAATAAAAATAGGTACTGTTGAGTATCGTATCTTAGTTTCAAGTATGTTTTCTTTTGAAATCTGTACAACAAAATACTGACTTCACATCTCAAAAATGATTGACTGCATGGGAAATAACTCAGAAATGCTAGGAGCACCTTAGGAAAACTTGGTTTTTCTTTCAGTCTTCTAAAAGTTAATTTTATTTCTTTTTAACTGAGAAGAAGGCAGATTGTGATCTTTGTTTTCATGCATTTAAAAGTTTGATAGCTCAAGCCAAACATTCCCAAGAGTTTATTTGTAAAAAATTAATTAGTAAGTGGCACTTCTTCCCTGAAGATGCAGCTTTCAGCATGCAATAGGTGATGCTGTTTGTCACTTACATTCCATGGTGTTCAATCTTTGATATTTTAAAATCACTGAATAGGGAAGGAGATGTGTTGATAAATCTGAACTGTGTGTAGTGAAGGTGTGCAGTGAGCAGCTGTAAGGAATTTGCTGAACTTTTATTTGGCTTGTGCTACCTTATGCTTTATCATAAACTTGCTCTCAACCTCTAATATCTTTGCTTGCCTCTGTATTTTTTCCGTTCTGACAAAATTCCTGGCCTTCTAATTCTAATGATGTTGACATATTAAAATGGTAAGGAGAAGAGTGCGAACTGAGCCCCTCCTTTTAGCTAAATGTTATCTGCTTAGACTAATATTGCAATTGCCACCCACTGACATAATTTGTTTCACAGTCACAGCCTGGCAGCATGAATCAAATGTTGACATTCTAATTTCATGCACACATGGGTGTTTGGCTGAGCAGGCCTCAGCCACTGAGCCATTCACGCCATACCTGTGTAAATCAGGGAGACAAGGCCTTTTCAAGGCAACCCGAAGGGAAGTTGATACCTTCTTGCAAAGTGCAGGGGCTGGTGAAAGCTGGACAGCCCTTTATTTTCCCCAGGACAGGCACGTTTACACAGAGGGTTTTGCTTAAAATAAAATACATTAATTCGGTGTCTGTAGCAGATGTTTGTTGTAATTCCTGGGTGGAACCGATGATTTAATTCTGAAAACCATTTGAAATTTTTTCTTGTTACCGTTTCCAACCAAGTATGTTTAATGCAAAAGCTGTTACAGCTTTGCTCTTGGAGACAAAGCGCGTTGATGATGGTTTTTGAAGACGTTTCACTCCAGTGCTTCAGTTCTGACTGCAGGGAGCCACGGTCTGGGCTGAAGGAGTGCTCAGGATCGCTGTGCACCTTGCCTTATCTCTGAGCATCCACACAGAGAGAAAACCGCAGCCAGCTTCTGACACCCACCTTCCAGAAACCGGGCTTAAATGTTCTTCTCCGTTGTCTTTTTGCTCTGGTAGCCCCCGTCCCTAGCAGCAGTGCAAGGACCGTTGTGAAGAGGACAGGATGTGACCCGGCGGGGGTTCGGTGTCGCCTTGCCGTGGAAAGGGAGAGAGGCACGGCCGGCACGGGGAGCTCGCGGTGAGCTGGGGCGTGGAGGAGGCAGCGGCCGTTTCTGGCAAGGACTGCTGCCTCCTGTGGCCTCTCGCCTCTGTCACAGCAGAAAGCCTGGCTCCGCAGGGCTCTGGGATGGCCAGTGGGCTGCCTTGGAGACTGCCCTAGCTGTCTGCTGTGCCAGGGAATGGCTTGCTTTCCCTGCAGCTCGCTCCAAAAAGACTTGCTTCCCACTTTGGAAAGTATCGAGTACAATTCTGAGCCTTTCTTGGGATAATCGTGGCCTCAGAAGTGCAGTTTTTGCACTATAAATACAGTTAAAATCTTGCAAGCACCAAAACCTTGGATTTTTCTGTCTCTGTTTTGAGGTTTTCTTCCATTTCTCTGAAAGGAGCAGTTATTTGTGGTGGAAGAGGAGATTTATTTTGCTTTAGAGAACGTCTTTTGTTTTTCCTGAAAGGCACCCAAAAGTCACGGTAAAAGCCAAAAGAATGGCTTTGAATAGTTATTCATAGATCTAGAGGCACTCCACAATGCTGCATCTCAGAAACGTTCCCAGAGCTTCATGGTGGAATCGCTGAGAGTGATGCCAGTTGCAGAGAGGCTTGGTGGCACCTGATTCCCAAACAGCACAAACTGTCAAACATCAAAATATCTGTTTGCTGGTTTCCCACTGGTGTGTTTGGAAGCTCTGAAAAATCCGGGTTGTTATCGAGTCCTGCTGGGAATAGCAGGTAGTCTGAGCCACGTGAAACTCGGCAGTTTCAGTTCGCAATGGTCCGGAACAGACTGTAGCTGAAGGCTGGTGCTTCACCTGAGCATCCCTTACTCAGAGAAGGGTACTGAGCTATGGGTCAGGCAGGACTGCCACAAGCTGTGTAAAGGTAGTAACATACATTTACAGTGTGCCTGTCCTCTGGAAAGCTTCCAGGCAGTTTTTTTCACAGTATATCTGCAGCTCTCTGAAATGCTGTCTGTGTTGGACTGGAAGACAGGATATAGCTGGCATATGCAGTACTGTATTGCAGGAGTGGAAAGGGAACAGATTTTAATCAAGATGCTTGGCTAGGTCCTTGTGTTTGAGATGTGCCAGATCTTTAAAGTTCATTCGGAGTAAAAATGGTCTCCTTTTTTTAGTCCAAAAGAATGACACTCGGTAAATTGTTACAGAAGTGAATTTATCTCCCTCGGAAGGATGGAGCGCTGAGTAAACCCTGCTGGTATCAGATGTGCTGTTCCAAGGATGTGCAAAGATTTCAAATGAAGCTTCATATGCAGAGCTGCTCTTAGCTCAGCTCCTGCTCAGGCAGTGGTGTGCCAGAAGGCCTTGGCTTTGCTTTCGCTGTTTTTGCAACAGTTCACAGGTCTATTTTCCTTCATTTTGATGAATGTTGTTTGTATGCCCGGAGCTCCTTTGGTCCAACCTCAGCTAAAGATTTCTGCCTTCCTTCAGTGGAAATTCAATGGAAGGCACCAAATGCAGACATTTTTATGGGGAGCAGCTTCTGCAAGTTACATTCTTAGTGTTCATATGGCTCAGTCTGAGATTTATCGGTAACTGCATGACAGTAGCTCCGCTTATAGGCAGAAAAATCTTGGTATAAAAAAGTTATGGACCAAAAATCCAAGGCAAAATGTTTTTATTTTCTGTCTTAATTTGCATGACAACTTATCTCCTTTTACATCAACATAATCAGCATGCAGGGCATTTGAGAGTTTGATTTTAAGTGTGCACAGTGATACAGTTTCTGCCCAGCTGTGGTTATCTGGGCTCAGTTCCTCATATGCATCATCAAGCAGTCAAGAAGCACTATATGGGGTACTATTATTTAACTCCTGTAGCACTTAAAGCTCTGAGCAAATCATGTTCTGAATGAGTTTCAAGAATCTGGCAATATTCAATATGAGTAATTAGAAAATTATTGTTTGACAGGAAAAGGAAGCCAACTGCGGCTGGTGCAGTGGGTCTGGCTGATGGGTTTTATTATTTGATAGCTCACAGTTATTCTATTTCAGGCTCTGGACTTGCTGGACTGCTTTTGTGGCAACCTGCAACTTCCCTTGTATTTCCTGATACCTGCCTGCCATGCTTCATCTGTGCCAGCATTTGTATTTCTCCCAGAAGGCATTGATGTTTTTCTTTCAGACTCCCTGTAGTCTCCTCCGTTCTCTGAATCAGCTCTCCAGCTTGCCCTTGGACCTTCCTTTTCCCAAATAAAGAAACAATCTATGGAGAAGACACACTCCTCTGCCCTGGCATGGCTGTAGGCAGGACTCCTGAAGATGCTGGTGAGCTGCACTCCTCCTGCCCATCAGGGCTGGCAGGAGGTACTGGTGGCTGTGCCTAACCTTGCTCAGCTGGCTTTGCAGGACATTTCATCAAGGTTTTGCAAAGCAAGAACTAATCAGAAATTATTTTTGTTTTGTTTTTTCTTTCTCACTGCTTTATCCACTTACTTGGTTTTGTCCATCTGTTTAGACTAGAAGGAGAGGGCTAGAAGGGATAATTTCTTGGTTTGGATCTTTCTGAATAACGAAAACCTGGCAGAAAGGTTATTTGAACATCTCCCAGAGAAGAAGCCTTACCAGCTAGCAATCTGCTGGAAAGTTCCTGCTGCAGGCTGCTGTCTTACCAAACTGCAACCAGAACAATGAGGAGAGAGGCTTAAATATTGAACTTAAAAATGAAAATTTCTTTCATAAATCCAAGCCATAACATGGAGCACTTATGCATGTTTAGATAAGGCAAAAAGAGGGGCAGAAGGGATGAAATGCTATTTTACACATAGGCATAGAGCTGAGTTGGCACAAGCGGGCAGCTCACCAAGAAGAGCTTGTGTAGAGCAGCCTGCAGTGGGCTGTGGAACACTGAGATGTATTCCTGCCTGAGAGAGTGCCCATGGAACAGTGAGAGCTGATGGGATTCCATCAGGTCACACATACAGTGTCTGGATTAGAGAATATCATCAGCTGGGCCAACCTCCTAAATCAATTAGGAGTTGAAGGGCTTAGTAGCACATTTAAAGGGGCTTAGTGGTAAATTTGTCTGTGATTTCTATTGCATTCGCAGTAGCTACTGTGAGAGAAACAGAGATGGTCTCTGTGAAATAGAGGAGGAAATAGCAGCAGAAAGTACTGAAAAAAAAGATGGCTGAGAGGGTTGAAATACACATCTGAGAATAAATGGATGTGCTGATGGTATTTGCTCATCATTCACAAAAGCAAGAGTCACTCAGAGCAGTGTGAATGCTGCCTATTTGCCTCCACTGTTTTTTTACAATCTGGGTAAAATTATAATCACCTGTCTCAGTGGCTTGCTGGGTGTGTTGTTGTCTGGAAAGGTTGTGCTGTGAGAGAAAAGCTGCAGCTGCACACCTCTCAGCTAATGCACACCCTTAGCTAATGGAAGCTAAGCCTTGTCTGCAGGAATATTACACGTATTCGCAAAGTTGTATGCTGCTGAGGACACATTCACAGTGCTGGGAAGTACCCTTGGCAGGCTTGTTGGCGTGGCCAGCACCAACACTGCAGTGCTATTTCTGGACTTCATCTGAGTTCCGTGCAGCCAGGCTGAGTGTGGAGTGACCCCCAGACTTCTGTTGGGGCTGACGCAGGCAGAATCAGCTCCGGTGTCTATAGCCCACATCCTTTAAGTTGTCATTTCATAATGACTGTACATGTCTTTTAGAAATAGAAACGCTCAGCTTGGCAGAAGTAGGCAGAGGTAGGGCTACAAACATTAAAGTGCCACGAAGTTTGAGCAAGTGGTGTCCAGATATCAGGATGATGGGTGTGTTGGCTATGACAGAGAAAGAGCAGATGCATGACAGAGTCTTTTATTTAATGCTGTCCTTTATGACAGTACGATCACATGTTATTTTAGGCATGGCCACCTTGAGCAGCTCATGGCTTATGAAGGGACCTGTGTGTCCTGGATGCTTGGGGGAGAGCTTCCTACAGCCTTTCTAATCCGTTATTCTTGAGCACATAAGATAAGACACCTTCAGACTTACCTTATTGTAAGTTAAAGTGGACTAAGTTACTGATTCCTGGCCAAGTAGCATGGAAGCCAAAAAAGCAAATATCCAAACAAAAATGTGATGTTGGTGTGAAAGCTGAGATGTGGAAGTGCCAAAGTATGTCCTTAAAGAGCCGAGTTACCGTGACCTTCTCACCTTGTCTGTCTCAATTTAAACTGTTTTCTTCTTGGAAAAATAACTTAAAGAATTTTCCAAAACTTTTAAGAACTGGCTTTCCCACCCCCCTGTTCCAGCCTAACGAATCTGTAAGTTTAATGCTTAGTGACAAAAAAAAAACAACAACAAAAAAAGCCAAAAATCTCTTTACCTCATCTTCTTGTCTGGAGAACATTTCTAATTTTTAACGTGATCTTTGAGTGTAATACTTATAAATTTAAGATGGTTAAAAAAAATCAGGAGATGAATTTTAAAAACCTACTTCTTTATTCTATTCATTTGTCTTCCCTTTGTCCTTAATCTTGATTTGCCCTGTAGGTTAGTCTTATCATAAAGACAGTATGAATGACTGTCTCAGCGCCTTTCCTCATTAATGCTGCAGGAAATTGATGACTAGATCTCTGGAACTGTGGATTTTTTTGGCAAGAATTATAGCCCCTATTTATTTTGGAGGGACCCATGTGGCTTTCTAAGTAAATATATGTAAAAATTTTCCCCAAAAAATAAACATTACAAGTAATTGCTTGATATATGAAGTTGACATTTTGGCTTTGTGATTTGCTATGATACGTAGAAATCTAATTTCCTCTTTGGAAATATGCTACTGCAAAATTGTAAGTAAATTAAAATCAGTGGTTTATTCAGAAGGTGAGTAATAGACTCCGTTTTAATATATCAATATTTATTCTTCAGGTTCTCAGGTCTGCCCAAATATGCACCATCTAATGCTAAATGTATGCTTGACTATGGGATTACCTTTGTTTGTAATTGGAATGGATGAAGATTGATGTCCATGTCTTGGGTATTCACATTGACTGGAATTTGTAAATAACATTGCTCCAGATCCCACACAGAGCACTTCCACTCTGAACATTACACTCACCTGGTCTGCTTACTTATTTGATGTTAGCCACTCAGGTAAGCACTGGAATTCTGAAACTCAAATGATGACATGTAATTTAGTGAGCATAATGAATCTGTAGCTGGTATTACACCTCAGCCTTGTAGGTAGCAGTTGAGTGCATGCTGGATTAATAGTGGCTTCTGTTTGTGTCTCCTTTTTGTTTTCTTTTTTTGTTTTTTTTTCTTTTTTTTTTCTTTTTTGTTTTTTAATAAACCTAAAAATAGACTCCAAGAGATAAATATCTGGCTTAATATGCTGAACACCCTTTGACGCTTCTTGAGGTGCCCAGTGAAGTGATGCTGTTAGAGCTTTGGACACATGCCACACTATTAAAAGTAATGGAGCAAACTAGATGGTAGCACTGTGGGGAGGAAGGGTGTCCAATTGGCAAGAAGCCTGCTGCTCCTGCAGGGCATAGACACCTCAGGGAAACTATGCCAGCAAAAAATAGCTTAAAGATAGCAAAACTGCTAGATTAATGGAATTGGTCCAATTTTTTCAGGAGTACATCTAGCTATGCGTCTAGAAACGATTTCAAAAGCCTAAATAATAAAGTTAATAAAGTCTGTCACAGTACTGCGTCTTACAGTTAATAATAACTATGAAATCCATTCTTCATTTTCATTCTGAAAATCCATTTCAGAAAATCTATTGCTCTTCTTCTGTTCTCCAGTTAAATAATTTTGTTGACAAACTTAGTTACTTCTCCAAGGTCTAGGACTGCCTGACCATTTGGCTTTGGACCGTACCTGCAGTGTAACTCTGCGTGTACATATAGCTGGGTAACAGATGATGAAAAAGTTCTAATTCACTTTATAATATTAAATGGAAATAAAAGAAAAATATTTAAATTTAGCAGTAGCTGTAATAGCATTTTGTGAAACTGTATGAAATGGAGCAGCCATGTTTTGTACCTCAGCTGTAGCAAAATGAGCTTCTCTCCATAACGCAGTGACCTTTGTGTATGTTTGGATGTTTTGGGTGAGACTTCAGCTCAAGAGCGGAAGAGTAGATTCTGCTTTGTAAAACTTGCTTGTCTTCCAACTGTTTTCTTTGTCAATAAGTTTTCACAAATATACTTGTTCAAAATGAGAGAATATTTATATTTTGGAAAAAGAAATGCACTTTAATTATTCTAAGAGACATTTGTATCAGCTGGTCGTTGCTTAGAGCTAGAGATGTGAGTTTTGTTAGAAGCTTGTGGCTGGTCATAAAATTGGACACTTCTGTTGTTTAACTTTCTTGTTTGAATGGTGAAAATTCATACACATGAATTTTTGAAAGCATGTGCACATGTGACTGAAAATGATTTTCATCCATCATTTTGACTTATTAAAATTTACTGTGACTTATCTGAATGTTTCTAGGAAAGAGCATAAAAGTCCAGAAAATAATACGTTAGTTTTTAAAGTTGCTGTGCTTCTATGGCTGGCATTGCTCCCTCACTGTGTATTCCAGGAGGCATGACCAAATCTATATGCTTGCAGACTTGTACAGACTTCAGTGGTTCTGGGACCAAGCCTCAGCTGAGTGCTATCAGCTGAAGCCGAAGGACTCCCATGCAAACAAAACATTCCTATCCAAAGAAAGGCAGATTTCTGTTGGGACTGGTTAATCCATTTCAATCAGCAAAGATTCAACTTCCTTTAAAGCAAAATAGCCCACATTTTGCCATCAATTTCAGTAAAATTGAGTCCTGGCCCTCCATACTATATCAATTGGTTCTACAGGATGACTCTCATTCGTTCATCTCTTTCTACTGCAAATGTGGTAGTGGGAAGTGTTTGAGCCAACACCAGGATCATCAGTGAAAGCTGTGGAGTAATAATAGTTAACCCTTAGAAGAAGTTTCCTTATTGGCCACTGCACAAATAAATACAACAGAAGCAAATGGAGGTTCCTTAGTGACACAGCTTGGAATAGACCTCATTTAGACCTCTATGTATTTTGGTGCAAAACTCCTAAAATTATTGCAGATAATACCTCAGAATGACTTTGTTCTTCAACTGAAATTAAAACAGACAAATGAAAAAAGTGCAGAGATGGTTAGATAGTCTTTCTTCTGTATTTGAGAGTTATAAAGTGTCACACGTCTGCTTAGGAGAGCAGCTGCCACAGGGGTAGGAAGATGCACAAAGACCTGGCTTCTGGCTGTGGATTCTCTATGTTACCAAATGCCTCTAGTTTTTATGCTGTTGCTGGAACTTGAAATAGTAATAGGAAGCAGCAATCAACCAGTTTGGAGGAAAGATAAAACCCATTCAGCATCTTCCATTAGGCCTAGTCTAAACCCCACACACTTCAGGGGGTTTCCCTACTCACAGGCAACAGTGGAAAAAAACAAATAAACCATAGATTTTCTTTTTTAAAGATTGGAAATATGGTGAATTCCTAATGTGGGTATAAGATAGGGAGAAATGTGAAGGTGCACAAGGCACAAGTTTTGACAAGATGGAGACAACTGTCTTCCAATCTGCCTTGCTGTTACCAGAAGGCTTTGGGGAAGATCTCTCTTCTGTCACTGAACTTCAGAATTCCTCTAGGAAAGCAACAAATCTGTTCTGAGACATCTGACTCTTTCTGGCCTGCTTTCCATTTGTCTGTTACAAATCTGCCTGACATCCTTGTGTCTTTTCACAGGACCTGCAAGTCATAGGCTTGCAAGGCTTTCACAGACTTGTATGGGGGCAGAACTTAGTCACAAGGGTGCCTGAGGGCTCAGGGAGATGGTGCTCATGAAGGAGCACAGTACAATGGCTGCACTTTAACCTTTTGTATGTAATCATTCTCTGCCTTATGGAACAGATGCTGAGTGCTCGATGGATGTAAGGTGGCTCAGATACTCAGTAGCAGTTGCAGCTCAAGTCACTGTTGATCCTTTTGTGGACACTCAGCAATGCTGACGTGATGGCATATTTAGCATATTGTGAACTGAATCCTATGGAAAATAGTTCATCAAAATAAAGTGCATTGTATTGCTTTGCTTTTGATTGGTCACATCAGTGCCCTGGTTTGGTTTGCAGTGAGGCAACGCGACTGAAGTTACATCAATCCAGAGACAGAGGCAGGAGCTGGAAGGTGAGGTGGGAAGGGCAGTAGATCAGGGTGCTGTGAAAGCCAGTGACTTCAGATTACAAAGCTCTTCCTCTGGGAGTTGGTATTGGAGCCTTTTGCAACACTTGGGTCTCACTGAAAATTGTCAGGGCTACCTACTTTCAGGTTAAATCCTTACTAGAAACTGTGTCTACATCATCACATACTCTGTGCAACAGAACTGGTAACTGATGTGGGCAAGAGATATCCTTCATTAAGAAAAGAAAAAAACCTTTCATCCCACTTGGTAGGCAGCATTTTATGAAGAAAATTGAAGAAATTAATTAACTATAACAGAATTTCACCTCTTTAACCTTAGCTCTTGAGCAAACCTGAGCTAAATAAACATCTGACCATTCAATTTCTTCCACTTAAGGTTAACTTGAGTTTATTATTCAGGCTACTGCCCTTGTGTATTAGGCAAAGCATAAATTATGCATACTAATTACCTAGGATGGAGCACGACTTTAATGAATTCTTTTAATTAAACTGCAACACAGTGCTTTTGTAGAGGATGGTCTATATTTCATCCTTAAACCATGTAACCTTCATCTTTGTCTGGAGAGATCACACATTTGAGTTGATTTAATTCATTTAAGTAGCATATACAAAGAGCATCCTAGCCTCGCTATCACTAGGAAATTTGAAAAAGGTTTGTGTTCTGTAGCAGTGCCAGGAAATCAGCTTCCTTGATGAAAAGTTAGGATTCCGACCAGAAGGGCCAACGCACAGGAAAAGAAAGGGAGCCTTGAAGGAATTAAGTTAAGGAATAGTGTAATATTTGTAACTTTCAAAACAAACACACAGAGATCATTGCACATGACTTCCCACTTACTGTTTATGTTAGTGATAAACCAGATTATCTTGGTCCCTAGTATGTTCTTTGCTTTCTTGAAAGTGCTCTGGCCATAACAATAACTCCGTGTGAAAGTTATGCTATTACCCGGAAAGAATCTGTTCCCGTTGACAATGCCAATAACTTGCTAGCAGGAATAGCAGCAGAAACATCATAACTGCCCACTCTCAGTTATTTTATCCAATGAAATTCCGAAATTTAAGATGTCTTTTCTTTACCTTCTGCTGAAGTTCGTTATTTTGTTCTTGTTATTTACCTGCTGTTGGCAATTTTGGAACTTCTGTGGCTTCCCGGAGTCCCAGGAATGAAAATGATCAGCAGATGTACATCAGCTGACAAACAAGCTGCTTGCTCAGTTCAAGAGAAACGTGGTAGCTGTCAGTAGTCCATTTATGAGGAAAAGCAGTAAGGGTTGTCTGTCTTGACTTCTATTCTGTTCCGTCTGTCCAGGTCACCTGCCTCTAGGGTGCATATAAACCGAAATGGTAAGGTGTATTCTTGATCGATTATGCTGACACATTCATATCCCCTTTGCTCATAGATCTAGTACAGAACGGTGTCCTTTCCTTTGGGGTCTCAGTTTGGTGCTTTGCTATTTGTGCAGCAGCCGAGATGTAAATCCGTGGAAGCAAATGGGAATTTGTTATTTTAGATTCACTCTCATGCTTGTCCTTTGCTCCTATCAGCACTCTTTATTAAAGTGTTTCATAAATGTTTGCTTCCTCTAGAAAGGAATACCTGCCCCATACAGTTATTCATGTAGTTATCTCCTACCACAGAGAGCACTTTTAGTAATATATATGGGAAGGTACCTGGTGAAAGGCCATACAAGAAAGGAATGATCATGCTCCTATGTGTTCAGTACATCCAAACTATTTTTGCATACTTAATTATATTTAATCTGAAAAGTGATACAAAGATAAATGGCTAATATAGAAAATATGTAGCATCAATCTAACTTTCAAGATTTGTGTGAATACTTAGGCCTCGTAAATATTTAGGTTCTCTGAGGACTTCAGAGTTGAGCATTTTGTAAGCAGAAGCAAAAGTCTGGACATTAGTCACTGAAAGGAATTAAAAACAGGTTGTGTTCATAATATGTGATCTGTATTACTCCATGTAGACAGAGACAGATTTTAGGAAATTGGAAAATACTTGTTGGCATGCAAATTCTGCATCTCTGTCTCCGATTCGGGGAATTAATTTTAATATGTGCTTTTGAACAGATTTAATCTCATCTGCACTTCCCTGCGTGAATCTGCAGTTTAGGTTTTGCTCTTAGTTGCAGTAATTCCTATGTGATTTCAGTTGTTCCTTGATGCCAGTATTAGCCATAGGCTTGTCTTCTTCAAGGTGCCTACAGGCTGTGCTCTTATATAACATATGTTTTAACAAACCATCTGGCTTTAATGGGTTTCCCAAGTGTCTGCTTTCTTACAGCCTGTCATATTGGCAGACATAAATGCCCACAAACCCTCTGTCTGGCTTTCTCCGTGGGTCAGAGATTCTTGGAATCTCCAGATGGAAGAGTTAATGTGGTAAAGAACAGAGTAGGTTATAAAACCAGTAGAACGTTATTGGTGTAGGGATGGGACTGAAACTGAAGAAGTCAGTGCAGTTTATGTGAGGGCCCATGTCAGACACAGGTGAGTGCAACAGACTCAGCATGACTCAGCTGATTCAGCAGCTCTGTTTCTTACACTTGTACATCTAATAGCCAAAGAAGTTGGTCGTGACTCCTGCAGCTTTTTTAACCCCCATAAAACACATGCAGAACAAGGATTGCAACCAAATCCTTTCTTCGGGCCGCCATGGAGAATCAGCCATAAGGTTGTCAGTTGTCATGTTAGGTGACAAAACAGCTAGTAACCAAATGCAAAGATCAGCATCTTGAAGCAGAAACGATAGACAACAACAGAACACTTTTACAAACTAATTTCTTTGGTGCTGATGAAAGACTGATTTCAGTGATTATTGCATGTCTTTAACATTTTGGATTGGACAATGGGACAGAGAGAATTCTCCTCTCTGCTTTCTCCATCATGTTGTAAAATTTCACTATTTTTGGAACCTCTAACATAAAATTACTGCCTGTCCAAATAGGCATAATTCCCAGTTTTAGTGTATTCCAGAACCCCATATATTGAATATGCGCCTGAGCATATCATCTGGTTAGGAAAGGTGCATGTGCACTTTTTTTCTCTTAAACTCTTGAATTTCTACATCTCTGCTGTCCAGAAATCAGTTGACCTATCCTTTGACATGCAGTGATTAAATTAATGTGAATCTGAGACCAACTTCCATATTGAACAAATGACTTCTGCTTTGCCAAATCCACAGCAGAAAAATAGTACCCATGTTAGGCTCAGAAGTTACTCCGACTTCTGGAGGCTGCTGAGGGAAGGGGGATGTGTACTGCTAAGGGACAGAGAAGAGCCAGGGAATGCTGTCACTCTAGGAAGTGGTGGGGAAAATCCTCGGATTTGCCCCAAGGGGTTTGTGGGAGGGCTCCTCTAGGAAGGCACTGTGTTCGAAAGCCCAGCTGAAGTGCCTCTGTACCAAGGCACGCAGCATGGGAAGTAAGCAAAGGGAGTTATAAACCATAGTGCACTCAGAAAACTTTGATCGTATTGCCATCACAGAAACATGGAATGATTCACATTACTGGAACAATACAATTGAGGGCTATAAGCTTTTTAGAAGGGATAGGCAAGGTAGGAGGGAGGGGGGAGTTGCCCTGTATGCTAAGGAGTGGATAGATTGTGAGAAACAGCCAGGAAAACAGACAGAGTCTGTGAATTAAAATTAGGAGTGACAAGCTGGAAGGGATCCATGAGGTTCCTGGGGTCCACTGACGATAACTTTCAGGTTCAAGTTTTCAACAGACTGACCAGAGGTGAAGCATTGCTGGACCTGGTGCTCACCAATATGGAGGAGATCATTAAAGATAATAAGATTGGAGGCAGCCTGGGCTGCAGCAACTGTGCTCTGGTTGTGTTTGTGATTCCAAGGAATGCATACCTGGCAAAGAGTGCAGTCAGGACCCTGAACTTCAGGAGAGCTAGCTTCAAGCTGTTTACAGAATTGTTGGATGAGATCTCCTGGGAAGAAGTTCTTAGAGACAAAGGAGTTGAGCAAAGCTGGCTACTCTTTAAGGATGACTTTCTGAGAGTACAAGAGCTCTCTATCCCTCAGAATAAGAATGCAGGCAGGGGAGGAAGGAAACCAGTGTGGCTTGGCAAGGGCCTGATGGTCAAACTGAGGCAAAAAAAAGTGCATGTACAGACAGTGGAGGCAGGGCTCATCACCTGGGAAGAATATGGGGATGCTATCCAGACTTACAGAGATGGGATGGGAAAAGCCAAGGCGCAGATGAAACTGAACTTGGATGGGATGTTAAAAACAAGAAGGTATTCTATAGGTACATTGACCAGAAGAGACAGACCAAAGAGTCTGTACCCCCTTTGCTAAACAAAAAAGGAGAACTGGCTACAACAGATACAGGGAAGGCTGAAGTACTCAGCCTTAACATGAGCCAGCAGGGTGTGCTTGCAGCTCGGAAAGCCAATGGTGTCCTGGGTTCCACGAGAAGAGGGGTGGCCACACGGAGACAGAGGGGTAATTATCCCCCTCTACACTGCCTTCGTGAGGCCCTATCTGGAGTATTGCGACCAGGTCTGGGGTTCCCAACACAGAGAAGGGCCACTAAGATGATCCGCTGGCTAGAGCACCTCTCCTATGAAAATGGACTGAAGGAGCTGGGCTTGTTCAGCCTGGAAAAGGGAAAGCTGTGGGGAGACCTCATTGTGGCCTTCCAGTATTTAAAGGAAGTTTATAAACATGAGGGAAATGGGCTTTTTACAAGGGTAGATAGTGATAGGACAAGGGGGAATGGTTTTAAACTAAAGGAGCAGAGGTTTAGATTAGATGTCAGGGGGAAGTTTTTTACTGAAAGAGTGGTGAGGTGCTGGAACAGGCTGCCCAGAAAGGTTGTGGATGCCCCGTCCCTGGAGGAGTTTAAGGCCAGGTTGGATGGGACCCTGGGCAGCCTGGTCTGGTACTTGATCTAGCAGCTGGCAACCCTGCTTGTGACAGGGGAATTGGAACTTGATGATCATTGAGGCCACTTCCAATCCAAGCCATTCTGTGATTCATAAAATGACAACAGAGAATACTGTAGCCAAACCTAATGCTTTGGCTTCTGAACAAATCGTTTTCTAGTTCTGTGATGCTAAAGAGCGGCTCCCTGTACTTTCCTGATGGTCTTTCCAGCTCTGAGAACAGTCATACCAGTAATTCTAATACAAACCTTGAAATCCTAACTGAGGACCAAAGGAGTTGTCCATCCATTTGTTTGTAAACCTCAACTCTAAAACTGCAGTATAATTACAGCTGCAATGGAGTCTCAATGGGTTGCAATACTCCAGCAGCTTTGATTGGGAGACAATGAAAGCCTGTAACAGGATGCCTTTTTGGAGAGAATCTGAGAACAGGAATTACCTGTGTAGGAAATGAAATCTAAGATTAAAATTTCAGAATTATCTTGGAAATTGTGGTTCAAATGTTGCATAAGCGTTAGGTTTCTATACAAAAAATCATTTATTGTATTTTTTTAGTTAATTAGTTTGACAGTTTTTATCTACCAGGATATATTGGTAATAGCTTTATGCCTCTAGTTTCAGACAGTAAGCACACTGAAAATAATTGTCACACTGGATGCTTTAAAACCTGGCTTGTTCAGGTGTCAGATTCTCAAGGCTTATCTGCTGTGGAAGCTCAGTCTCAAATTCCTGCAGAAAATGTTGCTTTCTTGGTTTATTGGTATTCCAGTGGCAAAATCCAAAAATAATTTGGCTACCATCACTTGAAGCTAGGCAATTTGCTGTGAGATTATTATTTTGGATTCAGATTATAAATCAAAGGATTCCTCTTTTGGAAACTTTAGCCTCAGTGGATAAAGGAGTTATTTTAAGAATTCTCCAGAAGTAATCTCATATGCATAAAAGAGGTTGTAAACTCTATGCTTGTAAACTCTCTCTCATCTGTCATGAGAACAAACACAAAGTGAGGTATATAGCCTGCCTTCTGGCAAGTCTGAAGCATCGAAAAGAATTATCCCAAGATTTCTGACGTTGGTAGAAATATATATGCACAATGGGCACCTGCAATCCCCCCAAATAATTATACTTCTCCTTTTGCATCTTTTATCAATGCTGAAAATAAAATGTGATAGTGAAGTGGTTTCCTAATTACAGGACTGATTCAACAAAATGCTTACACGCTTGTTCGAATGAGGACCAAGTTATTCTCAGATTCATCTAGATTCTTTATTGCAAGGTCAAGAATTGCTATTGAAAGACGCTACAAATGAGATAATGCAATGTTAGTTTGAATGAACTGCACCTCTTCTTTCATAAAAGGTAATACTCCAAGGGTAGGCTAAGTCTGGTGGTTCAGATGTGATGAGCTAAGCAGGAGGCAGTTATCTACTGCATGAACATTCAACTTTTCCTATTTGGAGGTAGGGTAAAGGAGGTCTGCTTCTTCTCAATTTCTGTTAAGTCTATAGAGACGAAGGGTAGTGAATATTAACACCTAAATAATTTACAACTCTGCTTTAGATTAATTTGGGGTAAACAGAAGCAGAAGATGATAATAACCCCATCAATCACTTCTCAACCAATTTCAAGCAATGCCATTAGATTCTTTTTAAAGACATACAGCAACTTTTCCAGCTGACAAGCTAAGTAACTCCTAAGACAGGTTAGTTCATTCCTTTCTGATACTTCTGTAGAAGAGTGTTAAGAATAAAAAAAATAGCTGTGAAATACCCTGGAAGGACCAACTTTTAATTGTTCAATTTCAGTGATTATGGTTTTCACGTTCCAACCAGAAGTAGTTCATGGAAAATAGTTTTATTAGAATCTACAGAAAATGAAAGTTTTTTAAAAAGCAGTGCTTGGTAACTATGAGCATGTATGCACTCAGTGGTGTTAACAAAGACTGTGACACTGTATGCTTTGTTTAGGTTGTACTAGCCTGCCAAATTTGTTAGCAGCTTTCCAAACAGAAAGGAGCATATGGAGCATGCCTGATTTTAGAAAGTTTGGAGCCCACCAGTTATTATACTTGTTCAAATGCCTGTAGACAGAGCAGTTTGATTTCACTGGGGATCTGCAAAAGCCCAGGGGTCACTTCATTTCCTATTACTCAAAGGCACAGGGAGCAAGTGCTAAATGCTCACTTTGATTTTATTCAGGTTTTGAGTTCTACAGTAACTTACTAGCATAACAAAACAGTAGAGGATAAATTTTCTTTTTCAGCAAATAAACAGGAAAAATCTGAGTTGCATTGGAATACACTGGTATTCGTACAGATCTATTTCCTGAAATCCTTCCACACTTCTGCCTGGAATTTCCACTCTTCTGTAGATGTTCGGCCATTCCAAGTCAGCTAGTGTAATAAAGCCAGCATGTGTAATGACTGATATGTGGATGCTAAATTGCAATCATCTTAACAACGTGCATGTGACTAGGGGAATAACTGAAAAGTGTTATTGCTTTCCTTCAGACTTGTCCCACTGCAGGTGAGAGCATTTGTGGCAAGGTGGCTAAAAGACAATGTGTGTGGTAGCTATTTGCCATCTCACTTTATTTTAATCTGACTATTCTTTCTGAATAGTGCAGTTCTTGTATTGTTTTCTTTGCCCGATTTTTCTCAAGATTTGGTTTGTTTGGGTTTTTTTTAATGATTAAGTTATAATTCATGTAATCAAAATTGGAAGCAAAGTGTGAAAATTGTATCTGAGCATACATGTTAACCAGGAGATAAATTCTCCTTTCTAGGCTCACTTAAGGGATTATTATCTATCTTTAACAGCTTTTTGGTCAGTGTGGCTTGGGTAGAGAATGGTGATGCATTTCCCATGAGTAGCCTTTTGTGAGGAAATCGTCTGCACCTTGGCCTGGCTGACTTGCTATCAAAGTGAGAAACCAGAAGCAGTTGCTCTAGCTGAGTGCGTGGTGGAGGCTGGCATCCAGAGCCTGCTGAGGGCTGAGTGAGAACCGAGGGACCAGGGGCCAGTGGGATCTGCACAGGACTGGCTTGTCTCCTCACAGTGGCTGCAAATTGAGAGCAGAAACCACGCAGGGCTGAGTGAATCTGTCTTGTCCAAACACACAACTGGTTGTGTGATATGTTTTTTATTTTTCCAGTAAAATCAAGGTCTTGGAAAGAGCTCCAAGTGCATGGAGCTCCTGCTGGAATCGGTTCAGTTTGAATGAGGGGGCTCAGTCTCCACAGAGCCAAATGCAGTATTGAGACATTAAACTTGGGAGGGAGGCATGAAGGTAAGGAACGTGCAGAATGGTATGACAGAGATGTTTGGCTGATACCCTGGGAGAGTCACCATATTTAGAACATGCATAGAGACAGAACCTGGGACTTCTGAGTTCCTCTGTGTGCTTTGAAAAGTGCCAAAAGCAGTAGAACATGTTAATATTGTAATAGGGGAGAATTTAGACGTGGCAGGAGATAAGTATGTGGCTGGAAAGAGAGCTGCTGATCCTCTGTTAAATCAAGCTCTATTAATTTTGAGAAAATGGAATCCTCTCCTGGTATTATTAGGAAGTGGTAGATGAAACTGTAATGGCACAGTGGCAGTTAAAATGCCAAGGCTTTCACAAGCTCATTCTACATAAGCCACTTCTTTCCTGATGCTGATTGCAGATGCTGAATTTGGTTAGAAAAATGGAAGCTATACAGAAATTTCCCAGGAGTTCTGTCTTCTTCCATATCAAACTCTTAATTTGGGGGCCATTGGCCCTTTTAGAGATAACATTCAGCGGGACCAGTGAAATGCTTTCAGAGAGCATTGTAATGAAGCGCTCTGTTAAACCAAGGGGCAGCATCTCTGGATTATAGTGTTGTTAGCTGTGATGTGACCTACATGTAGAGAGATGCGGGCCTGGCAGGGGGAATTGATGTGTTTCAGTAGAATCACTCATGTGCTTGGGAAAAAAAAAAGAGTTCAAAGATTAAGGTTGGGTGTTGGGTGCATAGTTTTAATAAATTAATTAGTCTTGTAGCTGCATATTAATTACTACATTCAGGTTTCTTATTGCGTGTGTCAAGATTTTTTTTTTTTACTTTGGAACATTGAAATTTAGGTCACAGTGGACTTTGTGACTTTATTCTCTTTAAATCTTTATTCTTACTTGAAGTAAATAAACCAACACAGTAAAGAGAGCTGATAGCTACTCCATCTGTATTATGGCACACAATGATGGCTGGAAGTTAAAGGTTTGATATATAGATCTATTTTTTTATTGCCAGCCCCTGCCCCTGAAGAAAGTATTAAAATTTCCAGATGAGTAACCAAACAATAAATAGATGAGACAGTTGCTGTGAATATCTGATTTTTTGCATAATAATGAGATATTGCTGGATAATACACTTTGCAGTCCACAGTTTGTCTATATTATCATTTTGATTGGACAAATGCATAAGAAAGATATATAAGCAGAGCCACACAGAGTCTTTTATTGTAAATTGATTCCGTTTAGTTAAATTCGCAGGACATTCTAAAAACAAAACCAAATCCAGGAATATGTCCACATACACAATCCCATCAGCATTCACTTGCATGCACATGCACACACACACACACAGCACACAATATATAGCCAATACCTGGTTTCACAATTAATTACGTGCAGCAGAAACACCATTTGCAAACTGCAGGCTCTTTCTCATGCCAGTTAGGGTAGATTTAGGATCATATCCAGCTATGTCCTTTCTTGCCACTCAGAAGGTTCAAAGAAACACGTGCAAGGGAGCCTTTCACCTCATAGCTGGGCTTGTCATTACCACAACAGGCAGTGCGAGGGGGGCTTTAGGGTCAGTCTTGAATGGTGGGGTGGATAGGTGAACTCCTGACTGCATTCTGAGTGGAAACAAAACCAAACATTTAGCCACACTTTTCTTTATGGACAAAATATTAACCCACAGTGAATCTGTAATGAATCTTCAAATGAATCTAGAACCATTTTGGTGCAATTTTGTAGGGGAAATATGCTGCTCCTACTGAATTCCCTGACAGATTTCTTATAGTTGTGCCCTGCACGTAAGGGCATGTCACTGTTACCATTACTAGAAGATGTCTAGCAGAATTGCCAGTAGCAAAGTACAGGTCATAGCTTGTCCTCAATTAGAAAGCTGGTTGTCACAGTTAAATTAATACTTTGTCTTAATTCATTCCAGGCCTGTTTGCTTTGGAATTTTAAAAGAAAGGATCGAGATGGAATTAGAGTTCTGTTTTCTTTCTAGGAGAGATAAAAAAATAAAGAAAAACAAACAAACAACAACAACAAAAAAACTATGTTTTGTTTTATTTGAACATAGTTAGCTGTTTTGTGCCTGTGACCATGTAATCATATAATCTGAACAAGGTCTGTCAGTCCAGCCTTCAAGATTAATTCCTTCTGATACTCAAGTATCCAGCTCCTTTTGTTGTTTCGTCCAACCCCTCTAAATTATAGTGATATCATCTTATTGTTGCTTCTTGCTTTTTGCTATGTTCTTACATCTCTCTACAAGTTTTCCCACAGATGGTTGCTTCCTCCCAGTTTCAAGAGGGCAAGGATGTATTTCCTTCACCTTGCCCTGCTGGTGAATGCAATGGGAGATTTTGTTGTGCAAGCAAATGAAAAATTATCACTCAGGGCCCAGTTTCAGATCTGCTGAGCACTAGAAACTCAACTGGAAACAACTGAATGCAACATGTGCTGGCTGAGCTGAGAAGCCAAATTATCTCTGCTTTCTTTTTCCTTTGTGTGTATGTGTGCATGTGCACCAGGTCAGAAATCTACAGTCAAAGAAATAGTAAAGAAATCAATAAACACTGCAGACATAACTTAGATGTGTCCTGAAAAAATGAAATCATTCACAGCCATTGGCTCTCCTCAGCAAAACAGAGATGAAGACTGTTGCTGAGTTACAGAATCTTACATAGCTAATGTATTACATCTCTAATAATAAACACATTATTTATGTTAGGGAAGGACATGTTTCCTAATGGTTCCTCCATGTCAGATTTATATAGCAGTAGAATTGAGGTCTGTTTCTTCAACAGGGAACATTCATGCTATTGAAAAGTAGTGCAGGATTTTCCAAGAGATTGAAATACCCGTCAGAATTTCCATCATGACCAACAAAATAAGTGCCCTCATGCACAGCCATCAGTGTTGTATCCAGAAGCCATTTAACCACCCAAAAGAAATGGGACAGATTCTAGCCTAGTTACTCACCTGCTGGCAAAAGGTCCTGCACTGAGACTTTACAACTGGGCTGTATTCCAGTTCAGTTCTTCATAATCCCTTAAGGCATGGGTGTCCAAACTTTTGGCAACCCAACAAAGACATAAAACTGGTGGGATATTTGGTGTTCATTTCTTGTGAAACCGTTGCATCTGTTTGGTTTAATGGAAGAGGTTGCAATTCCTAGAGAGTTCTTAATATGTTTGTCAGAGATTTTTGATGAAATTTTACTCTTCCTATACTTAATGCTTGAAAACTGTCATTCACAAATAGACATACTGTCAAAAAATTATGACATGAATTTAGGTGTGATTGCGAAGCTAGAGATATTTTTCCCTGGTAAGATAGATCTTACAAAAGTCTGATAAAGAGACATGATCAAATTTTTGATTGAATATCTGATTGCAACTCTATGCATCCCATTTGAAAATTCACAGATCATGTGTTTATACTGACAGAAAATGGAGTTGCAAATATACCAAAAGATTGATGATTTTTTCAGCACTGCTGAAACCTGTTCTCAAATTCCTCTATCAAAACGAAAGCATGGTTGGAATTTTTTCTGTTTGCAGGCTTGTGTTTAGCCAGCGTATCAAAATGCGTAAAGTTATTTGCCATAACTTGAGTTGGCACTGCACTGTGCCCTCCCTGTGTCCTGGTTTCAGCTGGGCATTGTTAATAGCACACCCATGGTTTGGTTGTTGCTGTATGACAGACCTGGGCTGGGCTGCTCAGTGGGGAAGAGCCAGCACCTTGATGGCACGGGGCAGGAGGTGGGATGCAATGCAAGCTGTGGGGGCTGTGTGTGGCCCACACACTGCGGGCTGGACATGCCTGTCGTAATGCCTAGCAGATAAAGAGGCATTCTGTGGATTCTTCCTCGGTGATGCAGGTCCATCCCATGTTTATGAAGCAAAGATGCAAACTGAAGCTTTACAACACAGACTGCTTTCACTGGGCAACATGGCATTTCCTGCCCAGTGAAATTAGAACTTACTGCATTCCACCTCTTTTGCTCTTCCTGTGCTGGTGGAATTATGTAATGCCGCCAGTGAATTACATTTTAAAGATTAGAATGTGGATGATGGTTAGCTGTCTTTGTGAAGTCATCAGACTAACTGTACTGCAGGTGTGACATCTTTTCTGACTGGAGTTTGTTTCATTCACAGAGTGATTTTTCTGTTCAAAACAACTGTCTTGCATCCTTTGTCCATGGATAATTACATAAGCTTTCCAATTTATTCACATACTCTAACTTACACAGAGTACCAACTGATCCCAAAACCTCTACTCACGCAGTCAAAAAATGCTTAGATAAGCCTAAATGTCAGCTGAAGCATGGAAAGAACAGTCGTGGTTGGTGAGGGCAGCAGTGCTGTAGCTTGGAGCCTTGTATTGGGTGTTCTCTGTAAGCACTGGTGGTAAGGACTGAACTGAAGTGAGTGGTTCTACCAAGTTTTCTTGTCTTCTCATTTTCTGAGGTTGCACTGGGAAAGTACAGGGCTGAGGAACTGAAACCATCTGCGCAGGGATATTATACTTCTTCACTCACAGCTTCTTAAGCTCATCTTTCTAGGGTACAGTCAGGTACTCAGTGTGAGAGCCTGGCCTCTTGCTGGACTTTTCAGGCACTTGGCTTTGCACAGACACACAGCGGTAAGCTAATTCCCACCAAAGCTTATCAGCTGTTTTTCTGATGCACAGGCTTCTTTCAGCTGAGCTTCATATTTCCCAGCAGTTATTTTCTCAGTCACAGGTACTCTTGTAATACCTCCTACCATAACATTTGAATTCTTCACAAGCACCTGTGTGCTGCTTTGGGAAGTGTTGAGTTTGGGAAGTGTTGCTGGTTTCTTTACGGACTCAGAGGAGCTCTATATGTAATTTTTGTGGCAAAGAATATGTAACTAATGTCTACAAAGATACTCAGAGACTGGAGCAGGTAATGTAGGTTGTTATGAAAGCCTATGCAAGTTTAGAGGAAAGGGTATACATAAGCTTTCAGGGCAGTTGTGGCCTGTGTCATATGGTCTGGGTGCAGGAAAATGGTTGTGTGTTTGCCTGCAATTCCATCTTTTGTAAGATCCTGAACACAGTGCTGGTGTGTGAATGAGGCAAATTAACCTCTTTTTCCTAAGCTGTAGGCACACCCATTGCTGTTTGAACGATGCTGTCTCCTAACTGCCAGTGTCAGACAGGGAGCAGAGGGCAGACAGGGTCCTGGCCAGCGGGGGTGGGGATGGGGCACCCATGCAGCCCACGTTGCTTCAGGATCTGGCGCTGTGTGGGTGCCACGTGCAGGCCTGTGCCCACACCGGGCATTGCTCCACTTGTTGACTTGGGGACTTGCAAATGCGGGCTGCTGTACAGTTCTCAAGTGTGCTGTGTAGCAGCTCTTTTTTTTCCCCAGACAAGGCAATTCAGCTTCAAACATCTCTCCCTTATTTGTAAGCAGTTTAAACTTTACACTCGAGTTATCTTCTTTTTCCCCAAGCTTGTAGTTTACAGGGAAAACCATCAAAAATAAGTACATAACATGTATACAAACCCTTAAAATCTACCAGAACCTTTAGTCTCCGCTTGTTTTCCTTTGTGGTATTTTGTTTTATTAATAAGGCTGGCTCTATATGCATGACAAAATAAGAAAGCTATTTCTGATGAAGCAGACGAGTCTTCGTTAGACATCAAATATAACTAATATTTGATGTCATAAATATTAATAGCTTACATGTCTTTAGATACTTTAGAATCAATTCCAAACACTTTTTTTTATTATTCTCTGTTATTTATTTTTTCACACTGAACTACTGGAAGGAATTTTCCCCCATTTCTCTGCGAAAAAATTCATCAAGTTCTGCAGGCCTGATTCCATCTTTTGAAACCTCTTTTTAAACTGTTTGAAATAAGATTTGTTCAGTGTGTTTTACAGTGTGTGGCTAATCTGTACCCCAGCAAAGTTAACCAGTAGTGTCGTGCATCAGAAATGTGTATGATAGCCAGCAGTTTGGCTGTCTGGGCTGATGGGGGCATTCCCAGAATAGAACAGAGCGCAATGTCTGTGGGCCCAGTGTGCAGCACTGCTGCAATCTTTTGGGCAGTTCCCTACAGGTGCTGAATGGCATTTGGCATTTCCAAATAGGAGTGGCTTCAGTAGCCCTATGTAGCTCTGTGTTGGTCTTCCTTAAAAATAGGAAATGCCTCTTTCTGAGCTGAATATCTCCATATCTTCCCTTGACTGTATAGACTGTTTAGATCACAAACTCTTTTGATGTCTGGTAGACAAGTAATGACTAATATTATCAGTTGAACAATTCTGATTACATATCTGTACCTGTTTTTAATATTGTGTTTGGGATCCAAGTTAAAAGATCCATACATGTGCTAAGGAGGGGGGATTCTTTGCCTGAGGAGGGTAAAAATAAGATAGGGAATGTGCCAGTGTGAGGAAAACAGTTGTTCTTTCAAGAATTACAAGTTGCTCAGTGTATTTGTGCATGTTTGTTTCTAGGGGACTTCTTTCTTTCATGTAAATAAGTTTATAGAAAAAAAACTCTACAAAACCAACATTTCACTCTGCCTTTGCCTTTGAGTCTTCGCTCCTAATAAGTTCAGCAATGACTCGCTGACTTTTGCTGCAGTAAAACACAGTTGCTGTGTTACAGTCTCTACTGGTGAAATATTCCAGTTGTTTTTCTAAGATGTATAGAAATGATGGAGCACATACTTAGTTCTTATAACCCAGTCCTTCCTATTGCTACTTTAGAGGACTGCTGCCTGTGCAGTCAGACCTCTGATGACTATGTGTATTAACCCTGCCATGTTTCTTCTCTGGCTCCAGGTTCCCTGTGGTCTCCTACAAAGGCCTCTGTTTTCCTTGCAGTTCTCCCTCTTCACGTTGTGCACTCATGGCACTGGGGGATGCAGCAGATGGGTAAACAAAGCTAACCACAAAGCTTAAATCTCCAAATAGCCACTCACTCTGCTTTGGACAGCAAGCAAGCAAGCTTCTGGGTGGAAGCATTTTTCAGTACGGAGTTTTATGGGGTGATGGCAGCTTTGAGGCCAAAAGATTGCCCAGTAGTTATTTGCCTTCCAGAATGCTGTAGCCATGAAAGAGGACAAGGCTAGAGTCTGCATTTACCAACCCACTGACTTTACAGAACTTACCCTAAAAGTTACATGCACAGAACATACAAAAGACTTGATATCCAGAAGGTGAACTTTCTGTTAATTGAGCCGCCATTAGAAAAGTAGTACCTGTTGAAGCTGGTCTTTTGTCACCTGATAAATGTTGAAAGGATCAGTATATACTTAGGTCAATGGAAAAAATAAGATCTTGTGCTGGGAAATGTGGGAAAACAGTACATATCTTTAAAAAGAAAAGAAAAAAGGAAAGGAATGGAAATAGAGAAAAAAGGAAGGAAAAGGAAAGGAAAGCAAAGAAAAGAGACTTTCAGAGCATAAGGGAAAGAAATCCCCTGTTCTTTCCAAGTGTTCCAAGTGGAACATCATAGCTGTTGTAAATAGGCCAGTCCCAAAGAAATCACACGTGTTCCAAATGGAAAGAGATTATTTGCTGCATCATTTTAGCGTGTTTGATTTATCAGTAACTAATGGAGAGTTGACAGGGGCTTTGAACAAAGTAATTCAGTGTGTCAAAAGCTCAAAATTTGGCATCAAATGTGTTTTACTTATGCTATATTCACATGGTGAGAACATAGGTATTAATGAACTCCATTCTAATTCTTCTTTGTAAGCTGCATTGCTAATATACTGTTATTAAGCATAGAGTTTAAAGCAATTAGGACAAAGAGTAGGATAAGGAGAAAGAAGGCATTTGAATATTGCACCATTCAGAGCAAGAACTTAGAGACTGAACAGAATTGCCTCTATTTAGTGATGAGTTTGGTATCCTCATTCAGGTTTTTAGATAACTTGGGGATAGACTCTATTCTTACGCGGTCTTGTTGACCAGCTGAAGTTTGGTGGTATTTGCTAAGCATGGAAGTTTTAAACTTGTCTTGGTGAAGGACTGGGGCTTATGAGACCAAGTGTTATGCCTACATTCTCTCAGTCACCCCAAGCAATGTTAAGTATTTTGTCCAGATTCAGTCAGAATTGAGTTAAAGCCCTCTTTCTACTGAGTTTCTGATTTCTTATAGTGTTTTCTTAAATATTTTCTTAAAACATTGCCTGGATAGAAAACTCAGGGTCACATTAAACCCTTCTTGTGGGAAAGGCAGTCTGAATTCAACCACTATTTCATTTTGTTTGGCAGCTGTGAACCAGTCAGCAGGTGCATCCTCTGACTTGTCAGCAAACAGCTCACTTATTATTATATCACTTAGTCATTGGTAGACTCTAACTTAAGCAGTAGGAAGGGAGGGCTCTTAAAGCAGGTATGGTGTAGGGAACAAACGACATTATCTGTAGGGAACCAAGCAAATCTATTCTGGTGCTTACACTACAATATGCTTTTCAGTTCTGTTCTGTGTTAGCCATCCCCACTGATATCAACGGGAGTTGTATTGTGGGTTGAAAGGATAACAGCACAAGGACAGTGATGTACAATCTTGAAAAGCCCCTGTGTCCAGAGAGAGCTCCCTGAATGCTCTCACTAATGGCTCCTTTACAGAACTTACAGAATGAAATCCTAGTACTGCTCCTGCCAAGGTCATGGAGACAGCTTATGAGAACAGATGAAGTTTTCATTGTGCCAGGGTCTGGATGTTATTGTCTTTGAGAAAACACTTAATAGCAATACTTTTGCAGCTCTTTCTCTGGCTGTTGATTTTTCCAGTGATTGTGTGTTAATTATAGTTCCAGCAAGTGAATGGAGAAATGGAAACATCCAAGGGTAGTCAGAATCATTTGTTTCAGAGAGTTGAATATGTTGCTCCTCATTGCCTATAGCTTGGTGACTCCCAGAGAGCTGATGAGTAGATGGAACCTTATTGCCTAGGGCTTTGAATTGTCCATAGAGACTCAGAAATGTGCTTATATTGTGAAAACAAAACAAAATTAGTCATCATTTCATGCCAATTAACTAAATCTTAACTTGCACAGTGATTTCTGTGCATATAGCAGATAATTGCATACATTGTTCGGCAGTGTAGGAACTTTGTATATAGACTTCTGTTTTCTCTGTGTGACTAAAATGAGACCAGTCCTGCTGGCTTGAAATAAGGAGTCTGCAAAAGAGGTATCAGGAAGAGATTTCAATTCGCTCAGGCAACTTACTGTAGTTATTATAGCTAAAACAATAATTTAGTAGGCTTTTCCCTTCCATGCAGACAATAAGAATCAGTCATAATGCCTCAGAGTCAAAGATTATGTAAAAAGAGAGTTCGTGCAGAATAGGTAAATATTTATAAGAGAAGTTTTCTCTCCTAAAATTTACAGTCACTATTTACTATTGCGGAGAAAGGAATGGTGAATATAGCATGCCAGGTGGTGGAGCTTCTGCAAGGCAAATTTAAGTCCTGCTGCTATGGCACAAGCTTCTCAGATGTATGATTTACCTGTGCTGACACAAAACAAATGACCAAAACTCCTGCTCCAAGTTCTGCTGAGCCAGAGGCTTCCCTCTCAGCTGTCGCTGTGAATACAGGCATGGTTCACATCCCCCCACTCCGCAGAGGAGAAAGGCTTTTTACCATTGCTGTGCTGAGAGGTTTAGGGAATTCTCCTTCATGTCAGGATGCTCCCAGGATCCAGGATTACATAACGAAGCTTGCTGGTTCTCTATAAGATAGTTCTCGGCCTTCGTAAGAGGTATTCTCTGAGCTAAAGTGGATGAATGCTGACAGCTTCTGCTTTGTATCCTCAGAAGCTGAAGGAGAAGACAATGCTGAAAATAGTATTTAACTCTGTGCTGCTGACCTCCTACCCAACTGTGCCACATCCATATTCACAGAACCATAACCTCCCTGACTTGCATTGAGAAATAAGGACGCATTGTTAATGACCCAGATTCATCCCATTGAGTTTCTTTGCAACAGCACTTGACCCCAAAACTGTCCTTTTAAGCAGTATCTCTTTACTTTAGAAGAAAAAAAAAAAAAAGATCATCCAGAGGTTGGTCATGGAGAAACAGTTTGAGTGTTTTGATTGTTTTCTGTGGTTGTAGGAACTGGAAATGCAGACTGGTCAGGATAAGAGACTAATTTTGAGAGACTCTTAGTATTTTGGACATAAGAAACAGTGGCACTTAAATGTATATACAGCCCTTACTGCAAAGGCTAATGAATGATCAAGAGTACTCGATGTCTCTTTTTTTTTTTTTTCTTTTCTGGTGCTGTGGGTGGTTGTATGATCTGGTGGTTCTGTCAGGGACTTTGTGGTCTGACAAAGCTTTAAGTTGTTTCAGAAATACACTTTGTTTTATAATTCATGCCTGTGACCAGTGAGGAAAAAAAAAGCTTGTTTCCCAGTGCACAACTCCAACATAGCAATTGCAGGTAGAAAGAGCTGACCAGTTGGATAGAATTTGAGTGCTACAGGCAGAACGGGGCTTGTTTTCCAATGGTGAACCTTCATCCGAACGTGCAGGAGGTGCCCCTGGTGATTATTGCTTGATGACTTCAAAACAGCCTGATCTTGATGGAAACATTTCAGAATAATTCCAGGCTCAAAAATAAAAGGCAGCATATCTTTGTATATCCTCAGAAAGGGAAGGACAAAAAAAGCATCAGGGAGAACTCTCAAAAGCCAGGCTCTGGAAGCAGAGCTTGATGAGCAAGTGGGTTTGGAAGGCATGGCCCAAGCCATCTTAGACAGTAATGGGATTTATAATATGCAGCTCCATAGAAACAGTAATAGAGCTTGTAGCTATATACAGACAGCGGAGTTTATTGCTAATTGTCCCTCACTCGGTTCATTCAGTGGGTGAAGAAGAGAATAAGGTAATTTCTGAAGTAGTCAACCCTTGCTTGATTGCAAGTTGGAGGTGTCCCCTCTCTCGGTTTGTAGCTGTGTGGGCACAGCAGGACTTTCAGCCCTCTTGTGCTCTGCTGCCTGTCTCCGCACTTGCTGTCTGTCCTGTGGGAGCATAACCAGCCATATGGTTTGATGGAGCTAATTCCTGTCTGTATTGCCTGGGGCTGCTGGCATCCATGAGTGAATGCCTACACCATCACCAGGGCAGCAAGTGGAAAGAATGTGGCTGTGTAGATGTCTGCCATGGCAGCAGGGCCAGCAAGCCTCATCCTACGGAAATAGATTACACTGACAAAATGTACCTTCACTGATGTGACTTACGGTTTAAGCTCTCCCAGAAAACACCAATAGCTTTAATACCAGCATAACTAAACTTACTAAGGAGTTTGCCAGTATAGAAATGCTACAGAAAATTAATGGATCCTTCACCCTGTTAGATCAAATCCAACCAATGTTTCTACAGTGGAGACATGGCCTAATACTGTCATGTTTAATGTCATTAGTGAAATTCCATCACAGGAATTCATCCACCCACTCTTCTAGTGATGGTTTCAGAAGAAAATCCGGTGTTAGTAGCTCTGATGGTTGCGTCACGTCTCACAGCGCCTGGTAGCTTTCCTTAACAGTCCTGGAGAATTGAATATTAGAGTATCTCAAATGTCTGTTTTGTCACTTGAAAAAGAGGGAGAAAGTGCATTTGAGATCTTACTGATGGATACAAAAAAAAACAGATAATGTAGTTTTAACCCAAGCACAGAAAAGACAGAGTCTCTCATGCTTTTCTTGTTTTATCTCAAAGTATTTAGGACTGTGATTTTGCTAATGCACAGATTGCTTAGTCCACAGCCTAAAAGTTATCCTGGCAATGAAAAAAGTGGATTCTGAGCTGCTCTTCTTTCCTCCAAACATGTGAAAACCAGATGCACTTCGGTAAAAGAAAAGAGGAACTTAGAACCCAGTATTCTGAGTTTGAACCTTCCTTGGGCAGTTCTGTTGGTATGTGCTCTAGATGTGACTAAAAGCAACAATGGAACATTTCTGGTGTATGGTCTGAAAGCACTAGGCTGACATTGGAGGAAGAACAGAAAAAGAACTTACTTGTTTTGCAGTTTTCAGGCACCCATGCAGTATTACAGTGCCTGTGTACATCCTCTATCTGACCTGCTGACCTGATATTCTCTATCTGTCTGCTGGCTGAGGTGACCCCCAAATGAGAGGAAGGTAGAATATTTGCCAACTTAGAAAAGCGTTTGAATGTTCTGATATCCTGGCCCTATTTAATTTACTTGGAGGTTTCAATTGATTTTAATGGAATTAGAATTGTTCTCTGAAATCCCCAGTTAATGTATAAAGTGCTCTCAAACATGGCTGAGGTGAGCACTGCTGTGGGGAGCGGGCTGAATGACTGATGGGGTGAGAAAACCCAGAGCATAAAGAAAGCAGCAAGGCACGAGCTCTTCCCTCCCTACAGAATTGTTCATCACAGGGGCTGTGTCTCTTTTCAGAGAATGCACTCGCACCAGTCTTGCGAATCGCGAATGATTGAAAATGCCTTCCTTGGAAAATGTGCCTTTGGATATCAGGGGAAGCACCTCCATGGTGTTCAGCTTGTATGCATCCACTTCTGAGAGAAGATCTGTTTCTCAGAGCCTCCAGATCGATCTGGCCCTTCTACATCTGTGAAGGATGAGGAAGCTGCAGCTCAGTGAATGAACTGGTATTTGTTAGTGTCTCATTAGAGTGTTCTCTATTAGAATGTTAGAATGTTCTCCTTGCCACCAATGTAATGTAAATTTGGAGCCTATTTACATGTAATAGGGATCAGTTTCCTCTTGATTATCTTCCCTATTCTCCAGAGAACTTCTTTAGCCTGGAAATAAAAAGATGTGATTATGAAACTGTCTTCAGCCAGGGCTCAAGTACATCAAGCACAAACCAAGAGGAAATACAAATTGTGTGTCTGTGTTTGTGGGCTCTCTCAGCAGGTCCATGCCAGCCTAATCCTATCCTTCTGAGCAGACTTTCCTGGTGTAAATAACCCCATCTGGCAGAAAGCTAAGGAGAGCACAGAGCCCCGAGTGGAGCGGGCCATGACTCTGGCTGGAGGGCTGTGACTGTGCAGCCCTGTGAGCTCCAGTCCTAGCAGGAGTGTTGCATGAAGGCACACAGTGCTGACTGTGCCTTTCGGCTCCCCAGCGCTCTGCTTCTCATCGTGGAGCTGAGGAGTTGCATCTGGCAATTTCTATCAGATCCACAAAGGGGAGAAACACAGGAAGACCTGGGAAGGAATGGGATGCAGCTATTGCTCTGCAAACGCAGATCTGTGCTTTGAAAGCCCACGGGCTGTGTTTGTTTGAAGAGATGGCTGCCCTCTGCATGTGGTTGGCCGTGGAGGTTGCTTCCCTTGCTCCCAACCCAGTGTCCTGCAGCAGACTGCAGGGCATGTAAGGGCGTTTCCATCTGGCCTAGCATTGACCTGACATTTCCAGCACATATTTTTGGCCAGGGTTGGGAAGAGCGTGCAGCAATGTTCCGACATTTCTGAACAGAGGCTTTGGAGCCTTTGTGGTTATTTCAGCTGAGTTTGCGTTTGTTCCGTGTTCAGTTGGAGATCCATTGGCACTGCCAACAGTAGGAATAAAACGGCCCTGTGGTTATTGGCCTGGGTTAGAAGGTAGAGCAGATGTGTGGGCCTGCTCATGGGAGCAGCCCTGGGACCAAGAGGTCCTGAACGCTCCAACAGGCACCAACCTGCCCCCAGTGCTGAGGCCGCTCGTGACACGATGCTGGGCAGCAGGACGCGGCTCGGGGTGCAGCCACAGCCCTGCTGGACGGCCCGAGCACTGGGGAAGTGCTGCCCCTGAGTGCTTCGATTTCATCGTCGGGAGAAGTGTTTACAAATAAGGCTAGTGCGTGCGGGGGGTTAGGGCCGAGTAGGTTGAGGGAGTGGAAAAGCGGTTTTCCTGTGGCGGGAGATTATTCTTGGCCGTAATGCCTCTCTGAGGAGCTGCGCTAATGAATGCAAAACACTCGAGTTACTACTTAATAAACGCTGAGGCCCTCCTAAATAGCGCAGAATGAAGAGCCTTTATGCGGCAGCGGCCGCAGAAGGGGCACGAGCTGCTCCCGGCAGCGGCAGGGCTCGGCGTCGGGCAGGAGGGGAGCTGCGCCGGGAGCGGGCCGCCCGGGGACCGCGTCGCTCCGAGCGCTGCTCCGCCGCACGCCGCGACCCTCGACCCTCGCTTCTCAACCCTCAGCCCTCGACCCTCTCGCTGCAACGGCCGGGGCGCCGCTTCGGGGTCTCCCCCGGCAGCCCTGCGCGGTACTGCCGAGCTCGGGCGCGGGGGGCAGCCGGGGGACCTTTGCCCGCTCTTCCCACGGAGGGGCTGCGGGCGGCCTTTTCTGCTTTTTCTCTCACCCTTCTAAATAAAAACGTTATGTTCCGAACCGCGGCGGGGCTCGGCGGATAAATGTGGAACCCGCGGGTCGCGTTGTACGATATTGTGTTTCTTGCAAACGGGGGTGCCGCTGCGGCCCGCGCCCTGGCGCAAACGGACCCAGAAGGAGAGAGGAAGATAAAATGAATTTAAATTCCAAAGGAGTTTCAGCGCTGGTTTCCTAGTCCCCGAGTCAGCAATGTGTTTGTGAAAATTCAGCCTTTTTGTCTCTTAGAAAAAAAGGGCTAAATCTACATCGGTGGCCCAGTCTAGGTTTGCTATTCTTTGCATTTTCTATTCAAGTGAATGAGAGTGAATGAAGTGGCCTGGGACCCTTTATTTGATCTACTCAATTGCATAAAGTGACAGAATTCTAATATATTTGTTTAATGCTCTTCAATGGGGCTTTCACTTTCTAGCTTGCAAATGAAGCCTCGATCTGCAAAGTTTTGTCCTTTTTTTCTTTCCACCGTTTTTTTTTTTTTTTTCTTGGCACGGAGACCATATTTCATAACTCGGGCCACGGTTTGAAGTGATTTCGAGAGGAGTTTTAGACTCGAAAAGTGGGAAATAAAGAAACAGATGTGATGTTATTGTAAATTCTTATAGTGGGCTCTGGGGCTATTGTAAGCCCACTGCAGGCGGTCCAAAGCCTCTCTTTTTCATGCTGTAATTGAAACATATTAATTAGATAATTTGTTGTTAGTTTAAAAGAAACAAATAAAGCCCCTCCGAGGCTTCACAGCCTCGGTTTCTTTTTGTTAATAAAAACAAAACCAAAAACAAAAACCCACAGAGTGACATTTATATTAAGATCCGCAGATCGGTCGGCCCTGCTGCCGCCGAAGCGCCGCGGTCGGTGCCGCTTCTCAAGGAGCGCGGCGGGGCCGGGGCGCACCGGGACCCCGCACCGGGACCCCGCACCGGGACCCCGCACCTGGCCCGGGCCGGCCCCGAGAGCCGCGCCGAGGGGCAGCGAAGGGGCGAGCGAGAGCCTCTGCCTGCGGGCTCGCTTCAGTAGAGCACGCGGTGCTGCGGGCGGTGTCCCGTCACACGGCCGGGGGGCGGGGGAGTGGTTGGAAAGGAAAAAAAAAGAACCGTCCCGACGAGAAAGGGTTCACACACCGTGCACTGACCCACAGCGAAAGCCCGAGCCGCCGAGCGCGGCCGGCCCTGCACCCGGCAGCTCTCCGAAGCAGGAGAGCCTTCTGCCTGGGGTGAGCGGTTTGTGCAGCGAGAGCGCTTGGCCGGTAGCTTCTCACCGGCAAATAAGCCAAAAAAGAGCTAGATAACCCTCTCTTCCCCCGCGACCCTACCGGGGTCTCCGAGCACGCTGCTGAGCTCGGTCGGAGCTGATTATTCGCACCCCCTTCGCCCCTTCCCTCCCCGCCGTTGTCTCTCACTGCCGTGCTTCAGATCTGTGTTTATTGACATTGGACTTGAGCCATTAGGGAGATTTACCAAGTCAAAGCAGTAAATTCGAGCGACGCACCGAGCGGCGTGTTTGTTTGCGACCTGCCTCCGGGCAGCGCCGGGCAGCGGGGCCGGGCTACGGGGCTCTGCCCGCTCAGCGTGTGGGTTAAAAAGGACCCTGAAAGTGCATCCTCGTCTTCTGAGCTCGGCTCGGATTTCGTCTTTGAGAATCTCTGAGGATTTGCTGAGAGTGCTAGGTCATAAAATGAGACACACACACACACACACACAAAAAAAAAGAGTCCTCGTCGTTTAAAAATGTGGGTCAGCGCTTGTTTAGGAAAAGTTTGTCGAGTTCTGTGTCCATTGATCTGGTGATAAGTTTTGAATGCTTTCTTTACTGATCGTGTTGATATAATCGTGGGCTGCACTTGATGAATGAGTTCAGTTGTCCCCCATCTGACAAGCTTTAGCGGCTTCATGCATTTTAATCAGCCCAATGATTCATGTATTTTCCACCTTTTTCTGTGTGGGGGATCCGTTCTCTTGGAGAAAAAAAAAAAAAAAAAAAAAAAAAAA